>OU015537.1:12788045-13362231 GCA_907165065.1 Caprimulgus europaeus
ACCATTTTCTAGGAGTATGTGGAAGTGCTGTCAATTAGGTCTAATAAGGGAATATTTGTAAATAATAGTAGGGAAAAATAATGGATGGAATTTACATAGGCTATATATTTTGCACAAAAAGGAAAAAAAAAAAAACCCCACACCTCCCCCTCCCTTCCCCAACAACTGTTAATCTGAATTAATTCACTGTTTTGTCTGGAGCTACTGAGATACACTTTTTTGGGAACAATGCAAGGATATATATGTTTTGTAGTCTTCTGGAAAAAGTTTCATGGACATTTATTTCTGCTTCAGTGCAAGTCAGCAAGCTGTCTCAGCAGTTTGTATTTCATTCTAGCCTCAGAGTGAAACCAGTCTACAGATTCTCTCTTGCCATTTAATTTTTTTACACTTCAGCTTTTTGTGCTTATGTACAGCATGTTCTGCATCTCAGTGAAATTTCTTTCCCTATAACAGAGGGGAAGAACCCCTGGTACGCTTTAACTTAGAGTAAGAAATTGCAGTGTTATAAGGAGAAGTACGGTCTAAGGCTGCAGAAGCTCCTTTGACCTTTTTGAAACTGCCCATTATGGCATGAATTCAGCAAACAGGAGCAGATTGATTTGCTGTCACAGATGCCTGGTTTTCTTCCCCATTCATTCTCAATGCAGTTGCATCCAGCTTTTAACTGCTCCTTTAATGTGTCTTTGAGGTATAATACTTTTCAGAGTTCTTAATGTAAACCTCCAAATCAGAGTTACGAGGTCACAAGGCAACTTTTTTCTGCTGCATCACTGTCACCTAAGTAACTTTCATCCCAAAACATCTCCATAAAAGAGCAGTAGTGTCCATGCTAGCTGCCAACTTGAAACAAAACAGCCTCACTCCTGAACCCTCTCCTGTTTACAAGGTTTGTTTATTGCAAAGATTCAGTGAGCTTATGGTAAGGTCAACAAATGTTACAAAAAAACCTTACTTCAACATGGACACACACATATATAAATATATAATTGTCAAAAAGAGAAGGCACCATAATATTCATGTCTTATGGTCTGGGAGAAAGAATGTTGCTACAAGCATCTCCCTGAAGTGAGGAGAGAGGAGTGATGAAGCATACCCATCAAAGTCCCTGAAGAGCAAAGGCATATGCAGAGTGCTGCAGTGCTCCCATTGCTGTTGTTTAGGAGTGGTCCTTTAGGAGCTAAAGGGAATGGTTGGTAATTTCTGTGCTGAAGGAGTTTGCATTTACAAACTTACGTGTGAAAGTTCTTGCTGTGAGCTCATCGCTGTCGACTATTTTCATACCCATCTCGCATATCCCAATTTCAAGACTATTAAATTGCACAGAATTACATTCAAATTAGATTTGCTGAGGACAGTGATACAGAGGTATCTGAGTTGGCTTTTCCCCTGCATTCCATCATGTGTCCCATACCCCCATCAGCTTGATGGCCTTTATGTGTGGACATGGGGACTGAGACTCTTGGGGCAGCCCTGGGAGCAGTCTGGCAAGGTATTATTGGGTCTATTTAAAGAAAATCTGACATTTTCTGTGAAAAGATAAGGTTGCTCTTATTGCTGCTCTGTCTCTGAAATGACACGTAAAATTAATTTGTGTGTGGTCTCAAATTCCTCACAAATACAATGTTTAAAAGTGAATTTCATGACTCTTGTTCATGCAATTTATACCATTTTTTTTTTCTTGAACTTCCTCTAGTTCTGTTGGGGAAAAAAAGGAGCAAATTCCTTCCAGCTCAGCAAAGTGCATTTGCAACCTGCTATCATTAAACAGTTAAAGCTGAAAAATCATGGAGACTTTGCTGTCCCAGTCCTTGTCGCTATTCTCTTATTCTGCAGCTACAAAGAATGTGTTGTTACATAACTACCATAATTTTTAATGTCACAGCAGGCAGCTAGTGAAATGGAAACTGAAAACTGGGTTATTTTATTTAGGAAAGAAAACAAATATATGAGTTTAATTAGATCCACTTTATTTACAAATATAAAAGTTCTGTATTTTGAAGAGCTCTGAAGGGAAGTTGTTTTTGGCAGCAAAATTCTCACCAACTCCATTTGGGCGATAGAAAGTGTCACAGCTCAGGTGTCTCTATTTCCCCTCTTGTGTTTCTGTGAGTTCATTTACAGATTACAATCTTTATATAAAAACTCAGTGGTAGAACTTTTAGAACTTTTTAAACACAGATGCTTAAAGTGGTTCTGGTATATTCACATGAAGACATCTAAATAGAAATGGCCTGATTTGCAGAGGTGTGATCAATTCTAGGTTTTATTGAAATCAATGGGAACTGATGAGTGCTCAGTTCTTTGAATAACAGGCCATTTATATATAGGTGCCTAAATATGGCACCCAATTTTGAAAAGCCTAGCTTTAAGATCATATACCACCTTTTGATATCTGGGTCCCTGCTGCAAGAAAGGGTAAGAAGGGTAATGAAGAAACAATTGTAATGAAAAGAAGACTTACCAGAGCAACCAGGAATATTTCTGCGTAGCTAATACCCTGTGATTATAAAAATAATTTTTGAAATCGTTAAAAGCAATTTTCCACTGAGGTAAAATTTCCTCTGATGTATTTCCTCTGCTTTGTACTGAGAAGACAAAGCAAAGTAAATGGCTACTCCTGTGCATCACTGTCTGGTAATTATATTTGTAACAAAATAAAATTCAGATGGAAGATATAAACACAAAAAACCCCTGATGTCAGAACAATCACTCTGTACAGATTTATTTTTGCTTCTCATTTCCAACAAAAATAGATGATGGAGATGCATTTTTGCACAAACATTCATTCGCTGACTCTCTTACTTTCCACAATATCATGAAAGCAACTTTCCTTAAAAACTAGTTCAATTTTCCACCAATTTTTACAGAATGTATAGTGTTTTTATGTTTTTCACTCAATATGCTGCAAAACAGAAAAGAATTATGATCTGTTATCACAATAAAACCTCTACCAGATAATATAGTTAGAGGCTTTTGTAAAGCTCACGGCATCCTGAGAAACTCATCTTAACCCTGCCATTAGCATCCTCCCAAGGAAAGCATTCATAGCCTTCATGCCAGATTTTGCTCATGGTTACACAACTTTATGAAACTGCATATAACTGATTCAATAAATTGAATATGAGACGAAGCATTAGAAACAATTATTTTTCATGTTGTGATCATAAGATTACAAAAATAATCCGTTTGGGATTTATGTCAGGTTTATGAGTCCCCAGGGTTTGCATTTCTAAGCTTGTCAGGGCAATCATGAGAGAGTGACTTGCATTTTTCAGGTTGTAGTTTGGGAAATGGTGGTATTTATTAACCTGTTTTCCTGTAGCTTTGTTCTATGTATGTGTATATTTACCTACATTTAATAAGGTGTGATCTCTGAACCTTTTTTTGAGGTGAGGACTCCTCCTTTATGGTTTTGCTAGTAATCTAATAATGTTTGAGCTGACTTTGTGGCCTTTCTCTTGGATAAGGAAGAGAGATGGGAGAGAAAAGGTGAACTCTCATCTCTTTCCA
Organism: Caprimulgus europaeus; assembly: GCA_907165065.1. Next base: position 12,791,559 of record OU015537.1, read on the forward strand.
GCTAGCTATTTTCCTAAAAGTTGTAGGAAATGGATATACTAAACCCTGCACTTTTGTTCCTTTCTGTTGGATTTCATTGAGAAGTTGTATTGGGTCTGGTTGAGAGGGAGATAATTTTCCCTACAGCAGCCCTCAGAGCGCTGTGTTTTGTATTAGTAGCTAGAAAGGTGTTGATAACACACACAGCAGTGTTGGCTACCACTGAGCAGCACAGCATCAAGACATAGCCAGGACAGCTGACTCAAACGGACCAAAGGGATATTCCATACCATATGACATCTGCTCAGAAATAAAAGCTAAGAGAGGAGGAGGGGAGGGGAGCATTCATTATTAAGGCGTTTGTCTTCCAGAGCAACGCACTGAGACTCTACTTCCCAGAAAGTGGTTGGACATTGCCTGCTGATGAGAAATAGAGAACATTTTTTTTTCTTTGCTTCTGCACATGGCCTTTGCTTTTTTTATTAAACTGCCTTTATTTTGACTCATAAGTTTTTAATCTTATTTCTCCCCCTGTCCTGCTGAGGAGGGGAAGTGATAGAGCAGCTTGGTGGGCATCTGTTGGTCAGTCAAGGTAAACCCACCACAAAACTATGGTGACAAAGGAGACATATAAAAGATTCACAAAAAAATTACTCTTTCCTCTCCTTAAGAAACCAAGCTAAACTGAAATTTGATTATCATATTATCACATTGTGTGAGCCGACACAGGCAGGATGCAGGAACAAACACAAAACCATGGATAAAATGCAAAAAGCAAATTTATTATTGTTTCATTGATGCATTAACTCTTGGAGATGTTTAATGTTGTCCTCTACGCTGGCTGATTCATCAGTTACATTGAAGCAACACATGCCTTCAAAATCGGAGGAGCATTTGTGGTGTAGAAGGAGGAAATAGTCCACCATCAATAAATATTGTAATGTTCACTGATGTACAGCTGTTACCTACTCAGAAAAAATAGTAATGAGATACATTAATATCAAAATCACTTAGCATAATATAATTCTGTAATACAGCTACTAAGATTGGTACGCCAATAAGACACATTGTCAAAAGATCTGCAGCTGTTAATCTTCCCTTAATGTAAAACGCAGATGAGTTAGTTACAGTAGAGGCTAACCAAATCGAAGTATTTACATGTTGGTCTTGCAGAAATGTATCCAGGGCACGTGTTTGTAGTATAAGACTATAAAGCACAACGAGCCAACCTGTGATGGAGGAGGGAAACAGGAGTGTCATATCCGTCCAGTAATACATATGCATTGCTCCAGCTCCTGCAGCTGATATTACTCTGGGTTTGATAACCTGATGTGGGCTAATTGATCACACAGATTGGAGAGCTGTGGCTTGGGCTGTTTCAAATTGAACTTCAATTCAATGTTGGGTTAGTGACACCAATAACACTGTTCCAATGCTATCTCCTCTAGATGAGGCACAGGTATTCATTGGAGGTACCTGAAATACAAGAACTCGAGAATCTGATATCAACAAAGGATGTAAAATAAGAGGAGAAGTTGGGGTGCAAAACCATACAGCATTCTCAAGGTTATTATAGGAATATTCACATCTAGGTGACAATCTTCTTGGGCCCAGCAGGGCAACCACATTGTGAAACTTTTGTATAAAATCCAACTGTCAGTGTATCGATAATGTGCCTTCCCTTCCAGGATAGCAAGAGATGCTGCAATCAATTCAGCCCACGGACTAGATGCCTGTACACCTGTTTGCCATAATACAGTTCCTGGTAGTGGAGCATATGCAACTTCCCTCCATTGTCTTTGTCCAGTTGCTGTGTATGTTGCACTTCCATCAGTAAACCAGGCATCTTTTTTGTACTCTTCTATTAACTCATTCCAGGGGGGAGCTTCCTCCACAGGAGATATAGGGATATCTCCAAGGGGGAGAGCTTCCCCTAGTGTGGGCATATGATTAAATGATACAGTTCCTAGAAGAGTGGCATCTGGAGTGGTTACATGTGGTTTTCCTGGTAGAAATCGTTGCTATAAATAATGTTTCCATTTCCAATGTGTGGCTGCCTGAGGTACCCTGGCATGGGCCCTAATGGAATCATCAGTGACCCACCCATTGTTAGGTATGGGCGTGTATACAGTCATGCTATTTTGGCCTGTGATTCTTTCAGTTTCTTGTAGTGCCCAAACTGGAGCTGAAATTTGTTTTTCTATCGGGGTATAATGTATAGTGGAGCCTTGTAATGCTTTGGACCAAAATCCTGCAAGTTCTTTCTGATTTTTCAGCCCAGTCATCTGGCACAATCCCCATGAGGCTGTATCATCTCGAATTGTTACTGCTAAGTCAAAAAGATAACCTTGCCTACGAGTACATAATAGCACATACCCAATCAGTGCATTTTTGCAGGCATCAAAGGCTTCTTGTTGTTGTTCGGTCCACTGCCAAACCTTCTTCCTAATTAATTTTTGCAAAGGGCGCATTAATGCTGCCAGATGTGGGATGAAAGTTCTCCAGCACCCTAAAAGCCCCCAAAATTGTACAATAGTACTAGGGCCCTGTATTTTCAGTGGATTAGTTGCCCAGCACTGATCTTGCAAATATGGTTTCAGCAATTCAGCAGCCACTTCAATTTCTTGTTGTAACTCTGCCATAATCAATAGATTATCAATATAATGGTAAACAGTAAAGGTGCCTGACCACAGTGCAACATCAGCTGCTGTCATTTGGTGGCAAATGGAGGGACTGTGTTCATATCCCTGAGGCAATACTTGGAAAGTACATTGCTTTTGTTGCCAGGTAAAGGCAACCTGGTCCTGGCTTTCTGAAGCAACAGCTATGGAAAAGAAAGCATTAGCAAGACCTATCACCACCTTCCAGGGCTGTACAGTTTTGCTGATTTTTTTCTGTCAGAGTAACCATATCTGGTACCATGACTGCAAGTGGGGGGGTGACTTTATTCAGTTCTCTGTTATCTACAGTCACCTTCCAAGTGTCATCTGTTTTTTGAACAGGCCAAATAGGATTATTAAAAACAGTCACAGTTTCTCTAACGATTCCCACTTGTTGAAGTGCCCGAATGGTCTGATTGACTTTCTTGTCCCCCCCCAGAACGTGATATTGTTTTACAGTTACCATCTTGGCAGGCACAGGCAGCATAACAGGATCCTACTGCAGGAATCCATACAAGACAGTTGCAGATCGAATAGCAATGCCCACTTGCAAAGTTACAAAGCAGAAGCAACTATTTAAAGTTTCAGCTGTTTGTCCTGCCAACATAGCAATACCTAAGATACATTCTTTAATTAACACTGTCATGGTAAATGGTGTGGGATTTCCTACTGTTAAGGTAACTTTAGCTTGGAGGGCAGGGGTCGGATTTCCCCCAATCCACAGATCTGTGATGTGACTTCTGTATTACTAATATTACTACATAATACAGTAACTTCATCTCCAGTATCCTGTGGAGATAATACATGCAAAATCTCCCCAGACTGCCACGCCCTTGTTAAAGGAACATAAGGACATCGATCCCCCTCATGATAAAAGGCTACAGTGGTACAGGGGACCTGCCAAACCTTCATTTCTGCTGTTTTGGAATTTGCCAGGTAGTGTCTTTTATTGTGGGGGCAGACGGGGTGGAGGGTGGGTGTGGAGTTGGTGGTGGGGCTGGTCAGCTTTTTTGCATAAATGCTAATTTTTGCCATTGGCAAAACATTTCTGATACTGTGATCCCACCTATTTCTGATTGTGGGGTACCAACTTGTACAAGATCATTCCACGTTTGTTTCCTCACCACCCGTGCTATAACTCCTTTCGGTTTTGCCGGCTTTCCTTTATTCACCACCTGAACAGATGGCCCCAAAATTACAGCCCCAATTTCCTTTAACTCTTTTGGCTCTTTAACTCTTAACTCTTTTAACTCAGCATCTGTGATCGGCACTCCCCTGTCTGCTTGTTCCTGCTGCATCGTTTGTATAAGGGGGCGTGCTTCCACCACCTCCCTGCCTTTTAAGTCCATATCAAATTCAAACTGATACTTAGAGTTCAAGGATTCACTCTGAATATTTCCTTCCCATTTTTCAGGATCCCAAGACCATTTCATAGTGAGAGCATGAATTTGGGAATTCAAAACCTTACTTTTTCCATATTTATCATAGAATGGTTTGAGTTGGAAGGGACCTTAAAGATCATCTAGTTCCAACCCCCCTGCCATGAGCAGGGACACCTTCCACTAGACCAGGTTGCTCAAAGCCTCATCCAACCTGGCCTTGAACACTTCCAGGGAAGGGGCATCCACAACTTCTCTGGGCAACCTGTTCCAGTGTTTGACCACCCTCACAGTGAAGAATTTCTTCCTAATATCTAATCTAAACCTCCCCTCTTCCAGTTTAAAGCCATTACCCCTTGTTCTATCACTACCTGCCTTTTTACAAAGTCCCTCCCCAGCTTTCTTGTAGGTCCCCTTCAGGTATTGGAAGGCTGCTGTAAGATCTCCCCTAAGCCTTCGCTTATCCAGGCTGAACAGCCCCAACTCTTTCAGCCTGTCCTCATAGGAGAGGTGCTCCAGCCCTTGGATCATCCTCATGGCCCTCCTCTGGACTTGTTCTGACAGGTCCATGTCTTTCTTGTGTTGGGGGCATCAGAACTGGACACATTACTCCAGATGAGGTTTCACCAGAGCAGAGTAGAGGAGTAGAATCACCTCCCTCGACCTGCTGGCCATGCTTCTCTTGATGCAGCCCAGGATACAGTTGGCCTTCTGGCCTGTAAGCGCACATTGCTGGCTCATGTTGAGCTTCTCATCCACCACCACCCCCAAAGTCCTTCTCTTCGGAGCTGGTCTCAATCTACTCATCGCTCAGCCTGTATTTGTGCTTGAGGTTGCCCCAACCCAGGTGCAGGACCCTGCATTTGGCCTTGTTGAACTTCATGAGGTTGGCACAGGCCCACCTCTCAAGCCTGTCAAGGTCCCTCTGGATGGCATCCCGTCCCTCCAGCGTGTAAACCGCACCACACAGCTTGGTGTCGTCGGCAAACTTGCTGAGGGTGCACTCAATCCCACTGTCCGTGTCACTGACAAAGATGTTGAACAGTACCTTTGCTCATTAGCGATACGCACTACCAACCACTCTACATTATCTTGTAGCTCGTAACATCGCTCTGCTTGAAGAGTAATTACTTCTTGCACGATTGCTTTTCCATCTTGTAAAGCCCCGACCTCCTTTTCCAAGTCTCTCAGTTTAATCCGTAATGCAACATTTTCACGGTGAAAAGCTCTAAGGCTGGTAGCCAACAACCATCCCAATTTCCCTGCTAATTTGCAAGAAGAACCTGATGCCGCTTTCTATGGCAATCTGCACATAGCTGTTTCAGTTTTCTGGGGGGTAACCACTGCCCTATCGTCTGTTTCAGGCCATACTTCTAACAGAGCTAATTCAACCAGGAAAGCAGCCATAGGTGCCCAGCCCTCAATACTGGGCCATCCTGGAATGTGGGGAGTCACTGAACCAGCCTCCCTAGTCCCTGATTTCTTTCTCAGCCACGGCATGGCTGTTCCTGGATCCTGCAGACTACGCCAAATGTGTGAGGCAACACAGGCAGGACACAGGAACAACCACAAAAACCATGGATAAAATGCAAAAAGCAAATTTATTCTCGTTACCTCGTGAACCAAGGGATCTCTGAAGCAGCACCCGGGGCAGAAGCACGTAAGCAGGAACGCAGTCACCATGGAGCTTGGTCCTTGCTAGAGAGAGAGAGAGAGATTCTGAACCTGCTGCTTTCGCCTGTATATATCAGGGATTTTGAGCAGGCAGTAGATTTCCACTGTGCTTTGATCTTTCTCACAGCAGGGCAGGAATCCCAGGCATGTTCAGGGTGCCCCTGAGTCTATCCCAGGCCTATGTTATCTAAATGCAGATGTTCTACTTGTCAAGCACATAAGGCTAAACAGTGATTAGCAGTGTGATGTATGTGCTTGTCGACACCCCAGCTGCAAGTTGCTTGAGTGTATTTACAGTTCTCCTCGTCAATCTTCTGTTATATTCCCACACACATGATTCTAGAAGTTGATGTTTTGAGAAAAAATGTTACACTGGATGAAGTTTTGGAGAAAAGGGTGGAGAATGTTCCTTTCAAAGGCAGAAGTAATTTTTTCCCTTTATGGCAGGAGGCAAATTCTGAGACTGAATCACAAATCTTTCCTGAGCTGAATCAGTACTGTTTAAAGCTGAGCCCACCTGTAGGTCAGGTTAGGATGGGCTTAATTGTAACAGAGATGTTGGATAATTTAATTAATGTCTCTGAAGTGCACTCAGATTTGAAACAAAATATTTTCTCAATTTACACAGTGCTTTGAAGTAGGGTCTAGAAGGGGGAAATGAATTTCATCTTAGTTTAAGGTGACAAATGTTTTACTTTTGTCAGTGATTGTGTCATGTTTAGTAACATTAATGCATTTTAACCATTTCATCCCTTCTTTGACTGGTATAAATTTATTAACTTCAATTAAGTAAATGGAATTTCTCCAGTTAGAAGCAGTAAAGACATGGTTTGTTGTCCTTCGATATACTTTGGAGGCCAGGAATATTCAGACACTATTTTAGGTATTTTTAATGGGTTACATGTTTTAATGGATATAATACATAATGATTTATGGAGAAAGTAAAGCCAAGAGGAATAATTGATGTAAATTATGAATAATGAAACAATTAGGTAATAAATTTCACACAACCTACCTGGACTGTATTCAAAGACCTCAGCAGCTCTGAAGACTGGCATTCCCAATACCTGAGCGCTGTTTGTGGAAGATAGGTTTTTACACAAGAAATTGAGTAGATATGTAAACTCTTTGCTGTTTAGAGACACATTTCCCCTTCCTCCTCCCCAAATCTTATTCTGAGCAAATGCTCCTTTGCTTGTCCAGAGCAGGCTGCCCAGTAAGTGTCCTTGTCATTTCTGTGACGAGAAGTGCTGATCTCCATACAGACCCGCTAAGCAAATCGCAGTGAGCAGTGGGAGGCTGCTGACTAAGTCCCCACTCTGGAGGGAGCAACCTAGAGGTGCTGCCCCTGGAAAGGTGACAGTGGGCAGCCTGGGAAATTAAGCAAATGCCCTTGGGGAGGCCAGGTGGAGCTTAGAAATGCAGTTAATTCAAGAACTGTCAGCTGCACCACTTCCATAATAAGATCCTTTAGTTGGCTATTTTACTTACCTGTATGGAGTTATTTTTTATTCACTAATGTCAAGCAGGAGATTCGTTTGCATAACAATAAACGGAATCAGACACTTTTAAAGTATTCTTGCTAAACTGCTGTGAAACACCTTCAGATGTTAGTCATGTAAAAGCAGAGCTAAAATACTGGCATTCCAAACTTTTTGTGGGGTTAACTGAGAGAAATGGAAGTATCTCCACATTTAAGAGAGTTCTGGTGTCACATGTTGACAGCTTTACACATTTATGGTATGTGTTACTTGGAGAAACAGGTTCCCTGCGCAGATAATATTGTTCTTTTAAGAATTACAAAAATACATAATGACAGGACTGCATGTCCAAAAGCTTGTGCTCTGTGGTGGGCTGATCATGCCTGAATGCCAGGTGCCCACCAAGCTGCTCTATCACCCCCCTCCTCAGCAGGATGAGGAGGGGAGAAAATAAGATGGAACAAAAAACCCCAAAATCATGAGTCGAGACAAAGGCAAAGCAAAGCTGCGTGCACAGAAGCAAAAGAACAAAATATTTATTCTCTACTTCCCATCAGCAGGTGATGTTTGGCCACTTCCCGGGAAGCAGGGCTTCGGTATGCATAGCAGTTACCCTGGAGGACAAATGGAAATAATGAATGCCCTCCCTTCCTGCTCCGTTCTTCTTGCTTTTATTTCTGAGCAGACATCATATGGTATGGGATATCCCTTTGGTCAGTTTGATTCAGCTGTCCTGGCTATGTCCCCTCCCAAAACCTTCCCTGCCCCCAGCCTACTTGGGAGGAAGGAAATGTTGGAGAGCCAGCCTTGATGCTGTGGGAGCACTGCTCAGCAGTAACCAAAACACTGGTGTGTTATCAACACCTTTCTAGCTACTAATACAAAACAGCACTCTGAGGGCTGCTATGGGGAAAATTAACTCCATCTCAGCCGGACCCAATACACACACTTTTCCAGCTGTATCAGCTAGTCTCCTTGTATTTCTTGTATCATTATATACTGTAACACAGCTATAGCAACAGATATGTTAACTATTTTAATTCGGTTGGAGTAGTGCATAATACTATTTTTGAGAATCCATATTTGTGTCAGTGATGCTCGTTAGAAGTTGCCGAATCTGGTAGCCCAAAACAGTCAAGGCTGCTGCAGCTCCATGTACCCAGGTCCAGCTGGTAGTGAGAATGAACATGTATTCCCAGTATATTAGACATGCACACAATACTTAAACATAAACATACAGCCAGACACACAGATCAACCCATGCAGAAAACACAGTACTTGCACAGACACAGCCTGTTCCCATCTCTCGGAAAATATATATGTATATCTATAAATATAACTTATACAGCATTGATCTCTCCAGGAGCTGGGCTCAGACACTTGTTATGCCTAGTAGTTGCCCCTGGGTCCTCAGTCTCAGTTTCTGGCACCTAGACATGCAAACTCTGAGGCCCACAGCGCTATGCACACACAATGGTTCCCTGCAATAACTGGGCTTAGACACTCAGTCTTTCTAGTAGCTGCCCCTGGATCTCCATCTCCCAGTTACCTTGCCTCCAAATAAAATATGCCTACGTGTCATGTTGTCCTCTGCAGCTTTCCCAAGGATGGTAATGAATGGGGTGTCACTAATAATCTTCTTATCCTCTGCTCTGATGACTGAAAAGAGGAAGCAAGAGATTGTGTAACTGAACTGAAAAATGTCAAATAGTCACAGAAAAAAACCCTTAAAATAATCAATTAGTAACAACATAAATATATTCAAAACTGATTTAAGTACATAACACTTAAAATGAATGATTGCAACATTATTCATATGATTGTTCCTGAGAAATTGGACTCCATTAGTTAATACCTTAATGTCAAACATGAATAAATTACAGTCAAATTTTAGTGCAAAATTATCTCTCATACAGAAAGATTATTCCAGTCATCAGTACCAGATTCTGCACCTGGTACAGAGTAATGCTGGACACAAGTATAAACTGGGAGAGGAGTGGCTGGAGAGCAGCCCTGCAGAAAGGGATCTGGAGGTGCTGGTCACCAGCAGGCTCAGTAGGAGTCAACAGTGTGCCCTGGCAGCCAAGAGGGCAAACCACATTCTGGGGTGCGTTAACCACAGTATAACCAGCCAATCAAAGGAGGTGATTATCCTGATGTATTTAGTGTTGGTGCAGCTTCACCTTGAGCACTGTGTGTAGTTCTGGGCCCTACAATTTAAAAAGGATGTTAAGGTCCTTGAATGCATCCAGGGGAAGGCAACAAAGCTAGTGAAAGGGCTGGAAGGCGTGACCTATGAGGAGCAGCTAAGGATTCTGGGTTTGTCTAGTTTGAAGAAAAGGAGGCTGAAGGGTGGCCTCATTGCTCTCTACAACTTCCTGAGGAGGGGAAGTGGAGAGGGAGGTGCTGATCTTGTCTCCCTGGTATCCAGTGACAGGACGCATGGGAATGGTTTAAAGCTGTGTCAGGGGAGGTTTAGACTTGACATTAGGAAGCATTTCTTTACCGAGAGGGTGGTTAAACACTGGAACAGGCTTCCTAGAGAGGTGGTTGATGCCCCATTGTATTGGGTCTGGCTGGGATGGAGTTGATTTTCCCTGTGGCAGCCCTCAGAGTGCTGTGTTTTGTATTTGGTGGCTCGAGGGGTGTTGATAACGCACCAGTGTTTTGGTTACTGGTGAGCAGTGCTAGCACAGCACCAAGGCTGGCTCTCCAAAATTTCCCCCAGTAGGCTGGGAGTGGGGAAGGTCCTGGGAGGGGACACAGCCAGGACAGCTGACCCAAACGGACCAAAGGGATATTCCATACCATATGACGTATGCTCAGAAATAAAGCAAAGAGAAAAGAAGGGGAAGGAGGGGCATTCGTTACTTCCGTTTTGTCCTCTGGGAACCGCAACATGTATGAAACCCTGCTTCCCGGGAAGTGGCCAAACATCGTCTGCTGATGGGAAGTAGAGAGTAAATATTTTGTTCTTTTGCTTCTGCGCGCGCAGCTTTGCTTTGCTTCTATTAAACTGCTTTTGTCTCGATCCACGAGTTTGTTTTTTTTGTGTTCCATCTTATTTTCTCCCCTCCCCATCTTGCTGAGATGGGGGGTGATAGAGTGGGCTTTGGTGGGCACCCAGCATCTAGCCAGGGTCAACCCACCACACCCATCATTGGACAGTGCCCTTAATGATAAGTGTTAGCAAAATTTAGGAAAATTGAATTTAGATTATTTTTAAAATAGTAAAATAAATATATTTTACTATTTTAAATAGTAAAATAAATATATATTACTATTTTTTTAAAATATAAATTTCATTTTCCTGATAGTCTTAATTTCTGTAGATTGTAATGCATATTCTCCTATCCTAGAAATGCACTTTACCCTGTAACTATAACTTCTGAGGTAGAAAATGAATAGCGTTCTAAAAAGTACAAACATATGTATAAGAATGTCTATAGAATCCCATCTCAACTCAATTTGCTCCACTGTGTCAGATGCATATGAATTTGCTTAAAAATCATTAGCTAGTAGGCTATTTTATAACATCACGGTTATGAGAGATAAATAGATCCGAAAGTCATTTTTTGCATATCCCTGCCTGCAAATCATTTTCTAGTGTATCGCAATCATAGTACATTGTTTGGGAAGACACGAGCATGTGTTTGTATGGCTGCACCCTGTAGTTGGAGCACACATTGTGAGCTCAAGTTACCTAACATTTTATGTAGGTCTTTCTGCTGTGTCCCCCAGTTTGCAGTTCTGCCTCCCTCCTTTTGTTTCATTAGCTCACAGGGGAACAGTAAACAGCACTGCTGCATGCATGACTTGATTGGGGATAGATTTGAGGGATTCTTATTTGTCCTGTCAAAAGGGTAAACCTTCTTGATCAGGAGTCTATTCTGATTAATATATCACAGTGGGGTTCTGTGATAATGCAGATTATAATAGCATCCTGTGTCAGTTAAACAGACTGGTGATGTCTTGTTTTCTGTATTACCAAAGGGATAGTGAGGAGTGAATGAAGTATGAGATGAGTAACTTGGGTGATTTAGAATCTTACTGTGTTCTGTGCAAAATGATATGTTTCCAAGTGCTAGCTAAAAGTCTGATTGAAAGATTTATTCTGGGGTTACAGTTGAGAAATATCCTTTTCTTTTTAACTATGTATCTTGCAGCTGGATTTTGAGTTGCTTGGAGTCTACTAATTTGCTTTACTGGTAGACCTGCTGAGAAAGCATTACAGTCATCCAGGCAAGGCACAAGAAAGAAGTGTATAGATTAGATTTATGAATAATTTTTGGACACAGGCAGTATGAATCTGTGAGGAACTTTTTATAAGCATTGACAAGCCAATTTAACTGCAGCAGTTTAACGAGCCAAGAACCAAAAGAAGCCAATGATTTTTCTTTTCCCATTTATTCTGAGATTTGTACTTTTAATTTGTTAATTTTCTTAGACCTTGATAGGAGGAGCGTTCAGTACCATCTTCCACCATCTGATATCAGGGATTAATGTGTGAATTTAGTTGTTTTGTATCACTGGATAGGTTCATCTCTGAGCATTCATATAAGTGTTTATAAGAACATTCAATTAAAACCCTCAGATGACCTACAAGTTCAAATTCAAGTGTCAAAGCTGCGTTAAAGACTTTATTCAAAATATAATTGATGCCAAAGCATTTGGCTTGATTTTCAAAATGAAACCAAGTTGCAGTTCACCACGTACTTCAGATGCACTAGGGACTTTTGCATAGGAGCATGGAGGTGAAGTGCTGGTGTGCAGTCCTGTTTCTTCTCCATCTGGGGCTGGGTGTGATAGTTTCACTTGGCTAGCCCTTGGCTAGCAGCCAACACAACCATTCACCCACTTCCCCCCCAACCCCAGGGGATAGGGGAGAGGATTGGGGGGGCAAGGATAAGGAGGCTTGTAGGTTGAGATAAGAACACTTTAATAATAGAAAGAAAACTTAAAATAATACTAATATTAAAATAGCAGTGATAATGATAACAGTAACAAAATATGCAAGTGAATGACACCCAATGTTATAGCTCACCCCCTTCCTGACCGAGCCTGGCCTGTTCCCAGATAACGATCCCGGAGGAGGGACAATCCCGAACTGAAACCGCAATCCCGGAAGAGCGAGAGCCTGAGCGAAAGCCAGAGAGAGCAAGAGAGGAAGGGCCCCTCACTAATATACTGGGCATGACGTGATATGATCTGGAATATCCCATTGGCATATCTAACTGTCAATTAAGTTTATTAATTTAAATATTCTTCTCCCCCCTTAAATCTTGTGCTTGTGGACTAACAGAACACCAAGTCCTTCACTTCCAGTGACAAAAATGTAAACATTGGTATGTTATCAGTGTCTCTCTCATAGCAAGTCCCAAGCTGGAAGCAAAACACAGCACAATTCTAGCTACTGAAAAAGAAATCCAGCTCTATTTCAGTTAAAAACCAGGACACTGGGTGAACTGGTAGTGGGAAGAGGGGAGCTGGCTTCTGATGCCTGAGACTGCAAAAGGAGGGGACTCCTTATAGAATGCCAAGGGTGTACGAAGTCCTTATTCTGCTTTGTGGCTGACCAGGGACAGCCTGGATCTCTGAATGAGAGAAAAGCAATATTTGTCTGAAACTTGGTGCTAAAGCTGTTGTTTCAGATAGAGAACCCTGAAATTGTTACAGCTGGTTCTATAAAATAGAAAAATAGGCCTTTAGTCACATATCAAACATCAAGTATCTTTGTGTACTCTGCCATTATGTCTCAGGAGATTACTAGGTATCTCTGGAGCAATGAATCTAGATCTGGGACGTTGACTAGTGCTTAGGTGGGACAACTTGTTCACTAACTCTTCGTGTGCTCTGCAGGCAGAATTAAGAAAACCTGTGTTTATTTCTATTCTCTGATATTCCCTTTCCCAATCAGAAAGTGTATTGATATTGCTAAATGCCCCTGCCTACTACCAACAATCCTTGAAAAACTTATTTAGAGAAGCCTAGCTTGACTCCTCACATATTTTACTCCATCCTGTCTTACTGTACCAATGTTTTTACTAGACTCTCCACAATCATTATTTACAGGCATTCGTTGTTTAGTCCATGCTGATTTGCAAGATTCACATGCTAACTAACTGTTGCATTGCCTTCTGTTGGTTTTCAGTTTGGTCTGAGTGATAAGGAAGAGTTTATATATAAGAAAGCCCACAAAGCTTATAACTTTTTTTTTTTCTGTTTTTATGCAGAAGTAGAAATTCCATTTTGAATTTCTGGTGTGATCAGTGCCATGGGATCTGAGAGTATAGGCACTGAAGAACTAAACAAATGCATAAAATGTTTCATACAGTCAGAAGGGGAGGTGGCTAAGAGCACTGCTTCTGAAACCATTACTCAGTGTGATTACTATGCTCTGTAGCCTTTACAGAGCAGAAGGGACAAACAACATACTAAGCAGATTTACCACAGAACATTGGATTTAACTGGGACCATTGTATAACTTTCTGGGCAGACTGAAAAATATAACAGATTGGGAATGTGGTGGAGATAGGCTGGCCTGGATTCTCCCCAACTTGTAAAAAAATCACTTTTTGTAAAAGAAGGAAGTAATTCATAAGGGAAAAAACCAACAACCTCTTAACAGGTTGTTTTGGGGTTTTTTTGTAAGAAAGAGAAAGTTAATAAACAATGTATCAAGGAGAGGTACTAATTTGTTTTGTATTTTTAGGCCTTTCTGTAACTCAATGAGGACAGCTCAACAAACTCTTTGTTATTGAATATAATTTCAAATGTAGTTTTCCCTCTATCAGAGTAATTTTAATTGTCCTTAACTGTTCTCTTTCCATGCAGGGGAAAAGTAAACTAAGAGAATTCAGCAGAGAGGGGTTATTTCCAAATAGATTATAAAATCATTACACTAGAAAATCAAATTAGATTGGAATGAAATACAGCTATGGAAGTGCTAGTACTTTGGTGAATTGTATGTGGGGACCATCATACAAGGGCATAATAGGATTTGCAGGATCTAGGTGCAGAAGTACTAATTTCAGAGAAGATAAATAATGTAATTGAGGAGGCTCTCTGTACTGGTAGATAATGTAAAGCAGAGTCCTCCACTGGAATGTAACAGAGTGAGCTAAAACCAGGATGGATCTGCATTTTGACAGGTGACGAGACAACTTTCCAGTGATGCCAACTTAACTATACAAAGTTAAAATGATGGAGATACCCCTGTTTGATCATTTGGGGTTTTTTCCCACTGAGTCAAGACAACTGCTAATATGCCTAAAATAAGGTACTTGCTAAGTGCTTTCCTGGATTAGGACCAGGAAACCCACCCAGCATTTTGCAGGACTGATATCCCATATAGTCTATGAAAAATGCAGCATTTCCAGGGACTATCAGTTTGCTAGCCTTTTTTTTTCTTTTATTTTTAGCAGTATCGTGATTAATATAATTTTATTGCATTAATGTTGTTGTATCATCTAAATGCTTCATAATATAATGTGAAGATTCCACAGTCCACATTTGCATTGACAATAATACTTTAAAGTAAGACTTAAATCCTCTCTCTCACAGACGTTCTGGTAACATCTTTGAATTACTTGAGCATGGAGATGAGTGAGTGTGCTCGATAGAGAGGAGGAAGCTGAGAAAAAAACCTGCTATGTGGAACATGTTAAATGACTTGTCTGGTTTTCTTGTAGTTTGCACTGAATAGACTCTGCCACTTCTGCACTTGGATGGTTGGGGTTTTTTAAGGTTATATCCAGTAGAACTGAATGATTACTATGACATTATGATCCAATATGACTGAAAAATCAGGTAGACTGAAAGTCTATAATAAAATCACTCGTAATCTTAAAACTAGCCTTTCTTACTCTTGTGGTATTTGTGAAAGTGTTATCAGGATATTTCATAGAGGTAGTGGCAGGTTGGACTGAGAATGGCACTGCCCTGTTGGTGTCTGACAAAGAAGGCAAGGTCAAGAGAGAGACAAATAACTGCACATTTCCCAGTGATGCCAAACTAACTATACAAAGTTAAAATTATGGGCAGGCCCCTGTTTGATTGGTTGTTGTTTGTTGGGTTTTTTTTCCACTGAGTCAAAACAATTGCTCGTGTTTAAAAATAAGGTACTTGCTAAGTGCTTTCCTGGATTAGGCAGAAAAACCTCATGCCACATCACCTGTAAATGCATATTTTGTTATTGAACAAGTTAATGTATAAAGGTCTGACTTGATGAGGTGCTGGGGTACTGTTGTGGGGTGGGTCCATACCATGTTCACAGAAGGTGATGAGGCATTTCCATTGCTAAGGCAGCCTGATCAAAATGTTTTCATGAACGTGGTCAGTTTGGTCATTCTGAGTTTGCAGTGGAAAACAATAGCAAGAATTATTCTTGTGCATATATTATATTTGCTGTGTAATTTTCTATACAAAATCTGCATGGAAAATGAAGCAATTCTTATGTGTAATCATTGATGTATGGTACATTCAAGGCTCCTTTTGGTAGCAGTGCATTTGTCTGAAAGTAGCCTTAAATAGATTAATCCACTTTTCTATCCACAGTCTTTCCAGAACAATGCCAATATATCCCTCATTGAGAAAAACTAACAAGCAAGGGGGAAAACAAAACAAAAATTAAAGCAACCCAAGAATTAAAAACTGAAGTGAGTAAGTGAGTAAGTGAACGCTGTGATTGACTTCCTCTTTGGTTTCATGCTGTTGCCTAGGAATCCTCCCACCTGACCCATCTTTTGTTGGACTGGAGGAAATGAAATGCATACTCAAGCATATGAAATGGAGTTTCACACATCCAATACAAGCAACTAATGTGATTCTTAGTTTTCCACTGTTTTGGTAAGGTAGGAGTTTTGAAGCAGGAGGAGAGGGTGGATTTCTTCCCCCAGTTATTTATTTCCTTCTAATATACATATTACTTATTTTATAATTATCTGAGAGAGCCAGTTACTGGCTGAAACAAAGAAAGAACTTAATTTCATGGTGTTTCTGAAATTATGCCCTACTGTCAGTCTGGCAAAACTGAATTGCATTAACCTTCTTTAATACATATTTTTATTCTTGGGAATGAAGTTAGGAAAAATAAACCTATTTCAGAATATTTGAGCTGGCAAAAATTCAAATTAATAAACTTATGAATACCCCTAGGTGGCACTACATGCTTTTTTGTTAAAAAGTAAATAAAATAATTTATATGTAAATAAAAGCAAAATCTTAACAGCTTAATACACTTGATGATATCTAAAATGCCAGTTGTATAATAAATTCTGTATTTTCTCTAATAAAGGTGGCTAACAAGTTTTTTTATAACTCATGGAATAAAACTTTTCTTGTGTGAGGATTGCCTCATATTATACTGGAGTTTATTTAAAATTTTGTTATGAATAATATGTACAAGGACTTGTGTACAGATTTTTCTTTATAAAAAATGTTTGTATTTTTTAATTTTGATTTTAGCATGTTTTAAAACTTCCCTGGTAAGGCCATGTCAACAGTGAGAGAAGAGACAAACACGAGAACACGAGTGGACTGAGTCCGAATGGCTGACCTGTTTGATAAGAATATAGATTCTTACAATAAAATTCAGATATAATGAATTGAAAATGTTATAAAGAAATTTCAATTTTTCTAGATCAGGTGACAGCCATGTGTCTCAAGATAGTAATGAGTTAACACATTCATCAGTATTTGAAGAAATGTAGAGTTTTTAAAAGTAGATGACGGGAGTTATGTAAGACAAGGTTAGTCATACTATATTAAAATCAATAGGAAATAAGCAAACTGTTAATCTAGAGTAAATTATCACATTTATTTATTTATTTATTTATGTATTTCTTATGTATTTCTTTACATCCATATTTAAGCTTTTTAGCACATCATGAGTGGATTAATGCTTTCCGTCACTGTTGGTGACTGGCCAGGGTTGCAGTATGTATGTTAATTACTATGTTCTTCTTTTTCATCTGTTGACTAGTTTTAATGAAGAACTATCCTAAAATATAAAATCTGGGCAAGACTGCCCCATGGGTTTGTGTGGGGATAGATGACCACTGAGAGCCTGCGTCAGCTTTGCACACAATGCAAACAGAGCAGTGCAGCACCAGGGCATTGCTTCATGAGTATTGAGACTGGCTCATTACTCACATATTTGCAGCATAGGGTCTAGGTGTCAAAAGAGTCTGTCAAGGGAGTAGAGGAGCTACATCTGTTATTTCCTACCCTCTCCATGCCTTGCATCCAGGGAGAAATTCCCTTGCAGGTTGGTGTAGCCTGAGTGGCCTTCTTTTGGGCCTCTTATTGCAAGGAACAAAGATCCTGCTGGCACTTGGAGAGTGGAGAGCAACAAACACAACTAATGCAGTAAAATAACCTAGAAAAACCTCTGTAAGGGTATTTAGGTGCTGAGACATGAGTCTTCCCAGGTGTCTTTTAAATTCGGTGGAACAGAGAGACTCTTACAGAGGGCAATTTCTATCATGCAGTTTTCCTGTTCTAGCAACACAAGAGACAGTGCCCAGCTGTCTCATTTAATGAGAAAGACAGGAGGCTTAGGATTGGTCTGTGATTGCGATACAACAGGAGATACAGATGAAAGAAGTCTTCTCCGGTTCTTTCTCTTGGCCTTGTGCCTCTTGGTTTCCTCCATATGAATAATTATTATCACTGTACTCTAATTGGTAAATTATATATACAGGTATAGGTCTCTATATATTTACATGTAGGCTTTACAGTATGATCACAAATATCAACTATATTAATAACTTCAAAAGGTAAAGCATGACAGCTTGAAAAAATGTTTCGCACATAAAGTTAATGTCTGAGGTATGTTTCTACTATGTAGGTTTTTCATTTTGGGACTCAAAACATACGCCATTATTTTCAAACAAGGACAAACTCCCACTAACAAAAAATGATGTAGAAAGGCACCTTAACACACTCTCCATAATTACACTTGCACTCATTTACAGTGTGGGTACTTAATCTCCGCTTTCAGTTTAGATATGTAAAAGTCAGGCTATAACATTCCCTCTTTTATGTGGGAATTCTTTTATTTACAGATGCAAAAGGGCATGTGCCATTATTTTCTACTTACCGTTCCATGAAATATCAATTGGACATTCTTCATCTTCTAAACTGAACTCCTGGATAGTGATAATTATGTGTATTAAAATACAGCATATTTACTCTGAGTTGGCGGACTTATGTAAGACGTAAAGAATATGGCTATATTTGTAGCTTGGAAGTGCTTTAAAAATAATATAGAAGAAAAGCGCTAAATATAATGTTTTTCTTCATACTCTTTGGCAACTGACTGCTGCTGTTCATGCTAATTCTGTCCAACAGTCTTGCCCATGACAAACTTGAAAATGTCTATGTTGTTTTTAAAAGTATATATACATGTTGCTGTAAGACTTTTCAAATGCAAAGATTTTTTGTCTAAGAATGGAGCAATATATTGAAATCCAAATGTTTATATTAGTTTGACATAAACTTAGCTAGTACAGGTGTTTCAGAACTCTCAGTATTTTAGGAAAACTGCCAATGATTAAGAACAATTAAATACTTCAGTGTCATTTTCTTGGTGGACTGGTATGTGCAAATTGGATTAATAAATACACAGTGTAGAAACAGAAGTCCAAAAATATGTAAAATTATTTATATTGTTTCTTCACTCAGATTTTGGTGCTTTTAAGAAGGTAAGAAAAGTGAAAGCAAATATTTTCAGAACAAGTCATTGAATTTGTATGTCCCACAAATTTGTGAGTATTTAGACACCAAGTTCACAGACAAGTAATGGTCTCAATATCTTTACCAAGCTTCCAAACTTTTATTTTTTAATTTGTGAGGCTTGCTTCAACTGAAAAAAGTTATAGGCTTTAAGAAAATACTTTAGTTGGTGACTTCGGATCCAAAATAAGCCCTTTTCAGCAGCTTATATAACACAGGTGCAGGCAAGAGTCAGGTCTGTGAGCATAGTTCTCTGCCTAAATTAATGGGCCTTGCTTTGAAATTCAGGATGATACTTCTTTGTCTTTAACCCGCCTGATGAGAAGTAAATGATTTGCATTTCTTATTTGCATCACATACATCATGTGTATTTTTTGCCCACAGATTTTCCACATGACATACGATCTGGCAAGTGCTGTGGTGAGAATCTTTAATCTGATTGGAATGATGCTGCTGCTGTGCCACTGGGATGGTTGTCTGCAATTTTTAGTACCATTACTCCAGGATTTCCCACCAGATTGCTGGGTGTCCCTAAACGGTATGGTTGTAAGTATTGTTCATTTTTCATTGTGCTTTCTAAACATTATTTTTCTAAACAGTTAGCTTTAGACCTAATGTGGTGGTTTAACCCACAGGTAGACCATGCAGTCCTGCACTCACTCCCTCCTACCCTGATAGGAAGGGAATCACAAGAAAGGGGCACGGATTAGAATGAGGACAGGGATGGCTCACTCACCAGTTATGGTCACGGGCAAAACAGACTCAACTTGGGGAAGAAAAATCAATTTAATTCATTACCAATCATCTGAGTAGCACAGGGGGACAGGGAATGGGGGTTCAGTCAGTTCACCATTGCCGCTCTTCCTGGCATGAAAGTCCAAGAACAACGTGAGCTTCCCATGGAGTCACGGACCTCTTCGGGCACAGCTCCTGGCTCCGGCATGGGGACATCCACGGGCTGCAGGCAGGTCTCCGGTTCAGTGCACCTCCTCCCCCACTGGCTCTGGGGGTCCACCCCTGCTCTGGCATTGAGCGTCTCTCGGGGTCTCAATTCAGTCACACCTGTCCTCAGACTCAGCTTTTCTGCTCCTGCATGGAGTCCTCCATAGCCTATATGTAGGTATCTGCTCTGCCATTGAACCTCCATGAGCCGCAGGGGACCTCCTTTACCTTCTCCTACTCCATGCATGTTGAACTGGGTGTTTGAGGTTATCTGTCCTCTCCCTTGTCCTCCTTCCTGGCAACAAAGCTCTCTCTTTGTTTAGGCCAATGGTTGTCTTTTGTTCAGGTCAATGGCCTCTCTTCCAGGTTCTCTCCACCTTCTTCTTTTCAAGACAGTCCTTCCCCTCACAAATATGGATTTGCAGAGGCGATTCTCTAGTGCTAATTGGCTCAGCCTGGGCTGGGGGGGTTATGCCTTGAAGCCAGGGGAGTTTTTGCAAAGCTTCTCACAGGATGGCCCCTTCCTCCACTACCAAAAATGCCCCCCCCACACACACAAACCCAACACACCTAAGTGTAAAAATACATATCTAGCAATGAACTGCCCTGCAATTTATTCAAGATTACTTTTTGGTTTTGTTGATTGGCTTGCTAATGAACAAAAGTTTCTTTTGTAGCCTACATCACTGATAACATTATATTTACTCATTGTCAGTAAATGATCCAGAAAATATTTTCAGTTTTAAGGTAATTATGATTTATTAATCTTCTTTCCCTAAAAAAAGCCACCAAAAAAATTTGGAAACACTTAGTTCACCAGTGCTTTCAATGTAGACTCTAGTTTCAGAATGTTCCTGAAGGTATATTATTTGTGTTGGTTTCACCTAATGCTGTCCTCAGTTTGTTTTGTAAATAACTTCTGGGTCATCTCATTAAGCCCTTTACCAAGTTGTTCCCAACTTAACTGTCAGTGTGATTTTCTTTGAAGTAAAATATGGGAAATGCAGATTTACTTCTGTGTGTGTGAACAGACAGTTCAAGGGTGGAATTTGTCTGTGCTTTATTTATAAGGAAGGATAATGATGTTCTGCTTGCTTGACATGTGCCTTAAAATCAATGGCTGTGAATAATTAAATAGGTTTTTTATGAAGTCAGATAATGAGTTAATACATAGAATATTTTCATAGGAAATACGCTGAAAAAGTTGTTGAAATGTGCCTATACCAAAAAGAAAAAGCCCCAAGCAACTCTCTCATTGGCCATCTGAAAACGTGTCTCCAGTTTTTACAATTTTAGAATCCATAAAATGACACCTTTACTGTAGATGGGCAACTTTCTCAGTCCCATGTATTTTTATTGTAGAAACATAACAGTATTTGTTCCTTTAGAAATGTGATGCTGCATACTACTGTGGGAATTTGTTGACTAAGACTGTCAGTCATACAGACAAGTATTTGCAGTCATCAAGCAACATCTTTAATAAACAGCATGTTTGCTGACACCACATTGTGTAGCTTTCCTAAAAAAAAAAGTGACATATCTTCAAAATTAGGATTGCTACAACAAAAATAGGTCACCAGGATGCTGACTGGCACATCTCTGCATTCTGCTGCATTCTGGGTTCTGCTTTATAACATCTTTCATTCACATTTAGAAAGGGTACATTTTCTACCAGCTTGTTAAAGATTTGGATGAAAACCATGCTAGAGAGTGAAAGGAAGCTTTGGATTACACTTTTAGCATAGAAGTATTTAACTTATAAAGAACACTGAATTATTAAATTCTCTCTCTTCCATAAAGGCTACATTTAATCTAAGAAGTGTGTTCACATGCTCAGGCAGACCCTTCTTTCTGCCTGCCCACGCTCAGGTTTTTTTATGAATACAATACTCTGTCCTTACAGGCCACATACTCTTGGAAAGAACCTTTTTGAAAGTTACACTTTTTTTTTACTTTTTTTCCCCCCCTCAGGCAACTGAATCTGTTGCTATTAATGAACATTGTGGGGAAAACTGAAAATTGAGCAAGATTATATTCACAGCATAGGCAGTCTTTTAGTCCTAATGCAAAAGAAAGTTGTGGACTGACAGCCTGGAATCAGGAGCATATCTAAGGCCACTGTTGGGGGAAACAGCTACACCTTTCTTCTGACCCCGTCATGACGTTATGAGACATTTCCTGATTGCTTTCCAGGCTCTGGAAGTGAATTCTTTAGCACTGAATACATAGAACCTGTCACAGAATGTCAGTCCTCTGAAATGATAGAGGGAATAGAAGGAGGAGGAGGAGGATAATGATGATGGTTATATGCTTTGCTGGTGTACTCAAAGTCTAACCAACTGCTAACTTTGCAATTTGGAAAGGCATCAGGTTCTTGATACTACAAGAGCTTTGGGAAGAGGAGTACCTTACTCCCCTAGTATACTGTAGCATATAACAATTTAATCTGCTCTGAATTTAAACACTTTTGTTACTGAAATGACTGCACCTAATACTGGGATTTAGACTCAAATGCTGTTGAGACAGAAAGTCAGATAAGAATCTTATTATTTCTTCTGGCCTTAAGTTCTTTATCTGTGAACTGGTTGCAATGGCCATGACAAAAGGCCAATATTGTCAGGAAAAGTTATTTCCCTAGCTCCAGCTAATGCACCTTTCTGTCAAAGTATTCCTTTCTGCTCAGATTTTAGTCAGAGATTTTAGCAGATTAGTAAAGATAACTCCTTGCGCCTGCATACATTTGGAGTTTTGTTCAAATTTCACAGTCAAAGAACTCTGAAATAGAACTGCTAAAAGAAAGGCAAAATTGCCTCTCTGAATTTCAGTCTTTTTTTGAGTAGTGGAGGGTTTGTGT
This sequence comes from Caprimulgus europaeus, assembly GCA_907165065.1. The sequence continues at coordinate 12,814,264 of OU015537.1, forward strand.
GAGTATTTCCTGAAAGTCACGCTGTGTGTCAAATGTACATTCCTCAAAATGACATTGTTACAAGGGCCAACCTCAGGCTAATACACCAACTTTGCTTTGAAGTAAAATTTTAACACTTATTCATGTTGATCATTGCCTTGAAGATTTATTCAAGCCAATGTATACTCAGCCAGAAAAAGTTAGTTTTACAATATCCATCACATCCAGTGGTCAGCTGCAAGACTGTTATCAAGTTATCTGCAGATAACTTGATGCTAAAGGAAGTAAGGATACCATGAGGATGACATGCTGTCTCCTCAGTTGATGCATCCCAGTGTACTCTTCCAGCCCATAGTTGTCTTCTGTCTTGCACATTAGTTGCTTCAAGATGCAGAGTGCAAGAACTTCTTCTACAAGCCTTCTCCTGAAAGCTGTTTCTTCTGTAAGATCTGATATGTGAAGATCTGATATGTGAAAGTACTCAAATTCCACAAGAATGCTCATGCTTAAGAATAGTATAGATTAAATTTAATGTCACAAAGCAATAGGATAATGAAACCAAGATGCAGTTTGTTTGCTGCCTCTCTGAACAATGAGACTGAATGCAATTAAAGAAAAACAAATTGATTGGATTTTCATCTTTGAAAGGATGATAAAAATGTCACAGTGGATCATGAAGTAGACTATGAAATGAAATGGAAAGCCTCCTGTGTAAAAGGGAATAAGATCACCATTGGCTAATACTGCACCAACCTACAGCATAAGTAGTTCAACAAAAATGTTCAGATCACTTTGAGATATTAAAAATATTAATATTAAACCTAGATTGTATTTGTACTCTCAGATTAGCCTTCTTGGCTCGTTCCTAACATTGGTCTTCGTGTTGCTATGAAATGAAAGCCAGAGCTGGTATCTTCCTTTAATTTTCCTAAATGTGAACCCATTTGCCCACTTTTATATCTTTACTGCCATTCGATTGCACTATATTAATGCTGAGTTACTATTGACAAGCAGAATCTCGTGCTCTTCCAGAATATCAATGCACTTATTCAAAATAAGAAAACCAGTAAATAAAATATAAAAGTAAGCAGCAGCTGGGGTTTTTTCTGCTCACTTTAAGTCATGTTTCAACAATCCATTACAGACAAAATTACGGTCAATTCCTTCTGCAAGGGTATATGGCTCTCTGATGCTGTTCCTAGGTTTTTTAACACTAGGATTGTGAGTTTCATTCCTAAAAAAGGTCTTTTTTGAAGAAGTTTCACAGGCTTCCCTAATGATGCTGCCTAATTTCTCCTTGTCTCAGAAAGCCTATTATCCACAGCTCCTTGTATAATTTATCCTCAGATATCTGATCTTCATTGATTCAGACTAGTGTATTTCCATAATCATTCATACACTAAACATCTTTATAATACCTCAAAGTTTGAGCCAGTAGTCCTTTAGAAAATTAGAAGTAAAACTTTCAGCTGAAACCGGGGGAAGGCACAAGAACAGAAAAACACAGTGATCCTCTCCTATAGTCAGTCTGTGCAAACTGAGATTCTGCATTTTGCATTCGGTTTTAGCTACAGTGAATTACAAAAACATAGTATTTAAGTCTCAACTGATGAACAGTTATAGCCAGGTCTTATATGGGACAGAGTTTCTAGGCAAGTAGAGATGAGAGATGACATTTTTTCTACTGATGCCATCTAGCCATCTAAGCATCAATGCCTGCAATAAAGCATCCCTTGCAGTAGATTGGATACAACGAAAAATAAAGTTTACTCTTGCTTTTCATATTGCCTATGGCAAGGTCTCAAAGGCATGTTAGTCCTTGAAGTAACAGTATCTGAAGAGCTCCAACTTCTATTTTCCTGTCTGTGTATGCAATAATTCATTGGATGGTTAAGAAATGGTCCTTTAATCAAGATATTTTCCTGAAATTTCCAGACTTTTCATGTGCAATGTTCCCTTAGGGAAATAAAAATCTAGCAGAGAAGTATAGAATTTAAATTGAATGCTGAGGTTTTTAAAACCCAAAAGGGATTGTAAAACTTTTGGAAAAGGATGCTTTGCTGGCATTTCTCAAGGCAGTCACCTGATGTTTGTTCAGCAAGAACCCTTCAGGTACTCTGATTTCTTTGTTTTGTCTTTTCCTTACTGTCCTTGCAGTTGGATTGTTTCCAACTCCTAGGGGTTTTTAGGTTTTGGATTTGGTGAAGGGGGATTTTGCATTATATTAACTCCCCTTTGTGCCACATAATTTGCTCAAGGGAATCAGATTTTAGACTCATCTCTGACAGTATCACCATTGAAAATAATATGGAATTTCTGCTGTAGTGTCTGAAAGTCCTTCCCATTATAAAATTAACGACTTGAATACTTGATAGGGAAATTCAGAAATGCAGGAGATGGTGAGTGTTGACAGGGGTCATGGATCACTAGAGATGTTGTACAATCAGAGGCTTAGCAGAAGCAGCGAGGGTATTGAAATGGCTCAGGCCGCAGTAGCCAGCTTAGGCCCTTGACATAAGTATAACAAGCAATTGCATGGTCAGGGTAAATTAGCAGAATTCTCCAGGATACTTACTTGTCCTTGAGACTTCAGACAAACAACTTTAGCAAAACTAAGCTGGGAAAAAGAAGGGAGTAGCTTTAGCTGGTAACCGCAAAGTAGGAGTACCCTGTTGACGTCCTTGGGGCGTGAACAGAGCTATGAGATAAGAAGAACTGAACTAACCACAAAGGAGAAGGTTCCCAGGAAAATTAATAAACCAATCAGTATGGGTCTTTAAGAGTATGCATGAGCTTAATTAACCACTGTATATAAGGAGCACATATGTAATCAATAAACGAAGCTTGCTGATCACTCATATTGAGCATATCCGGGTCTTCCCTCCGTCGCGACAGGTGAGGATTTATAATGCTCTAAGAATTATGTTAACATATATATAATATGCACAGAAACTATTTATCAATAATACACAACTTTAATTTTAATTCTCAGCATTTCTTAGTAATGAACACCATTTTCAAATACAGAATCACATTTAGATCTCTGATTTACTCAGTGGAGATGAAGGAATGCATTATATTAATTTGATGTGTTATTCAGTGTTGGATTTTCTCCTTTTTGATAATGTATTGGCTTAGCACCTTCTTCCCTATAGTTGACCATTAGGGCATCTAATTTTTTCATGAGATTTTTCTGCATTTGATCATTATATGACAATCATCATTTATTACTACATAAATGTTCCTAAGTACCTTTTTATTATATGGCAAGATATTGTAGAGCCATGCTCAAAGCATAGATTCCTCTGACTTTGTTTGCAATGCCAAGCAATAAATGATTATGTAAATCACATCTCACAATCTTGAACTGAGTGCTTAGAAAATATAGAACATATGGGAATGATCTGATTGCTAGAGGTACTGAGGATCTCATGAGGTATGCTACTACTCTAACATATTTTATACTCATGTATTTATATTTAGGTATGTCTATTTAGTTATAGTGAATGCTTCCAGGAACAGATGAAAGACTGAAATTACCTGTCAAAGACATACTGTGATCAAAATATTAGTTAAGTGGGAATTGCTCAATTCAGATAAGTGCTCTATTTACAACACAATTTGGTAAAATAATAATACCAATAATGACATTATGTAATTGACATTCTTAGGACTAAGGTACCCATATTTTGGGAATCTACACTGAATAATAATATCCCTTCTAGTACATACAGTTGTTCAGAATTCAGTTGTTGTGCTCTCTTGCACATAGCACTGACCCAGGCACTGAGGTCAGTCCATTTCCCAATGCATCAAGATGATGAAGTAATGACCTATTTCAGTGGGTTGGGATCAACTGTTAGGCCTAAAAATATATTAGTTCATGTGATTTGACACTATAAGAAACTGCAGAGGAAAATTTTGTAGACATTCAGTGCTAAATGACAAAGTATGCTTAACGTAGACTGAGGATTTCTGTTAACTGCAATAACAAAGTTTTATGCCAAGCTAGTGAGGACCAGAGAAATGGGGTAGCTGAGGACACTGTTGATTTAACTCAATGTATCATGATCAATGAAGAGGAAAACAAATCAAGTTCTCATTTTTACAACAATAGGTGAAGCTTTAGGAAGAAAACAGATTTTGATGTATGCTTTTTTCTGTTCTCTGTCAGGTTAGCAGGTCATCCAGTTTTGTGGAGCTAGAACACTTGTAGAAAATTAAGTAATAATAACTTTTCCTTCTTGCCTTATTGCTTTTGGTCTAATATTGTATATAATTTTGCTGATGTCTCCTGTACTTTTGGACTGTGTATTTTAGACAGTAAATTTCTGATGTGCTTACATAAAAGCATCTATTGGATTTCCTATGCCTCATATTTATTGAAAATATTTCATTAGTTATATTTTTTTTCTGTGTATTGATTTCTGCTTACAGAAAAATGATTCAAAATAATAATCAAGTTCCTATGATCCAGCCCAGCATCTATACAGTATGCTTTAAAAGTAATTTCTATCATGGATGCTGTTTCTTGTCCTAAAAATTGTATTCATTTGTTCCAAACTACTTTCTTATTATTTCTTTGTCGTGGTTTGGGTGGATTCACCCTTTTTGCTTGCACCTTGCAGACAAACACAGCCTGCTCTCTCACCCTCCCCCCACCCTCGCCCAGGGAGTAGGGGAGAGAACTGGAAGGAAAGAAGCAAGGAAACTCACAGATTGAGATAAAAACTATTTACTAATTAAAATAAAATGATAATGATAACAACAGTGATAACAGAATATACAAATGAGTGATGTACAGTGAAATTGCTCACCACCCGCCGACCGATGCCCAGCCTGTGCCAGCCAGCGATCCCGGAGCAGAGACAGTCCCGAAACCAAAAAAACCCATAAGAGCGAGCCCGAGCGATCCCTGAGAGAATACCCCGGTCTTTCAGTCAACCCTGGTTAATATACTAAACATGATGTGATATGATATGAAATATCTCATTGTCACATCCAAATGCCATTTTTGGGTTTTGCTATTCAATACACTTCTCCCTCCCAGTCCTAATGCAGCTGTGAACCAGCCAAACACGGTGGCCTTGAGCTCCAGCAGCAATTAATAACATTAGTACTTTTAGCAACATTCCTCTCATAACAAGTTCTACACTGAAACTAAAACACAGCTATTCTAATTCAACTTCTCATGCTTTGCTAGAGTGCAGGTATGCAAGAAGCTGGGAAAGAGCACAGCAAGAGCAATGAACTCATATTGGACAATGAGGTATTCCACATCATATAATATCATGTTCAATATATAAATGAGGGTTGGTTGGGAAGCTCTCTCTCTCTCTTTTCCGGAATTGTGATTTTGGGATTTTCACTTGTGATGGGTTGGTCCTGGCTGGATGCCAGATGCACACCAAAGCTCACTCTATCACTCCTCCTCCTCAACTGGGCAGGGGGAGAAAAATATAATGAAAGGCTTGTGGGTCGAGATAAGGAAAGAGAGAGATCACTCACCAATTACTGGCACGGGCAAAACAGACTCGACTTGGAGGAAAAAAAAAAAATTATTACCACTCAGACAAGAGGATAATGAGAAGTAAAACCAAATTGTAAAACACCTACCCCCCACCCCTCCCTTCTTCCCAAGTTTAACTTCTCTCCCAATTTCTACCTCCTCCCCTCCAGTAACACAGGGGGACAGGGAATGAGGGTTGGGACCAGTTAATCACACGTTGTTTCTGCTGCTCCTTCCTCAGAGGGAGAACTCCCTCTCTCTCTCTCCTCTCTCTCCCCTCTCAAGGGAGACAGTCCTCCATGAACTTCTCCAATGTGAGTCCTTCCCATGAACGGCAGTTCTTTGTGAACTGCTTCAGTATGGGTCCTTTCCATGGTGTGCAGTCCTTCAGGAAGGGACTGCGCAAGCTTGGGTCCCCCACAGGGTCACAAGTCCTGCCAGCAAACCTGCTCGAGCAGGTTCCTTTCTCCACAGGGACCGCAGGTCCTGACAGGAACCTGCTCCAGCAAGGGCTTCCCATGGGCTCACAGCCTCCTTCAGACATTCACCTGTTCCAGCGTGGGGTCCTCCATGGGCTACAGGTGGTCATCTGCTCCACCATGGACCTCCATGGACTGCAGGGGGACAGCCTGCCTCACCATGGTCTTCACCACAAATTGCGGGGAAATCTCTGCTCCGGCGCCCAGAGCGCCTCTTCCCCCTCCTTCTTCACTGACCTTGGTGTCTGCAAGGGTTGTTTCTTTCACATCTTCTCACTCCTTTCTCTCGCTGCAAAATGTGCAGCTTTTTTTTCTCTTCCCCTTTTTTCTGTCTTAATTATGTTATCACAGAGGCGTTACTGATTGGCTTGGCCTTGGCCAGTGGAGGATCTGTCTTGGAGCCGGCTGTCATTGACTGTGTTGGACATAGGGGAAGCTTCTGGCAGCTTCTCACAGAAGCCTCCCCTATGTCCCCCTCCACTACCAAAACCTAGCCACGCAAACCCAATACATCTCTCCTCCTGGATCACTATCCAGAAATGGACTGGGCATTGGTCAGCAGGTGGTGAGCAATTGCACTGTGCATCACTCATTTGTATATTCTATTATTATTATTATCATTATTATTCTAATTTTATTTTATTTCAATTATTAAATTGTTCTTATCTCAATCCAAGAGTCTCTTTACCTTTACCTCTCCAATTTTCTCCCCTGTTCCCTGTGGTGGAGGAGGATGAGTGAGCAGCTGCGTGGTGTTAGGCTACTGTCTGGGTTAAAACCAGAAGACACTGGTTTACTGTTGAAGTACTAAAGAGGATGACTTCTGTAATGAATTAGTTGACTGCCTTGCATGCTTCTGTTTCTTTCAGATAGAAAGCTGGTTTTCATTATATGGCATAAGAATAATGAAACAATTAGTTGGAGGAAGCATGCAAAAGCAAATTGATGTACCTAATAGATGCTAACTTATTTCTACACATTTTCTTCATTATTGTAAGAGCTAGTAGGAAATTATCAAGATGTGGATGCAAGGAGATATTTGCCCATTTATCATCAAAATTTAATTTCCATTTCCCCCCCCACCCCCAAAAGTCGACCCTATGCATAAATTTTTATACTGCAATATATTGTGAAGGCATTTCTGGTAAACTGTAAATTACAAGATATTTTATGTAAGCCTTAAACTTGAAAGAACACAAGTAACTGCATGTAATATGGTTAAGTCTAATGTTGTATTTGATAGACATTCTAGGGAAAAATCATGAGCACCACAATGCATACCTTAAGCCATTTCTTTAATAAAAAAATGAACAAAAGCAGAAATATAAATTAGACCTGTCTAATAAATCTTTACTCCAGAGGGATGCAAGAGGGTATAATACCAATGTTTTTTAATCTGGTTATTTCTGAATTTATCCTTCCATGGAAATTTTAATATTTTATATTTTCATATAATAGAATCATAGAATCATTTAGATTGGAAAAGTTCCCTTAAGATCACCCCATGGCCTCCTCCTAGAGAATCTGATGCGTTACGGTCTAGACAAGTGGTCTGTGTGGTAAGTGGGGAACTGGCTGACAGGCCACACCCAGAGGGTGGTTGCAAATAGCTCTTTTTCAAACTGGCAACCTGACACAAGTGAGATCCCCCGGGAATCAATATTGGGCCCAACACCATTTAATATCTTCATATAAATATCTGGATGATGGGATTGAGCGTATCCTGATGAAATTTGCTGATGATACTAAACTGAGTGGGGATGTCGGCGGCGACGGGAGAAATGCTCCATTCTGTAATGGCGGCAAGTCTCTCTTTTATTATCAGAAAGCTGCATGTTATATACACTTTTACTTCCGTACACGTATTCAGATACTACGAAGCTAATTACCATTGGCTAATAACATCAATCACATATGACCTCTCAGTCCAAGTGGTTCACTTTTATCTCGGTTCGGGTTCACTTCCTCGGTGTAACTTCCTGATTCTTCTCAGTCCTTCCCAGTCCTTCTCAGTCCTTCCCAGCTGGGATCCATCTTCTTTGATGTTTATTACTTTCACAAGTCCTTCACATACCTTTGTTATCTTCACTAGCACACAGCCGAAAGAGGCCTAGCTAGTATTACAGCCTTGAAGAATACAGACATACAGAGGATCCTGTTTTCCCTTATATTCTAACATAGCTAGATTTTCTCATAACCCTTATTTTATAGAGAATTTTCAACAATGTTGCCAACATTTCCCGTGTTTTGTTTTAGTTTAAAAGGATTGATTGACTTGTGTTCTAAAAATCATTTTTATAACCAAATTTTGTAAGCAAACTGATTAAACAGGGTAGCAGAATATGCCACTAATGCCAATTAAATACACATGCCTTCAAAATTATTGCAATTTTAACTTTAGGCCGATAGCAGAAAATCAATTGATGCTCTATTTTGTAAAATTTGGTGCCTCAGGCTATCTATGTCCTGGGCTAATTCAGCCAAAATTTGTATGGTAACATTAGATTTTTTGACTATCCAATATGCCAATTTACCAATTATTGTAAGGGCATGGATCGTGTCCATTCCAGGGACTAGTGTGGCAAAAAATTGAGCTGTAAGTTCTCATAGCTCTGCTTAATCATTGCAGTCAGGTGAAAGGAATTGACCACTTCGTGTGAGCCTATTTGTTGAAAAAAGACTGTGAGACCATGAAAACAAATCTAAAAGCTAACACAGCATTTCTATAGTGCTTAAAATTATCATTTGATTATGTCTGATTATATGGCTGCTAAAATTATGTTTAAATTAAATGTGATAATGCTATCAATACCTACATATCCTAAAAGCTTTTAAAATTATACAAAAACACTTAAAGACTCTAAAAAGATACAGCTTAAGGTCTTAAAACAATGCTAATTAACAAAATCTTAAAGCAGTAATAACTATAAACTTAAAACCATAACTATAAACTTAAGACTCTTTAAGATCCTTTTAAGACTCTTTAAGATTCTTTAAGACCTTATCCTCTCCCCCCCCTTTTTTTTTTTTTTTTTTTTTTTTTTTTTTTTACATTTTAAACAATTTTAACCACTTCAACAATATACTAATCATACAATAATTAAAGTCATGCAATGTTAAATCATAAACTATTAAGCATTTGCTACAAGTAAACTCTAAATAGTATAACTTTAAACCATAAGTTTAAAAGGTGATATCGCTTTAAGGAGCCGCAAAGAAAACGGCAGGGAGGGGGGGTGAAAACCCTCTCGCAAGGAATGCGGTCTGACAGGTCCTGGTTGCTTAATGCAGGAATGTTGCTCGACAGGTTCCGATATGCCGTTGTCACAGAAACCGCTGTTCGCCGCTGAGAAGCGGAGGGGGGAAGGAGGGGGAGAAGGGAGGGGGGGAGAAGGGAGGGGGGAAGGAGGAGGAGGGAAAAGCGGAGGGGGGAAGGAGGCGGCTCGGCGCCATTTTTGAATCGCCGGTCCCGGTCATTGCGCAGCTCTTTTTTCGCCGGGGAGAGCGGTGGAATGCCCTCCCGCCGGGTGCTTTCTGCTCTGCTCGCTGATTTCGTGCGCAGTTTCGCTGCCGCTTCTCCAAGCCACCGTCGCCGCGGGAGGGGGAAGGGAGAAAAGCGGAAAATGCAATCTCGCTGCTCCGGAGGTGGGAGAGATGAGAAACTCGATCCCTCCACCAACGCCACTGATAAACCGTGGAAACAGCAGGCAGCATGGAAAGATTCTCCAGCCAGTATCATACACTTTATTCTGATCGCAAGCAGCTGATGTTTGTAAGGGAGCTCTCTGCTCCGCCTGATACTGTAACAAGTTGTTATGAATCACTCTCCATGCTTTCTCTAGCTTCTTTGCAGTTTTCTCTCTATCTGTAGCTGCTTCCCACAACATATCACCAATTTTAAGGAGCTCTTTCTTTAAGTCTATATCTTTACTCTGCTTTTTTTTCTTGCGAAGCAGGTAAATAAATAATAATATGTTGCTTGCCTCTTTATCTCTTAACAACGCTGTTTTCGCAGTCTTCTTGAGGTTTCTGCAACATTTTATCGGCCAAACACGTCTCTAACGTTCATTTGGAGCACGGCATATTTATTTCCTTATGCTTACTGCCGTCCCGCTGCGGTAGGACCCGAACCACAACATCGCCGGACCGTGGTACCAGTCAGGTTACGTCTATACGCTCACCTGAAGTTTTCGGCGTCTCTTGAACGCTTTTACCATCCCTTTCGCGGCGTACCTTCTTTGCACGCTTTTGCCGTTTCTTTCTCGGTGGGACCTGTAACCCCTTAGGTGCTGGTGGAATTATGCTGCTAGAAATTCGAGACACATCGGTGGTATCGTGTCGTTAGTATCACGTTGATGTTATCACGTCGTTAGTATCACGTTGATGTTATCACGTCAGTGTTATCACGTCGGTGTTATCACGTCAGGGGTCACCATTTGTCGGCGGCGACGGGAGAAATGCTCCATTCTGTAATGGCGGCAAGTCTCTCTTTTATTATCAGAAAGCTGCATGTTATATACACTTTTACTTCCGTACACGTATTCAGATACTACGAAGCTAATTACCATTGGCTAATAACATCAATCACATATGACCTCTCAGTCCAAGTGGTTCACTTTTATCTCGGTTCGGGTTCACTTCCTCGGTGTAACTTCCTGATTCTTCTCAGTCCTTCCCAGTCCTTCTCAGTCCTTCCCAGCTGGGATCCATCTTCTTTGATGTTTATTACTTTCACAAGTCCTTCACATACCTTTGTTATCTTCACTAGCACACAGCCGAAAGAGGCCTAGCTAGTATTACAGCCTTGAAGAATACAGACATACAGAGGATCCTGTTTTCCCTTATATTCTAACATAGCTAGATTTTCTCATAACCCTTATTTTATAGAGAATTTTCAACAATGTTGCCAACATGGGGAAGCAGAAGGGAGAGCCACCCTGCAGGAAGACCTGGATAGGCTGGAACAGGGGTCCTCAAACTTTTTAAACAGGGGGCCGGTTCACTGTCTCTCAGACACTGTCAGGGGCTGGACTATAGTTTAGAAAAAAATGAACAAATTCCTATGCACACTGCACATTTTATTTGTAGTAGTGCACAAAAACCAGGAAAAATAATGCAATATTTAAAATGAAGAACAATTGTAATCAACAAAAACAAATAATATTTCAATGTGAACTATGGGCCTGCTTTTGGCTAATGAGATGGTCAATGTTAGGTTCCATATTTGTCACTGCTAGTCGTAGCAAGTGATGCAAGTGTTCATCAGTTAGTCTGGATCTGATTGGAGATTTCAGATGTTTCAGATGCTCACAGACATAGGTGCTGCCAAAGACGGTTGCAATTTTGAGTGCATGGTTCCTGAGATTATGATATGTCTCTGAGGGGAGAGATGCATAGAAATTAGTAAGGCTGCTTGATTTGAATGCATCTTTCAGCGAGTCACAAGTCTGTAGTTCGGCCAATTCCATTTGGTAAATCGGATCAACAGTTTCAATGTCAACAGAAAATGGGTTCCGGAAAAGCTGTATGTCCTGTTCATGGAGAAGAAGCTCTTTAAATCTAATTTGAAGCTCCTTTTGCAACATTTCTAGTACATCCATACATGTTTTGTTTGGGAATGCAACTGCTGGTTTTTCTGCAGACAGGTTTTGAGTTGTGGGGAAATGGCAGAAGTTTTCCTCATTTACTTGGTTAATGAGCAGGTCGATTTTGACTTGAAATGCTTTCACATGTGAATACATATCACAGATGAGCTTCCCCTTTCCTTGAAGTTGGACATTGAAATTGTTGAGTAGCTCTGTTACATCTGTCAGAAATGCAAGATGCCATTTCCATTCTACATCTTTGAGCTCTGGTACTTCTTTGTTTTTAGAAAACATAAAATCATAAACCTGTGGAAGTAAGTCCTAAAATAATTTCAAAACTCTCTCTCGACTCAGCCAACGGACTTCTGTGTGGTACAGAATATCTTCATAGGCAACATTTAGCTCAGACAGAAATTCCTGAAACTGTCTGTGGTTTTGTGTATGAGCTCTAATGAAGTTAACACAAGAAACCACAATTTTCATGACAGAGTCCAGCTTCAGTGATTTACAACACAGTGCTTGTTGGTGGATGATGCAGTGTATGGCTATTGGATGTGAATGGTTGCGTTTGTCCATCTCTTTGTTAATGCGTGCAACCACTCCTTTCATGGACCCCACCATGCTAGGAGCACCATCAGTTGTCACACTGAATAGTTTACCCCAGTCCAGCTCCAAATCATTCATAGTTTGGCAAACTTTCTCATAGATATCCTCTCCTGTAGTTGTTCCTTTGATGCTTTTCAGTGCACCAAGCTCCTCTGTGACTTCAAAAGAATCATTTGTCCCACGAATGAAAATTAGAAGTTGTGCAGAATCACGAACATCATTGCTTTCGTCGAGTGCCAATGAGAAATAGCAAAGTTTTTTTGAGGAGTTTTGCAACTGCAGATTCAAATTTTCCTCCATTTCTTCAATCCTTCGTGTAATTGTAGGTCCTGAAAGACTCACTGTACTAAATAAATCCACCTTCTCTGGACACATCTCTTTGGCAACAGAAAGAAGGCATTCTTTAACAAATTCTCCCTCTATGAATGCTCTGCCAGTGCGCGCTATGAGTTTGGCAACTTGATAGCTTGCTCGAAGTGATGATATATTGAGCTGCTTTTGCTTCATAAAAGTATTCTGCTGAGTTGTCAATCCATGTTTCAGTCTTAATATTTTATCTTTTCTCACTTGTCCGACCAAAGAATCATATTTAACTTTATGTTGAGTTTCGTAGTGTCAATGCAAATTATATTCCTTGAACACAGTCACTGAATTCTGGCATATCAGATAAACAGCTCTTTCTTTGTACTCTGTGAAAAAATAATCAGAAGTCCACTTTTCTTGGAATACCCTGCACTCGGAGTCAATTTTTCTTTTTTTTGACATGATGATGCGTGCTCTTCCCACTGGTGCTGGCTTGCTTGTCCTGCCTGGGAGCTGGTGGGAGGGAGAGACAGGGGAGTCGCCCACCTCGCTGATGCTGCCGCCCCCCTCCTCAGCCCGTCCGTGCAGTCTGGAAAGGGTGGCCAGAAGGGACTGAAGGAACTTTGCCGTGCCGGGGCTCTGGCGATTTTCCTGAGTTGGCTGGACCTTGCAGTCCAGAGGATGCCGACTGAGCTTGCCTGGCAGAGGAGATGCCCGCTTCTCTCACCCGCCGCAGGGGGGCAGGTCGAGAACGATGCACTGGTTCCAGCCCAGTCCCGGCGGGTGCTTGGGGGCTGCAGAGGCCAGCGCATGGATTAAGTGGCAGGAAGTCATCTGCGGCTGCTTGGTTCCCCCCCCAACCCCCAGCGGGGGTGGGGCAGGGAGTTCTGTAAATACCGGCGGGCTGGATTGAGGACCTTGGGGGGCCGTATCCGGCCCGTGGGCCGTAGTTTGAGGACCCCTGGGCTGGAATATAAATAATAAATATAAAGTTGGCATGTGTACAAATAAATAAAAGCCGAAGGATTTCTAGGGTTTAACAAAGCTTGTTGATTTTACTCCTTTGCTTCTGAAAGCTTTCAGACTTCAAAACAGAAAAAATGCTATTTAAAGGATTCACGTGCAGTGGTGACACTGAATGCGTTATCTTATTGAAAAACTAAATATGTGTGGTATCAGTGAAAAACTCTCCCAAATACAATATAACCTATGTTTCTGATCAGTAATGACTCTCGGGTTTTTTACTATTTTGAAGAATGAACACTCCTTTGATATACTTCCTTTGATGAACTTCCTTGCATGGAATTATTTTGTTCCTTTTTTCAGGCTTGATTCTAAAGTATGAATCTAAAAAAAATATTTTTGTTTTTTTTTAATCAAGAATTGTGTTCTTTACATATGAGTGGTCCCAGATGGTGTTGGTGTTGCAAAGGAAGATCTCTGTGTTATCTTCAGGAAATTGACAAAAAGGGTCCGTTGAATCTTAGTAGTTGTTTTGGGGTTGGTTTTTTTTTCCAGCACTGTAATCACTAATGCACCTATTCCTACATTTAATTAGAAAGAACCAAAACAAAACGTATCCTCTTCAAAATAAATGGAAAGGAATTTTTAATGTAAACTTCAGAAGGAGGAAATAGCCTTTTGATATAAAATTAATTTCAATTCACAATCATTTTAAACCAAATTTCAATGAAATGAGAACTTCGGTCTTTGTAATTTTTTGGTGGGAATTACGAAACTATTTCTGTTTGAGTGTCAAATAAAACTTATCTATACCTATATGCTTGGAGGATGCAAAACATTATTACAACTGTCCTAGCTTTGCTAGGATAGAGTTAATTTTCTTCTTAGTAATTAGAATAGCTGTGTTTTAGTTTCAGTGTAAGACTTGTTATGAGAAGAATGTTGATAACAGTACTGGTGTTATTAGTTGCTGCTGGAGCTCAAGGCCACTGTGTTTGGATGGTTCACAGAATGGGGAGGGAGAAGCGTAGTGAATAGCAAAACCCAAAACTGGCATTTGGATGTACCAATGAAATATTCCAGATCATATCATGTCATGTTTAGTATATTATCCGGGGCTGACCGGATAGCGGGAGGATTGTCTCTGGCTTTCTCTCAGGCTCTCGCTCTTCCGGGATTGAAGTTTCGGTTCGGGATTGTCGCTCCTCTGGGATCGAGCCGGGCTTAGTCGGTGGGTGGTGAGCAGTTGCACTGTGTGTCACTCATTTGTATATCTTGTTATTGTTATCATTATCACTGCTATTTTACTATTATGGGGTTTTTTTAAGTTTTCTTTTATTTCTATTATTAAACTGTTTTTATCTCAACCAACAAGCCTCCCTATCCTTGCCCCCAGTACTCTCCCCTATCCCCTGGGGGTGGGGGAGAAGTGGGTGAATGGCTGTGTTGGCTGCTGGCCAAGGGCTAGCCCAGTGAAACTATCACAGTCTTTTTGGCACCCAACGTGGGGCACAAAATGTTGAGATAACGACAGTTCTGACCAAAGTGTTTTAGAAAGAATCTGCAAAAAGCATTTGTTATGATGACTTGGTTGTCAGTGATCGGAATGTTGTTGTACTGGATTGCTGAGTTGTTCTTTGAGTTCTTTGAGGTGGCACCTTACATGCCGTTTATATTTTTCACCATCCCTAGGTGTTGGTTTGGGGCTAGGGGTACCGTTATGCTGTGTGGTACAGTGATGGGTGTTAGTACAATAAAAAGATGGGTAGTGAGACCAATTTTGTACCTGTATTCAGCAGTGGCAGGCGGCACACAGAGCAAAGCAGCAGAAGCGGCTCCATCTCTGCATTGTGAGAGCTATCTGGTGAATGTTGCTACCAATTACACCAGTGTTTTTTTCCCTCTGGGAGGGGAGAACATCTTTGTTCAATTTCCTGCTGCCAGTTACAAAAGTTTTTGAGAATTTTGAATATTCTTGGCATAATCAAACTAGAATAAACATGCTGCTAGTTCTTCTGAATGTATGTCAAGTTTTAATGCATGTCAAACTACTTAGGAGGATCACCCCATCTGCTGCTGGAGTTATTCTGGCACCTGTAACAGTTGCATCAACCTCTGTGACTGATACTGTGGCTACTCTAGTTGCTTCAACCTCAGCAACAGACATCTAAGCCTCTCCAACCCCTACAGCAAGCAATGTAGCTACTCCAATCTCAGCACCTGCTACAGTTGCTTCAACATCGGCAATAAACATTGCAGCCTCTCCAACCTCTACAGAAGGCAATATGGCTACTCCAAGCCCTGTGACAAACACTGCAGCTACTCCAACCCCATCAAGAAGCACTGCAGATGAACTAGAGAACCAACACGTGCCAGTATCAGTTTCCCCTGTACAGAAGAAGTGGACACGAACGTCAGTACGTTTACAGAGAGATGAAGAAGATCAAGCTTATGATCTTCTTAAGGAGGAAGAGGAGGAGGCAAGGGGAGATGGAAATGGAGACAGTACAATAACCACCTGATCTCTAACCCTGAGTGAGCTGCGGGATATACGAAAAGATTTCACCTGTTACCAAGGCCAGCACCTCATTACATGGCTGCTCAGATGCTGGGATAATGGGACCAGAAGCAGAGTTAGAGGGTAGAGAAGCCAAGCAGCTGGGATCCCTCTCTAAGGAAGCGGGCACTGATAAAGCAATTTCAAGAGGGGAACCAACCCGTAGCCTTTGGAGGCAGCTCTTGGTGGGTGTGAAGGAAAGGTATCCCTTCAAGGACGATAACCGATGCAATCCAGGCAAATGGGTCAGCATGGAGAGAGGGATTCAGTACCTGAGGGAACCAGCTGTGCGGGAGCTGATTTACCAAGACCCAAGGGACATGAGGGTAACTGAAGACCCAAATGAAATCCCGTGCACAATACCCATGTGGCAAAATGTTGTATGGAGTGCACCAGCATCATGTGCCAGCTCATTGGCAGCAGTAGAAGTAAAAGAGGATGAGGAGGCACCAACTGTAAACACAGTGGCTATCTGACTCTGGGGATTTGAAGACAGTCTCTCTGTATCTATACGAACCTGTGTCTCGGCAGTGGAAAAACTACCAGAAGTCCTGGAGAAACACGTGGAGAGACTGTCCCAAGAGTTTCACCGATTTGAGGACAGGCTTCGCCCTCCACCCATTCGGACCTATGTCCCAGCTGTTAGGAGCAAGCGTTTCCCTGCTCAAGAGAGATGGTATACACCACGGGGCACACTGTGGTTTTACTTGAGTAACCACGGAGAAAGTGGGATGGGAAACCAACCTCGGTCCTGCAGGAACGAGCACACAAGCTGCAAAGAAAAACAAGTACAAATAGGGATGCTTCTGGTCCTTCTAGGAAAAATGCTGCTCCAGTCTCCAGTGGACAATTCCCCAGACAGAATAGGAGGGCTGATGATACTCTCAATCCTTTCCTTGATCCTAATCCTTTTGATCATATTTCAGCAGAAGTGAGTGATGAATATGATGACCAGAATTAGAGGGGTCCTGCCTCTAGCAAGGCAGAGGAGAGGGATAACCGAGTTTACTGGACTGTGTGGATTCGTTGGCCTGGCACATCTGACCTCCAGCAGTACAAAGTCTTAGTGGACACTGGTGCCCAATGCACCCTGATGCCATTGAACTTTAAAGGGGCAGAATCCATCTGTATTTCTGGAGTGACAGGGGGGTCCCAAGAGCTGACTGTGTTGGAGGCTGAAATGAGCTTGATGGGGAATGACTGTCAAAAACACCCCATTGTGACTGGCCCAGGCGCTCTGTGAATCCTTGGCATAGATTACCTCAGGAGAGGGTATTTCAAGGACCCAAAAGGGTACCGGTGGGCTTTTGGCATAGCTGCCATAGAGACTGAGAAAATCAAACAGCTGTCTGCTCTGCCTGGTCCCACAACAGAGGACTCATCTGTTGTGGGACTGCTAAGGGTCAAAGAACAGCAGGTTCCCATTGCTAACACAACAGTGCACCGGTGACAATATTGCACCAACCAAGACTCCATAATTCCCATCCATAAACTGATTCGTCAGCTGGAGAGCCAAGGAGTGATCAGCAGGACTCGCTCTCCCTTTAACAGCCCCATATGGCCTGTGCGGAAGTAAAATGGGGAGACTGACAGTGGACTATCGTGGCTTGAATGAAGTCACACCACCACTGAGCGCTGCCGTGCCGGGCATGTTAGAGCTCCAATATGAACTGGAGTCCAAGGCAGCCAAGTGGTACGCCACCATAGACATTGCCAATGCGTTTTTCTCCATTCCTTTGGCAGCAGAGTGCAGGCCACAGTTTGCTTTCACCTGGAGGGGTGCCCAGTACACCTGGCATCGACTGCCCCAGGGGTGGAAACACAACAGCACCATTTGCCATGGACTGATTCAGAATGCCCTGGAACTGGGTGAGGCTTCAGGAGACCTGAAATTCATTGATCACATCATTGTATGGGGTGATACAGCAGAAGAAGTTTTTGAGAAAGGGAAGGAGATAATCTAAATCCTTCTGAGAGCCAGCTTTGCCATAAAATGAATCAAGGTCAACTGACCTGCATAAGAGATCCAGTTTTTAGGAATAAAGTGGCAAGATGGACGTCATCAGATCCCAATGGATGTGATCAATGTGATAACTATTATATATTATTATATATATATTATATGTTATCATATATATCCTGTTATACAGCTTTGTCTCCACCAACTAACAAAAAGGAAGCACAAACCTTCTTAGGAGTTTTGGGTTTCTGGAGAATGCACATTCAAAATTACAGCCAGATTGTGAGCCCGCTCTACCAGGTCACCCAGAAGAAGAATGATTTCACATGAGGGCCTGAGCAATGACGAGCCTTTAAACTAATCAAACAAGAGATAGTTCATGCAGTCGCCCTTGGGCCAGTCCGGACAGGACAGGATGTTAAAAATGTGCTCTACACAGCAGCTGGAGAGAATGGACCAACCTGGAGCCTCTGGCAGAAAGCACCAGGGGAGACTCGAGGTTGACCCCTTGGGTTATGGAGTCATGGATACAGACGATCAGAGATACTCCAACTGAAAATGAGATATTGGCAGCATATGAGGGAGTTCGAGCTGCTTCAGAAGTGATCGGTACTGAAGCACAGATCCTCCTGGTGCCCCGATTGCCCGTGCTGGGCTGGATGTTCAAAGGGAGCTTTCCCTCTACACACCACGCAACTGATGCCACATGGAGTAAGAGGGTCGCACTGATCACACAGTGGGCTCAAAATGGAAACCCTAATTGCCCAGGAATTCTGAAAGTGATAACAAACTGGCCAAAAATTTTGGAATGTCACCAGAGGAAGAGGTGAACTACCAGATAATGAGAAACGATATGCCCTCTTCACTGATGGGTTTTGTCATATAGTAGAAAAACATCAAAAGTGGAAAGCTGCTGTGTGGAGTCCCACCCAATGAGTCACTGAGACTGCTGAAGGAGAAAGTGAATCAAGCCAGTTTGCAGAGGTAAAAGCCATCCAGCTGGCCTCAGACATTGCTGATCGATAAAAATGGCCAATGCTCTACCTCTCATATGGACTCATGGATGGTGGCAAATGCCCTGTGGGGGTGGTTACAGCAATGGAAAAAGAGCAACTGGCAGCACAGAGGCAAACCCATCTGGGCTGCTGAATTACGGCAAGACATTGCTGCTTGGCTAGAGAGACTGGTTGTAAAGACACGTCATGTAGATGCTCATGTGCCCAGAAGTCGAGCTACTGAAGAACATCAAAACAACCAACAGGTGGATCAGGCTACTAAGATCAAAGTGTCTCAAGTAGACCTGGACTGGCAACATAATGGTGGAAAGTTTTATCCCGCTGGGCCCATGATGACTCAGGCCATCAAGGAAGAGATGCAACATATAGATGGGCTCATGATCGAGGGGTGGACTAAACCATGGACACTACTGCACAAGTCATTCATGACTGTGAAACTTGTGCTGCGTTTAAGCAAACCAAGAGGTTAAAACCTATTTGGTATGGAGGGAGATGGTTAAAATATAAATATGGAGAGTCCTGGCAGATTGACTGTATCCCGCTCCCACAAACCCGCAGAGGCAAGCGTTACGTGCTCACCATGGTGGAAGCAACCACCGTGCAGTTGGAGACATATGCTGTGCCTCATGCCAAGGCCCAAAACACTATTCTAGGCCTTGAAAAGCAGGTCTTGTGGTGACATGGCACCTTAGACAGAATTGAGTCAGACAACGGGACCCATTTTCAAAACAATCTCGTAGATAATTGGGCCAAAGAACATGGCATTGAGTGGGTGTAACACATTCCCTATCATGCACCAGCCTCTGGGAAAGTCGAACGATGCAATGTGCTGTTAAAAACTACACTCAAATCCATGGGTGGTGGGACTTTGAAACATTGGGACACAAATTTAGCAAAAGCCACTTGGTTAGTCAACACCAGAGGATCTGCCAATCAAGCTGGCCCTGCCCAATCAAGACTTTTACATACTGTAGAAGGGGATAAATTCCCTGTGATTCGTATTATAGATATGCTGGTGTAAAAGGTCTGGGTTAGTCCTGCCACAGGCAAAGGTAAACCCATTCGTGGGATTACTTTTTGCTCAAGGACCTGGGTGCACTTGGTGGGTGATTCAGAAGGATGGGGAAGTCCAATGTATGCCTCAAGGGAATTTGATGTTTGGTGAAAACAGTCCATGAATTATATATCATCATTGCTATGGTTGTTGTGTATTATACTAATGGCTTTATATTAAGAATTTTCCCAGGTTAATGAAAAAGGAACTCCAGTGGAACCAGAGCTGGTGCCCAACGACTTCTTCAAGATCAAGATCTTCAACCTGCAGACCCTGAGCATGGACTGTGATAGATATGCCAGCAACAAGTTCCAGATGCAGCATGCAACAGAGACTACACACCATCCTCCTGCTATGTCCAGTGTCATCTACTCCATTGACTACACTGAGCATGGACTGTGCTAGATATACCAGCAATGAGTTCCAGATGCAGCATGCAACAGAGACTACACACCATCCGCCTGCTGTGTCTAATGTCAGCTACTCCATTGACTGTGCAAATTCCACATCATCTCTCCTGCCTTGAAAGACTGTCATGACAGACAGAATCCAAGGTAATAGACTAAATGAACTCAATAGACATTTTGAAGGAATGACCCATAAACTAATGGAATGATATTTGCGTGTATATATGTGTGCATATTTATATATAGAAACCTGAGCATGACGTGAATGGTATGGAATAAGGGGTGGATACTGTCCTGGTTTTACTAGGATAGAGTTAATTTTCTTCTTAGTACTTACTATAGCTGTGTTTTCGTTTCAGTGTAAGACTTGTTATGAGAGGAATGTTGATAAAAGTACTACTGTTATTAGTTGCTGCTGGAGCTCAAGGCCATTGTATTTGGCTGGTTCACAGCTGTTGCGTGAAAAGGCTTGTAAAGCAATTTAACAGGAAATAAACCTCCTTGTGTTCCAACTCACTCTCAGATAACTGGAGGAGCTGGGGGTGGCTAGGCTTAAATCCTGAGTGATGCCCAATTGAGCACTATCGATCCGGCAGCTGCAGATGCAATGAATAGTGCGCTGCACTCCCGTGCCCACGATTTATGGACTTACATGGCTAAACCTGCAGAATTTAGCAGCATCCCGCTGAGCACGGGTCAGTCGGGGTGGCTGGTTATACACGGACACAGTTCAACGAGACACCACAAGCCTGAGCACATCAGTGCCGGATCCACTGGATAGTGTCCCGCACTTGTCAGTCAGTCACAATCTATGGACTCTCATGACCTTATCAGGCAGCAGCCCAGCAAGAAATTGTGCAGCAACTCTGTAAGCAAATGAAAGCACCTTTAATAGAGCAACAGGATTAATACAGATTTGTATGGATTGCCAGTGATAAACCATTGTCTGCAGAAATAAATGCTTATACTAAAGTTACAAATTACTAAAACCATTAATTGTAGCAGGATGTTAGGTTACTACAAAGCACTGAATTAGCAAAGGATTACTCCGGAGTTTTCTAAGTGTCTGAGAGAGGAGTTCTCAGCTGAGTCTAAGTCCAAATCTAAATCTAAGTCTTACCCAAAGGCATCCCAATGTGGGGGAAGAGAGGCTCAATCCATCAGCTGGTCCCAGGAGTCAGAGGTCTGCGATGGTGTCATCCACAATGATGTCTTCCCTAATTCTCTTCCTTCTTGGGGCTATTCTTATACTATTTTTCTACCTGCAAGGTGGAGCTTGAGTGACTCTAGTCATACCTTTACGGTGATTGGCAAAAGACACTTCCATTCCCCTTTTATGGTAGAAATTATCAAAACTTAGAGATGCTCTCTATGAGGGGGAAAGAGGGGGGTTAGTGGTATGGAGTTATAGTTTTGTCAAGGTCCAGAAAGGGAAGTAGTTGCCAAAAGGGGCGCCATCTGTCAATCCAGAATCACAAATAGACTATACATCAAGCCTTGTGGAGTCAAAACTGCAACTGGTATGGGAGTTGGAGAAGGAGCCTCCACTCTTTCCCATCCCCTGTACAGATAAACAGTCTGAAGGAAGGCAATGTTAGAGGAATTCCTGGCATACCAACTGTGTTTTTGCCCTGGGATTGTCCTCAACACTGTACCTTTCCCTTAGTTTGTGGACACAGCCATTTTCTGATTTTTAGTTACCTCCAGCAATTACTCCACAACAGCTGCATTAGGATTGGGAGGGAGAAGTGTAGTAAATAGCAAAACCCAAAACTGGCATTTGGATGTGCCAATGAAATATTCCATTTCATATCATGTCATGTTTAGTATATTATCCGGGGCTGACTGGAAAGGGGAGGATTCTCTCTGGCCTTTGCTTGGGCTCTCGCTCTTCCGGGATTGTGGTTTTGGTTCGGGATTGTCGCTCCTCTGGGATCGTTATCTGGGAACAGGCCGGGCTTAGTGGGTGGTGAGCAGTTGCATTGTGCGGCAGATGAAATGACCAACACCGAGATGTCCTCAGGCATCAGGCATCAGGCATCAGCACTTTATTGAAGCTTTGCACTGCTTATATATCCTTTTTTCTCCCAGCATGCCCCAAGCATGCGGCACTCTTTCACTTTTGATTCATTACCCCTTACCACACACGTGCCTAAACAATTGACATGATTGGATAATTCCACCTGTTCACGAGCCATTCTTTTACTTCTGACTGGTTACTGATTACAGCACACAACTGTCATCCCTTATCTTGTCTCATACACGTTCTTGCTTTTTTTTATTTTCATTTTATCTTCACTCAAGGTCAGGAATTAATTGCTCAAGGCTGAAGCCGCCTGCAGCTTCGGATCTTAAATCACCAACAGCACTGTGTATCACTCATTTGCATATTTTGTTACTGTTATCATTATCACTACTATTTTAATATTAGCATTATTTTAAGTTTTCTTTTATTTCTATTATTAAACTGTTCTTATCTCATCCTTCAAGCCTCCTTACCCTTGTCCCCCAGTCCTCTCCCCTATCCCCTGGGGGTGGTGGGGGGAAGTGGGTGAACGGCTGTGTTGGATGCTGGCCAAGGGCTAGCCCAGTGAAACTATCACAGCAATAACAATAAATTATTAATAAACATTTTGGGTTTTTTGTTAACGGAACGGTCTACACAGCACAAGGCTTGCTGGCATCAGATGGGATTCACCGTTCTCAAAGAGAGAAGAGGATCTTTGCTCACAAGCTAGCAGGGCTGATTGACAGAGCTTTAAATTACACTTGAAGGAGCAGGGGGATAATATCAGGTTCGCCTGTGATAAGCTGTGGGATGACATGCCAAGGTTAGAGGGATGGGGTGCTAGCGAGAGCCCTCAGCCTGTTGCTCTGAGACATGCTGGGTACACTGCACTGTTCCTCACGAACTGCTTTAGCATGGGTCCTTTCCATGGTGTGCAGTCCTTCAGGAAGGGACTGCTCCAGCGCGAGTCCCCCACGGGGTCACAAGTCCTGCCAGCAAACCTGCTCCGGCGTGGGCTCCTCTCTCCACGGGCTACAGGT
The DNA here is from genome assembly GCA_907165065.1 of Caprimulgus europaeus. Next base: position 12,837,730 of record OU015537.1, read on the forward strand.
GCTGACAGGAACCTGCTCCAGCGCGGGCTTCCCGCGGGGTCACAGCCTCCTTCGGGCATCCACATGCTCCAGCGTGGGGTCCTCCATGGGCTACAGGTGGTCATCTGCTCCACCATGGACTTCCATGGATTGCAGGGGGACAGCCTGCTTCACCATAGTCTTCACCACAGGCTGTGGGGGAATCTCTGCTCCGGCACCTGGATCACCTCCTCCCCCTCCTTCTTCACTGACCTTGGTGTCTGCAGAGTTGTTTTCTCTTACATCTTCTCACTCCTCTCTTCAGCTGCAAAGCGTGCAGCTTTTTTCTTCCCTCTCTTCCTTTTTTTTTTTCTTAATTATGTTATCACAGAGGCGTTACTGATTGGCTCGGCCTTGGCCAGCGGTGGGTCTGTTTTTGTAGCCAGCTGGCATTGGCTGTGTTGGGTCGAACATGGGGGAAGCTTCTGGCAGCTTCTCTCACAGAAGCCATGCCATGTCCCCCCCCCAACTGCTACCAAAACCTTGCCACGCAAACCCAATACAAAAGGGAACCTATTGACAAAGCCTTCTCACTCCATCTACAGGAAGCATCACGCTCAAAGGCTCTCATCTTACTGGGGGACTTCAACCACCCCGACATCAACTAGAAAAGTAGCACAATGAACTGAACTCAATCCAGGAGACTCCTGGAGTGCTGTGGTGGGTTGACCCTGGCTGGATGCCAGATGCCCACCAAAGCCCACTCTATCGCTCCCCCTCCTCAATTGGATGGGGGAGAGAAAATATAAAAGAAGGTTTGTGGGTTGAGATAAGGACAGAGAGAGATCACTCACCAATTACTGTCACGGGCAAAACAGACTCGACTTGGGGAAATTCATTATCAATCAAATCAGAGTAGGGTTATAAGAAATAAAACCAAATCTTAAAACACCTTCCTGTCACCCCTCCCTTTTTCCTGGGCTTAACTGTACTCCGAATTTCTCTACCTCCTCCCGCTGAGCAGTGCAGAGGGACTGGGAATGGGGGTTGCGATCAGCTCATCACACGTTATTTCTGCTGCTCCTTCCTCCTCAGGGGGAGAACTCCTCACACTCTTCCCCTGCTCCAGCATGAGGCCACTCTCACAGGAGATAGTCCTCTGTGAACTTCTCCAACATGATTCCTTTCCACAGGCTACAGTTCTTAATGAACTGCTCCTTTCCACAATGTGCAGTCCTTCAGGAAGGGACTGCTCCAGCATGGGTCCCCCAAGGGGTCACAAGTCCTTCCAGCAAACCTGCTCCAACGTGGGTTCCTCTCTCCATGGGTGGGACAGGTCCTGCCAGGAACCTGCTCCAGCACATGCTTCCCATGGGGTCACAGCCTCCTTTGGATGTGTCCACCTGCTCTGACATGGGGTCCTCCATGGGCTGAAGGTGGGTATCTATCTGCTCCACCGTGGACCTCCATGGACTGCAGGGGGACAACCTGCTCCACCATGGTTTTTACCACAGGCTGCAGGGGAATCTCTGCTCTGGTGCCTGAAGCACCTCCTCCCCCTCCTTCTTCACTGACCTCTGTGTCTGCAGAGTTGTTTCTCTCACATATTCTCATTCCTCTCTCCCACCTGCAGTTTTGCAGGTTTTTTTCTTTTTTTTCTTTTTCCTTCACTTTCTTAAATATGTTATCCCAGATACACTAATACTGTCACTGATTGGCTCAGCCTTGGCCAGTGACGGATCTGTCTTGGAGCCAGCTGGCATGGACTCTGTCAGACATAAGGGAAGCTTCTGGCAGCTTCTCCCAGAAGCCACCACTGTAGCCCCCTTGCTACCAAAACCTTGCCATGCAAACACAATTGAAGTGCATTGAGGATAACCAGATGGTAAACAGCCCTACCAGAGGGGGCTTCTTAAGCCAGGTGATAGACAATCTTACCAGAAGAGATGTGGTAGTGGACCTGATGGTCACCAATGCAAGTGAGCTAATCAGTGATGTCAAGATTGGAGGTAGCCTGGGCTGCAGTGATTATGCACTGGTGGAGTTTGCAGTCCTGAATAATATGGATCAGGTGAAGAGTAAAGTCAGGACCCTGAATTTTAGAAAAGCAAACTTCCAGCTCTTCAAGGAGTTAATCAATAGGCTCCCCTGGGAAACTGCCCTCAGGGACAAGGGAACAGAACAGGGCTGGCAGAACTTTAAGGAGCTTTACATAGAGTGGAAGAGCTCTCGATCCCCAGGTGTAAGAAATCAGGAAAGGGAGGCAAGAGACTGGCATGGTTGAGTCAAGACCTGCTGATCAAACTAAAGGGCAAGAAGGAAATGCACAGGCAGTGGAAGCAGGGATAGGTATCCTGGGAAGAATATAGGGATGCTACCTGGTTGTATAGGGATGGGGTCAGGAAGGCCAATGTGCAGCTGGAGCTGAACTTGGCAAGTCATGCAAAGAATAACAAGAAGGGCTTCTACATATATTTCAGCCAGAAAAGGAAGGTCAAAGAAAGTATACCCCCTCAATAAGCAAGACTGGCAAACTGGTAAAAATGGACAAGGAGAAGGCTGAGGTACTCAACAACTTTTTTGCCTCAGTCTTCACTGGCAACCTCTCTTTCCACACCTCTCAAGTGGATGGACTGTAAGGCAGGGACTGGGGGAGAAAAGTCCCTCCCTCTGTAAAACAAGATCAGGTTCGTGACCACCTGAGGAATGTGAATATACATAAGTCCATGGAACCTGATGAGATGCATCCTAGAGTCAATTGGCTGATGTAGTTGCCAAACTACTCTCCATGATATCTGAAAAGTCACAGCAGTCAGGTAAAATCCCTGGGGACTGGAAAAAGGGAAACATTATACCCATTCTTAAAAAGGGTAGAAAGGAGGAGCCTGGGAACTAGTGACCTGTCAGCCTCACCTCTGTGCCTGGGAAGATCATGGAACAGATCCTCCTCGAAGCTATGCTAAGGCACGTGGAGGACACGGAGGTGATTTGAGACAGTCAGCATGGCTTCACCAAGGTCAAGTCTTGCCTGACCAAACTAGTGGCCTTCTACGATGGAGTGACTACATTAGTGGATGAGGGAAGAACCATGGATGTCATCTATCTGGACTTCTGTAAGACTTTTGATCTGGTCCCCCACAACATCCTTCTCTCTAAATTGGAGAGATATGGTTTTGATTGGTGGACTGTTCAGTGGATGAGGAATTAGTTGGATGGTCACATCCAGAGGGTAGTGGTCAATGACTCACTGCCCAGATGGAGATCGGTGACAAGTGGTGTCCCTCAGTGGTCCATATTGGGATGAGTACTGTTTATTACAGGCCACCAGATCAGGGTGAAGAAGTTGATGAGGCCTTCTACAGGCAGCTGAGAGCAGCCTCGCAATCCCAGGCCCTGGTTGTTGTGGGGGATTTTAACTACCCAGATATTTGCTGGAGAGACCACTCAGGCACCCACCCACAATCCAGGAGGTTCCTCCAGTGCATCGATGATAACTTCCTGATGCAAATGGTGGATGAACCAACCAGGAGGGGAGTGACGCTGGATCTAATCCTCACTAACAAGGAGGGTCTGGTTGAGGCTGTGAAGGTTGAGGACTGCCTGGGCTGCAGTGATCATGAGATGGTGAAGTTCAGAATCTCATGTGGCATAAGCAGAATTACAAGTAAAATTGCAACCCTGGACTTCAGGAGGGCCAACTTTGGCCTCTTCAAGCAATTGTTAGGGGAAATTCCATGGGACAGAGTACTTGAAGGTAAAGGGGCCCAAGATAGCTGGTTAGCATTCAGGGACTGCTTCTTCCAGGCTCAAGATCGAAGCATTCCGATATGTAGGAAGTCAGGGAAGGGAGCCAGGAGACCTGCTTGGTTAAACAGGGAACTGCTGGCCAAACTCAAGTGGAAGAGGAGAGTTTACAGATTGTGGAAGGAAGGGCTGGCTACTTGGGAGGAATATAAGGATATTGTCAGAGGATGTAGGGAGGCAACTAGGAAAGCCAAGGCCTCCTTAGAATTAGATCTTGCCAGAGGGGTCAAGGACAACAGGAAGAGCTTCTTCAAATACATGGCAGATAAAGCCAACGTTAGAGGCAATGTAGGCCCACTGATAAATGAGGTGGGTACCCTGGTGACAGAAGATACAGAGAAGGCAGAGCTATTGAATGCCTTCTTTGTCTCTGTCTACTCTGCCAGAAGCTGTCTTGAGGAGCTCTGTACCCTGGAGACCCCAGAGGGAGACAGGACAATGGAGGAGATTGCCTCAGTTGATGAGGATTGGGTCAGGGACCAATTAAGCAATCTGGACATCCATAAATCTATGGGTCCAGATGGGATGCACCCACGGGTGTTGAGGGAGCTGGCTGAAGTCATTGCTAGACCACTCTCCATCATCTTTACTAAGTCGTGGGGAACGGGAGAGGTGCCTGAGGACTGGAAGAAAGCAAATGTCACTCCAATCTTCAAAAAGGGCAAGAAGGAGGACCCGGGTAACTACAGACTGGTCAGCCTCACCTCCATCCCTGGAAAGGTGATGGAACGACTTATCCTTGGTGCCGTCTCTAGGCATATCAAGGATAAGAGGGTCATTAGGGGCAGTCAGCAGGGCTTCACCAAGGGGAAGTCGTGCTTGACCAACCTTCTAGACTTTTATGAAAACACGACCAGGTGGCTGGATGATGGTAGAGCAGTGGATGTGGTCTATCTTGATTTCAGCAAAGCATTTGACACGGTCTCCCACAGCATCCTCACTGATAAATTGAGGAAGTGTGGATTAGATGAGCAGGTAGTGAGATGGATTATTAACTGGCTGGTGGGAAGAAGCCAGAGAGTAGTGGTCAATGGGGCGGAGTCTAGTTGGAGACCTGTGTCCAGTGGAGTCCCCCAAGGGTCAGTACTAGGACCAGTATTATTCAATATATTTATAAATGACCTGGATGAGGGAATAGAGTGCACTGGCAGCAAGTTTGCTGATGACACAAAGCTGGGAGGAGTGGCTGACACTCCAGAAGGCTGTGCTGCCATCCAGAGAGACCTGGACAGGCTGGAGAGCTGGGCAGGGAAAAACTTGATGAAATATAATAAGGGCAAGTGTAGGGTGTTGCACCTGGGCAGGAACAACCCCAGGTTCCAGTATAGGTTAGGAAATGATCTCCTAGAGAGCAGTGTAGGGGAAAGGGATCTGGGAGTCCTGGTGGACAGCAGGATGACCATGAGCCAGCACTGTGCCCTTGTGGCCAGGAAGGCCAATGGCATCCTGGGGTGCATTAGAAGGGCTGTAGTCAGTAGGTCAAGAGAGGTTCTTCTTCCCCTTTACTCTGCCCTGGTGAGGCCACATCTGGAATATTGTGTCCAGTTCTGGGCCCCACAGTTCAAGAAGGACAGGGAACTGCTTGAGAGAGTCCAGCGAAGAGCCACCAAAATGATTAAGGGAGTGGAACATCTCCCTTATGAGGAAAGGCTGTGGGAGCTGGGCCTCTTTAGCTTGGAGAAGAGGAGACTGAGGGGGGACCTTATTAATGTTTATAAATATTTGAAGGGTGAGTGTGAGGAGGCCAGGCTCTTCACAGTAACGACCAATGATAGGACAAGGGGTAATGGGTGTAAGCTGGAACACAGGAGGTTCCGCTTGAATTTGAGAAAGAACTTCTTTACTGTGAGGGTGACAGAGCACTGGAACAGGCTGCCCAGGGAGGTTGTGGAGTCTCCTTCTCTGGAGACATTCAAGACCCGCCTGGATGCCTTCCTGTGTAAACTCATTTAGGTGTTCCTGCTCCTGCAGGGGGATTGGACTAGATGATCTTTCGAGGTCCCTTCCAATCCCTAATATTCTGTGATTCTGATTCTGTGTGATTCTGTGACAGTGGAATTGAGTGCACCCTCAGCAAATTTGCAGATGACACCAAGCTGTGTGGTGCAGTTGACATGCCTGAGGGACAGGATGCCATCCAGAGGGACTTGGACAAGCTTGAGAAGTGGGCCCGTGTGAACCTCAGGAGGTTCAACAAGGCCAAATGCAAAGTCTTGCACCTGGGTCGGGGCAACCCCCAGTATCAATACAATGAAGGGATTGAGAGCAGCCCTACAGAGAAGGGCCTGGGGGTACTGGTGGATGAGAAACTGGATGTGAGTCAGCAATGTGTGCTCATAGCCCAGAAGGCCAACCATATCCTGGGCTGCATCAAAACAAGAGTGGCCAGCAGGTCAAGAGAGTTGTTTCTGTTCCTCTACTCTGCTCTGTTGAGACCCCACCTGGACTACTGTGTCCATCTCTGGAGTCCTCAGTACAAGAAATGCATGGACCTGTTGGAGACGGTCCAGAGGAGGGCCACAAAAATTATCAGAGTGATGGAACACTTCTCCTATGAGGACAGACTGAGAGAGTTTGGGTTGTTCAGCCTGGAGAAGAGAAGGCTCCGGGGAGACCTTATTGCAGCCTTTCAGTATTAAAGGGGGCTTAGAAGAAAGATGAGGACAGACTATTTAGTAGGGCCTGTAGCAACAGGGCAAGGTGTAATGGTTTTAAACTAAAAGAGGGGAGATTCAAACTAGATATAAGGAAGAAATTTTTTGCAATGAGGGTGGTGAAACACTGGAACAGGTTGCCCAGAGAAGTTGTGGATGCCTCATCCCTGGAAACATCCAAGGTCAGACTGGACCGGGCTCTGAGCAACCTGATCTAGTTGAAGATGTCCCTGCTCATTCCAGGGAAATTGGACTAGATGACCTTTAAAAGTCCCTTCCAACCCAAACTGTTCTATGATTCTACTTAGCAGGTGGATGTTATAGTTGCTCTGCATTGTGGATCTTCCTGTAATCAAAATGTACAGTTTAATTATAAAGTGCAGATAGAGATTTTCTTACTCTTTATGTCATAGCTATGAAGGTATCTCATATGCTTTCCAAGCATTTCTGTACAGTTAAATGGTATTACCATTGCTATGTGAATGGAACAGCAGTCTCTTGAATACTTACTATAAAGTTGTGAGAAGGCAAATTGTCTAAGGAAATTTAGACCCATGAAAAGTTGATAATTTATGATTTAGTCCTTTTCTGTATTCACTAATCTGTGGAAACAAAGTATAGAACAAAGACGTCTAGTTATGATTTGGCCATAGCTCTTTCTGAATTTGACTTATTCAAAGTATGTTTTTTCCCTCTTCTTTAGATTATAAAATTCGTAGTTGTAGAAGATAATTTAGAACAAGGAATTAATGTTTTTAACTGTTGTTTCTCTGTTCAGCAAGAAAGAATCTATTTGTTTGAAAACTACACGTGATAGTAAAGGAAGTTATAACCCACATGTTCACTAATCAGGTAAAAATATTACAAAGAAACAGGCTATACAAAAGACTGAACATGAAATTAGAATTATGCATCAATGGTTTTAGTGCACTTCACTTTCAGGTGAAGAGTACAAGAGGTTTTGGGGAATAGGTAGGAAGGTGGACAGAGAAAAGAGAAGAATAAGCATGGGGAAAATGGACATAGTCTGTGCTTTTAAAATTTTATTCTAAACTTTTTAAAAGCTTTGTAACAGCTTTGTAAACTGTAATTCCTTAAAAAATATTATTAAAATAATCCTTTGGAATGGACTATTACTTTAAATGAGATTCGTGCATTACAAACTTTCTTTAGTCTTCTGGGTTCAGTTAAGGGAGCACAGTGACCAGATAAATGGATGAGTCAGAGCAGGCTGATTCATAGGCAAAAGAACAGAAAAAGTATTTTTTCCCATAAGCTTTAATTTATTATTTTGTGACTTTTTATATACAACTGTAGGAATTTATGATTGTATCTCTGATTAGATACAGATACACAGAACATAGACCAGTACTGAGCAGTATACAGGGAAGCCTCCCCTATAAGATTCTGAGCGTATCTTCTTATGTGAACCATCCTTTTGAATGCAATGGGCCTATTCATGTGAACATAACAACTCAAATATATGTGAAAGACCAGGCTGTGTGCATAAGCCAAATATTTGCACTTCTATTGCTGTTTATGAATTGCCACACTGATTCCACAAATAAAATTATTCATCCTTACCACAAAAAGGTGATCACAGGGAGATATTCTTGCTCTTTGTTTTTAATAGAGGAATATTCAATTTCCTCTGCATCAGGAAAAATAATCAAAAGAAAGATCTGTTACACTACTGTGTTTTTGTTTGATGGCTAGTGCATAGCACCAAAACTTGAATAAACTGTAATGACAGCAAAGTCACTGCAGGACTCTGAACAAAGTAAATATATAATATTTAGTCATTGTTCCTCTAGTCAAACCTCTTTTCTTGTGAAATGCAATGCCAAACACTTTCTAAAATTTTTTTGCCCATATTGGTCTTGAAAGTATATGCTGAATCATTTGCACCATCTATTATCTGTGCATATATCAGCAGAGAGAAATGTTGAGAAGATTCTGAAGATATCTGCTTATTCCATTGAGCTGATCAATTCAGGTTTTTTTCCTTAAATCATATGTACTTACACACTTCCTAAAATATACTCTTCTTCCTTGTGCTTACGATTTTTAGAATAACAGCAGAATTTTTGGTCTTCCAAGTTTAATCCCACCTTTCCTTGGTTTACTAGTTTTAGACAACAAAAGATTCTTTGTAATAATGGCTGTGATAAGAAGTAGAGGTTTTGCATGATAGTACATTCACCATTGCATGAGTTCTGAAACAATAAACATTGCACAACTTTCCCATTGGCCAACTTGGTTATTCACTGTGATATTCAAACAACATTTTTGAAAGTTGAAGTGATGTACCTTCTTGCGCTTGATAAGTCTGAATGCTCATATCTTTCTAATCTGTCTGCCATGGACTGTAAAATAAAATTGACTTTTAGTCTCCTTGTGATTATGTTAACATCCACATTTAAGAATATAGTCATGTATTAAAAATAGTCAGTTCATCTCACTGTGCTAAGTACTATCTGGCAGAATCTCTGATGCTTTATCTAAAATTTAATTTAGAAGGAATATGTCTTCTCATGCACAGAGGATACATTACCAGACTGCTCTTTCAGAGCCAGTAATCTATGATCCAATTATATAAGCATATTTTTCCCTTGAGCTGCTTGCTGGCTCAGTCACTTGTCTCTTTTCTTGCAGAACGATTCCTGGGGAAAGCAGTACTCATATGCACTCTTCAAAGCCATGAGCCATATGCTCTGCATTGGTTATGGAGCCCGTGCACCTGTCAGCATGTCCGACCTCTGGATAACCATGTTGAGTATGATTGTGGGGGCTACTTGTTATGCCATGTTTGTTGGTCATGCCACTGCCCTCATTCAGTCCCTGGATTCCTCACGGCGACAATATCAAGAAAAGGTAACTCATTTTAATGTAATTTATTAAGTTTTGAAATAGATTAAAGAGATGTTTTAAATGTGGAAAAGACCTCACAAGTTTACATGAAATAATCTGGTAACATTTGAATCCTGCAGAAAAATTCATTGAATTCAGAATACACCATGGGCTGCATGAACCTACACAGTTCTGTGTGTCACATGCACTGAATGAAATCTTGGATGTGAAACTTGCTTTAAACTCTGTAAAATATTCTGTGAAAACTCCATCCCCTGGTTCAGACTGTGCTTTAGACCCCTGTGCTATACTCTGTAGGTACTTTATCTAGATAGCTTGAATGAGGGCCTTGAGCTCAGTACCTTGGGTATGTCTATACAATTTCCTGTTATTCCTTTGGATCACAATTTAAGAAAAAACTTGAATGTGTGGTGGTTTAGCCACAGTTGGCAGCTAAAACCATATTGTCACTCACTCGCTCCACCCACTCCAGTGGGATGGAGAAGAGAAACTAACAACAAAGGGGCTCGTGGATCATAATGAGAACAGGGAGGGCTCACTCACCAGTTATGGGCAAAATAGACTCGACTTGGGAAAGAATAATTCAATTTAATTTATTACCAATCAATCATAGTAGGATAATGAGACATAAAACCATATCTTAAAACAACTTCCCCCCACCCCTTCCTTCTTCCCGGGCTCCAATTACTTTGCTCCAAATTTCTCTACCTCCTCCCCCTGCCCAGCAGCACAGGGGACAGGGAATGGGGGTTGCAGTCAGTTTGTCTGTTGTTCCTTTTTCCTCAGGGGAACAGCTCCTTGCACTCTCTTCCACTCCAGCGTGGGGTCCCTCCCACAGACTAAAAGAGTTCAGGAACAAAGTGTTCCAACACAGGCTTCCCACAGAGTCAGCCCCTGACTCCAGTGTGGGGACCTCCACAGGCTGGAGACAAATCTCCACTCCAGTGCACCTCCTTCCCCCCCTCTTCCATGAGCGTCTCTAGGGTCTTCTGCTCTGTTGTGAGAGAAGTCAGCTGAGCAAGGTAGTGAAATCAGAGAGTTCAAACAAGCAAATAAAAACACGGCCTGAGCAATACTATTTGACATATGTCCATAAGAAAGTCCAGAAAGGCAAATTGAGCAGAAATCCCAGTGTGATGGAACACAAGCCTGGGGGAGAAACCTGGCAGAGAGAAAGTAAAGGAGAGGGTGACCCTGGCATGTGCTGAAGACGAGAAGGAATGGCCTGAGTTTGCTGGGCAAGAAAAAGGGAAAAGTCAAAAAAAAGATCTGAGTAGGATGGATTGGAACATTTTCTTTGCAGACAGGCAAAGAGAGAGGAAGATAAGATTGTGTGGGAGAAAAAGAGTTTACATTCAGTTTTGTTAAGCTCAAGTTGCAACAAGACCATGGAGTCAATATATAAGAGACAGGGAAAGGTAAGAGATGAGTTATAAATGCAGTAACAGAAAATTTAGCCAGTGGCTGACACATTAATTTCACAGCTACTTAAAACAGAAGTTTGCAAGCAAGAAAGCCCACACAATGTTATCTTAAAACATAAGTGAGGATGAGAGGTTTAGAAGGAGAGGATGAGTGAGCATTAAAACCTCTGAAAATTTGAGTTCTGTCAGTGGCCAAGTGAAACCACCTAATCCATCTCAGTATAAAGTCATGGGGCTAATCCTGGTAGGTGATTTAACCCAAATTAACTGGCTTGTTGGGTCTGTTCTGCCAGCTGAAAGGGAAGTAATTTTATCAAAATGGGACACTTGTAGGGAGCTATGGGGCAGAAACATCTTAACCATGGACATAAAGGAAGGCATAGAGAAGGAAACCTTAAACCTAGTATAACTGCAGTTTCATTAGAGATTAAGATCAACATAGGTACACACACATATACAGATGTATGAAATCAGCAGAAATGTCACCATCCACTTGAAATCTCATCTTAATCATTATCCTCAGACCTTCCTGGATGCAGCATGATATCACAAAGTTCAGAGCATCAGAAATATAGTGAATATGTAAAAATATTAATATATTTTAAACTGTGTTAAGTAAAGCCAGTTTCATTTGCGTTTTTGGTGTAAATTAAAACCTGGCAGCAGTCAAGTGGTATTGCATTTCTCATATTTTCACATAACAGCAAACAAAACTTTTCTTGGCTTTTCTTCTGTTTTTTATGCACATACTTTATTAAACACTATTTATTTAGTATAGAAATGTCTGGCATTTTTTACTTCCTGCAGTTCTGAACATTTTCATTCTTCATTTTGTTTTTACTTCTTATTTCATAGAATCATAGAATGGTTTGGGTTGGAAGGGACCTTAAAGATCATCCAGTTCCAACCCCCCTGCCATCAGCAGGGACACCTTCCACTAGACCAGGTTGCTCAAAGCCTCATCCAACCTGGCCTTAAACACTTCCAGGGAGGGGGCATCCACAACTTCTCTGGGCAACCTGTTCCAGTGTGTCTCCAACCTCACAGTGAAGAATTTCTTCCTAATATCTAATCTAAACCTACCCTCTTTCAGCTTAAAGCCATTTCCCCTTGTCCTGTCATTAACTGCTCTTATGAAAAGTCCTTCCCCAGCATTCTTGTAGTCCCCCTTCAGGTACTGGAAGGCAGCTATAAGATCTCCCCGAAGCCTTCTCTTCTCCAGGCTGAACAGCCCCAACTCTCTCAGCCTGTCCTCATAGGAGAGGTGCTCCAGCCCTCAGATCATCCTCGTGGCCCTCCTCTGGACTTGTTCTAACTGGTCCATGTCTTTCTTATGTTGGGGGCTGCAGAACTGGACACAGTACTTCAGGTGGGGCCTTACGAAAGCTTATTTGTTTCCTGGCATCAGAGGGAAAAGCATAACATGCATTGACAATCAGGAATTAAATAAATGAGACAGAAATTGTGTGTTTCTCTGTCTTTCTGGCAACCATTTGTATGCCAGTTATGGGCTAGAGCTAAAGGATGCCTTAATTAAATGATGTTTTCCTACTGGTTTATGAGACCCTGAAATCATATGTATCAGCTATAACAACTATACTGACATGTTCGTATATTCTTGTCCATTGCTTTATCATAGTTTAATAATATATTTTTAAATAAATCTTTGATTATAGCCTAAGAATTACAAACCATTACTATATACTGCTAATGAATATCGTATATTTTTCTTTACTCTGCAAGCCAGATAAATGGGTATTTCAAAGACTAGTTTGTACTATCCATTTTGTCAGCATATTTTCTAAATTATTGACAGAAAGAAATAACTTATATTTCACCAAAAAAGTAATTCAAATCTTCAGCCACAGGTTTGAGAGTTTTAATATATATAAATATGTATACTACAATATCTGTTTTTGCCTAGTGCATTGATTTTTTTTTCTTTTTCTTTTTTTTTTTTTCCTGGAATTCAAAAATTGGAAAAATCAGGAGACTGACTTGTTTAGATTTTTTGGACTTAAATGCCCAAAATAACTTATTTTTTTAGTCTTATGTGTATAGGATTGTGTATTTCTTGGTTCCATTGTTTTCTTTATAAGAGATACAGAAAATAATGGGATTAACATGAATTGCTAGGCAACATAGAATGATAGTGGAGATGAAGAAAGATGTTGTTCTTGGATTCCTCTCTGAGAAACATCGTGCCAAAATCTTATCTTGTTTTGACTGTTTTTTCTGCTGTAGCTAAAATATTTCATAAATGTCTCTTTGGAATGCAACTAATGGAAGGAGAGTTCTGGTCCTTCTCACACTGAAAGCAGCTAGAAGTGACATATTTGCTGAAAGCACCATATCTTCCTCATTCAGATCCTTCCAAAGCTCAGGATATGCAAAACTAGAACAGGCATAATTCAAAATGGAAGTAATAAACACAGGAAGACAAGAGAGAGTTTTCATTAAGCCAAATATGTCAAACACTATCTAAGAACTTGACCTGTGCCAAGCATTGCAGAGAAATCAAAGTATGATAAGAAAGAAAATATTGTTCCATGAGTTTATTGTTATGGACCAAAGACATAAGGAAGAGGAAATTAACAGTGATTATTAGCTGCCAAATGTAGGTGGACAATAAAATCACATACCAAGAATTGCTACAAAAAAGGACTCATCAGTAAATTCTGGTCACTTTGAGGAAAACTTCAAAGATTTTTCTGCTGAAGTGAATGTATCTGGTCTCAGAGAAAAAATACCTCTCAAAGTGAATACATACATCAGAACTTGGTTTTAATGAGTGAAGTGCCAATGCCTGACAGAGGAGAAAGACGTGTCCAAACCAGGTATGCTCATTCCATATTCCCTTTTCAATAAGGAAGTCTGACAGACTATTCTACCTTATAAAGACAGAAGTCATCAATCAATCAATGACATCTTAGCACTCTCCCTCCCCACTCTTTGGTATAAGTTCAAGATGAATGCATCAGTAAATAGAAGTCACATTTTAAGTGATAATTCCTTTGAAATTTTCTAGTATCTGGGAAGTCACCATATCTCAAAGACATGGGGAGACACTCAACATGCGCTCACAAGAGGTAGCAAGGTCTCCGGGTGCTTTGGGGCAGCAGTGGCAGAAGTGTGTTTTCATTTCCCTTCCCCTCCACAAAGCTATGGCACATACTCGAGCACCTTGTGCAGTGAGACATCTGAGGTCCTTCCTTCAAAAACACCTTTCTTTTTGGAGGTGGCCAGAAGAGCAGGTGGCAATGCCTCCCCTGCCCAAGACACACCTGGGGCAGAGGACAGTCCTGGAAACAGCAGAGGCAGGTTCAGAGCCAACCTGCATCTGAAGCAGGAGTGTGTCCCTGCTGCTCGCTCTGGGCTCCTTGTGTTGGTGCGAGATGAAGCATATGGAAAGGAAAGTGGAAAGGAGACTCCTCACCTCAGCAGCTCAAACCACGTTACTTTGCTGAGAGAAATGGAAAATGCACTGTGCCCGAGACGGTTAAGGTGAATAACCATGACTTCCTGGAGAACAACACACTCTGCTCCCCCACCTCTCCCCAGGAGCATTTAAAACTGGTTCCCAGAAAACACGAAAGAGGTGCTGGCAGCAGGGACAAAACATTTTCTCAGATGAGTGTCTTAAACGCTGGAGTGGAAAGTCGTACTTCTTTCTCTGAGCGGTTACTTTAGGATGCAGTGGAGAAGCTCTGCCATAGAGTAAATCAAGACTTGGTAACTGCTCATTCAGCCAGTGATGTCTCTGTATTTTTTAATTAACAAGAGAAGGCAGGTCTTCCATGTTTTACTAAGTTTTAAGTATTTTGTGGTTAAACTCAAAGTGGAACAAGGCAGATGATACCTGTTTCTCAATATGCTCATTAGTAGAGCTTTGGTGCCTAGCAGACTTTTCTGGACAAACTTAGATATCTGTAAATATCTCATCTGTAAGTATCAGAGACTTGCAGATTTCTGCAGGAGTCCAGAAAATGGAAATTCTAGTCATGATGCAAATGCATAGAAAAGGAAAAGCTACAGTAAACTCAGGACTCCATAACTGTTTAACTAGGCTTGTACCAGCTTTTGGTATATTTTTATTAAACTAAATATAAATATTGTGGTAGGTTGATTCTGGCTGGATGCCAAATGTCCACCAAAGCCCACTCTATCACTCCCCCTTCTCAAGTAGACAGGGAGGAGAAAAATATAATGAAAGGCTTGTGGGTGGAGATAAGGACAGAGAGAGATCACTCTCCAATTACTGGCACAGGCAGAACAGACTCAAATTGGGGGAAAAAAACAAATTTTAATTTATTACCAATCAGACAAAAGGATAATGAGAAGTAAAACCAAATCTTAAAACACCTCACCCACCCCACCCTTCTTCCCAGACTTAACTTCTCTCCTGATTTCCCCCTTTTTTTGTTTTGGAATAATGGATTCACAAAGAGGTTGGCTAGAACTCTTGCTTCAGTTCTTCTGAGACTCTGCACCATCCCCCAGAGGAGTTGGGGAACCAAAGGCGTCCCTATGGGGGGAAGAGAAGTCCCCTGACTTGTTTGTGATGGTATCTTCCCTGATATCCCCCTTTCTTTGAGCTACTTTTGTATCATTTTTACCTTCAAGGTGGAGCCTGAGTGACTCTAGTCATACTTTTATTGTCATTGGTTAAAAACTCTTTCATTTCCCTTTTTGAGATATAGGTTACCCAAAATTCAGAGCGTGCGCTCAGTAGAGGGGTGGTCGCACCTTGGAGGCCGGCGGCCTTTGAGCTGGAGGTGTGTTTTGGTATTATTATGAGCAAAGTTTATTCAAAGTTCACACAAGGATGGCATTTGTCTAAAGGATGCCAGACTGTCTGCCCAGGATTGCAAACAGGTGGTTTATCAGCTTCTGCGGTGATTGACAGGATTTGACTGAGGGGTTTCCACTCCTCCCCACCCCCCGTATTGATCTGCAGACCAGGCTCTCCAGGAAACCACCCTGGAGAGGATTCTTTGCTCACCAGTTGCATTCTTCCCTGGGTTCTTCTTTGACATTATACCTTTCCTTAATGTGTGAACAATGCTGTATTTTGATTTCTAAGTTACCCCCAGTAATTATTCCACATATTCCACCCTGTGACTATAGTCACTCAAGCTTCACGATGTTTTAAAAGAACTGGGGATGCCACATATGACGTGGTGAGGATCATCTAGTACTTGTACATCTTTTGGGGACATTAAATGGGTTAAACGCTTCATCATAATCCAAAGTTTAACATACATTGCAATTGTTAAAGCAAAGCATAATACTGTGAATATTAATAAAACAACAGGGTGAAGCATCTTGTTGAAAATTCCTGCAACAATTGATGACTGTCCAAAAAGAGTGGACATCCATATTGTCTGTCTCTCTTGACTCTTTCCAATACCTGTATTTCTTTGACATCGTGATGGACAGTAATCAGAGTCCTTTGTCCATTTTCTTGGGCCTGTTTCAATAACCGCTTCAGGTCATCATGTCAGAGTAGTTTCTTTACCAAAGTTGGATTCATTCCAATAGGGACAAGTGGCAGGTCACGAATCAGCGTACAGTCGGATTGCAGCAACTGGCAAGATGTCATAGGAGCTGAGTAACTAAAATCACATCCTACAGTTTTTGTAAAAACACAGATATTTGAGTGATTATTCATATCCCAACTATGTACACTATCATTCTATGTTGAGTAATGCATAAACCCTTATCCCTATATTCCCAATCACATTGGAGTTTCATTGGATTAGCCATTGCATTTTGCCCTTGCTAGAGACCAGTCAGATGAGATAGAGTGAAACGGATAAAGCAGAGTTTCTGATGCCTACATATTATATAACATTCATAAAAATCTTAGCATTTCTAGTTGTTCTGGCTTTTTTTTTTTTTTGCTTAAACTGGACAGATGTACAGAATACAAAGAGCAGAACTTGAATTTTATACACCAAACTGAACTTGCAATATGGAGTTTTTCTTTTTTTTTTTTTAATGGAGCTCCTGCTTTTCTGATGCTGCTAGTGGTTTTGAGAAAGCCTGAGAATAGTGTAACACGCAAATATTCTGTGATTGGTCTCAACTCCTTCTCTTTACTTGTTTTATCCCATTTAGCCCATTTTCACTTGTACAACATTTTTTTAGCAATAGGTCATGTCATGTTCAGACTGCTGGAGTGAGTCATTTTGCAGATAAATCTTATCTTTTCTGTGCAGTTGTGCCACAGTATACATGCCACTCAAAAGGAATTCCTTACTTTGGAGAATGAGGGATGGTTTACCTTATCCTGTGGAAGGAGGATCCAGGGAACTACAGACCTGTCAGCCTGACCCCAGTACCGGGGAAGATCATGAAGCAGTTCATCTCGAGTGTGCTCACGCGTCATATGCAGGACAACCAGGGAATTAGGCCCAGCCAGCATGGGTTCATGAAAGGCAGGTCCTGCTTGACCAACCTGATCTCCTTCTATGATCAGGTGACCCGCCTAGTGGATGAGGGTAGGGCTGTGGTTGTTGTCTACCTGGACTTTAGCAAGGCCTTTGACACTGTCTCCCACAGTGTTCTCCTAGAGAAGCTGGCAGCTCAAGGCTTAGACAGATGTACTCTTCACTGGGTAAAAAACTTGCTGCATGGCGGAGCCCAGAGAATTGTGGTGAACGGCGCTAAATCCACTTGGTGGCCAGTCACAAGTGGAGTTCCCCAGGGCTCAGTTTTGGGGCCAGCTCTGTTTAATATCTTTATCAATGACTTGACTGAGGGGATTGAATGCACCCTCAGTAAGTTTGCAGATGACACCAAGCTGGGCAGAAGTGTTGATCTGCTTGAGGGTAGGAAGTCTCTTCAAAGGGATATGGACAGGCTGGATTGATGGGATGAGGCCAATTCTATGAGGTTTAACAAGGCCAAGTCCTGGGTCTTGCACTTTGTTCACAGCAACCCCATGCACTGATACAGGCTTGGGGAGGAGTGGCTGGAAAGCTGCCCGGAAGAAAAGGACCTGGGAGTACTGGTCGACAGCCAGTTGAACATGAGCCAGCAGTGTGCTCAGGCAGCCAAGAAGGCCAACAGCATCCTGGCCTGTATCAGAAACAGTGTGGCCAGCAGGAGTAGGGAAGTGATCCTCCCCCTGTACTCGGCACTGGTGCGGCTGCACCTCGAGTGCTGTGTTCATTTTTGGGCCCCTCATTACAAGGACATTGAGTTGCTGGAGCGTGTGCAAAGAAGGGCAATGAAACTGGTGAAGGGTCTGGAGAACAAGTCTTATGAGGAGTGGCTGAGGAAGCTGGGGTTGTTTAGTCTGGAGAAGAGGAGGCTGAGGGGAGACCTTATTGCTCTCTACAACTACCTGAAAGGAGGCTGCAGTGAGGTGGGTGTTGGTCTTTTCTCCCAAATAACAAGTGACTAGGACAAGAGGGAACAGCCTTAAGTTGGTCCAGGGGAGGTTTAGGTTGGATATTAGGAAAAAATTCTTCACTGAAAGGGTTGTCAAGTATAGGAACAGGCTGCCCGGGGAAGTGGTGGTGTCACCATCCCTGCAGATATTTAAAGGACGTGTAGATGTGGTACTTGGGGACATGGTTTAGTGGTGAACTTGGCAATGCTAGGTTTACGGTTGGACTAGATGATCATGATGGTCTTTTCCAACCAAACTATCCTACGATTCTATGATATGATTCTATTCTATCTATGACTCGCAAGAAAAAAAAAAATGAAATAAAGCAAAATCTGGTCACTGAATATCAGCCTGTAGTTTTGCAAGTTTTTTATAAAAAGTCTCATCAGCTTGCACAGATTTATATCCTATTTAGCTTTGCCACAGTGCAGTATTTTAAATAGTAAACAGTTTTTGAAGTGTGTTATGAGTGATCAGGTACAAGAGTTGATAAATTTTCGTAGTCTCAGACCTTCAGGACCAAGTATTGACTGTGCCAAAAGCATTATAGTCATCATAGCATTGAGAAGTAGAAAATTCATTATTCCCTAAATATTTAGGAATAACTGAGAGTCAATATCTGAGCCAGTATCTATGGATTGTTTCTGGTATTTACAATTCTTGGGTTTGTGGTTTTATTTGGAAGTCCATGGGTCTTCTAGTTAGAAAGGGTCTAGAAGTCTTGACATTTGGATTATTTCTAAATCATTATATCATCTTATGCTGTTTCAGCAACCATCATATGACAGGCTGCCAAATGGATAGATGTAGTATTCCAGTCTTCTGTGAGCCCTATTGATTCTTGTAGAAAGTGCTGAGTTTTCTTAGCATAAAGCAAATTATTAACAGATATTTGGAATAACTGAATTACAAAACATTCTGAAAGGGAAAAAACACATAGCTGTAGCTCAAAAAAATCTTTTCAGATATTCTGTTTCAAAGGGTGCATACAGTTATTTAAAAGAACATGCTTGCACTTGTAGATATGCTAATTCTTTTATTTATTCTTAAATCTTTTTATGCATAATAAAGACCATCGTGAACTCAACCCTCTGACATATAACTGAATATGTAAATACAGCCACTAGAGACAGTGTTTGGATGTGAAAATGTTTGTTGTGTCAGGATAGGGCCTTTACTAGCATCACTTGCTTTCTCCTTCTGTCAGCTCATGTAATCAATTTTCAATTATTATAATCACCTGAATTTTTGCTGCACATAGTTATGATATTTAATTTTACCTTGATCTTCCCACGTTTTGAAATGGGAAAGAACAATAGATATTATTGCAATGAGTAAGGACAAAAACTATTCCCTCTCTCCTCCTAAACAAAAATCGGAAGTTACTCACTTTTAACAATACAGCAATAACAAAATGTGTTTCTTTTCAAGTGGAACTGAATAGTACACTGTGGTGGGTTGACCTTGGCTGGCTGCCAGGTGCCCACCAAGCTCTGTCACTTCCCCTTCTCAGCAGGACAGGGGAAGAAAATAAGATTAAAAACTCATGGTTTGAAATAAAGGCAGTTTATTAAAGTAAAGCAAAGGCCATGTGTGGAATCAAAGGAAAAAAAATCTCTACTTCCCATCAGCAGGCGATGTCCAGCTACTTTTTGGGAAGCAGGGTCTCAGTACGCATAGTGGTTGCTCCAGAAGACGAACACCTTAATAATGAATGCCCCCCTCCTCTACTCCTTTCTCTTAGCTTTTTTTGCTGAGCATGAGGTCATATGGTATAAAATATCTCTTTGGTCAGTTTGGGTCAGCTGTCCTAGCTATGTCTTGATGCTGTGCTGCTCAGTGGTAGCCAACAATGCTGTGTGTGTTATCAACACCTTTCTAGTTACAAATACAAAGCACAGCACTATGAGGGCTGCTATGGAGAAAGTTAACTCCATCTCAGCCAGATCCAATACATATGTTCAGTTTGAGGGTAAGACTTTAGGAGAGGAATATAAATCAGTCAGAATGTTCTCACTAGAATGCTCTCCTGTTTTGTCCTGGTACTTCATTATTCTATTTCAGCTTCTCAT
The DNA here is from genome assembly GCA_907165065.1 of Caprimulgus europaeus. The sequence goes on from OU015537.1 coordinate 12,857,912, forward strand.
TACAGTCAGTCTTGCTGGGGTAATCAGGCTGGTTATTTTTGCCTTGTATCTCTAAAAATGTGATTCGTTCCTCTCAGTATCAGTATGCAAGCCAAGTGCTATCTATCCAGCTGCATCATACCTGTGCCAAACTGTGCAAAAGAAAAAATCATTTAGAGCACATTTTTTCTAAACACTAAATATTTACTAAAAGCATAATGAATGAAGATCTTTTAATAAAAATGTACAATGCTATGAGCATTGTGCAGTTTGGGGCTAGGAAATGTAATTTTCACATAAGCATCTATACAATTGCTTTCTAGAAAAAATATTTGTTCATCAGCTGCTAAAAAACAAAAAAAAAATTACAGGCAGTGGTGGATTTAAGCAAATAAGAGGAGAGGATGATCACCTGGCAGAAGAGTCTAGCTCTCTGTTGCTGCTTCACTACTGCACAGCATCAGGAGTTTTTCAGCCCTCATTCGGGCAGTGTCAAGGCAGCATCAGAAGATGGACATGGGACTCACCTCAGCTAGGAGTACAACTGACACCAGAGGCAGCCCAAAAGGCTAATGCAAAGGAAAATTGAGGCAGAGAGACCAAAGGGATGACTGATCAGTGCAACAGAGGAAGGCACCTGTGACTTTTTCCTATGGTATGCCCAAGAGAAAAAAAACAGTTGGAAGTAGCAAGAGCCTGTATTTATTGGTGGCAAGGCTTTGGTAGTGGGGAGAGGGGGGAGGCATGGAGGCAGCTTCTGTGAGAAGCTGCCAGAAGCTTCCCCCATTTCCCACACAGCCGATGCCAGCCGGCTCCAAGATGGACCCACCACTGGCCAAGGCCGAGCCAATCAGTAATGTCTCTGTGATAACATAATTAAGAAAAAAAAAAAAAAAAAAAAGGGAAGAGAAAAAAGGATACACACTTTTCAGTTGGAGAGAGAGGAGTGAGAAGATGTAAGAGAAACAACCCCTGCAGACACCAAGGTCAGTGAAGAAGGAGGGGGAGGAGGTGCTCCAGGCACCAGAGCAGAGATTGCCCTGTAACTTGTGGTGAAGACCACGGTGAGGCAGGCTGTCCCCCTGCAGCCCATGGAGGTCCACCGTGGATCAGATGACAATCTGTAGCCTGTGGAGGACCCCACCCCAGAACAGAGGGATGCCTTAAGGAGGCTGTGAGCCCATGGGAAGCCCGTGCTGGAGCAGGTTCCTGTCAGGATCTGTGGCATTGTGGAGAGAGGAGACCAGGCCAGAGCAGGTTTGCTGTCAGGACTTGTGACCCTGTGAGGGACCCACGCTGGAGCATTCTGTTCGTGTAGGACTGCCCCCCATGGAAAGGACCCATGCTAAAGCAGTTTGTGAAGAACTGTCGTTCATGGGAAGGACTCACGTTGGAGAAGTTCATGGAGGACTGTTTCCTGTAAGACGGACCCCATGCTGGTGCGGGGGAAGGAGTCCTCCCCCTGAGGAGGAAGAAGCGGCAGAAACAATGTGTGATGAACTGACCTCAACCCCCACTCCCTGTCCCCCTGTGCCATTGTGGGGAGGAGGTGGAAATCAGGAGAGAAGTTAAGCCTGGGAAGAAGGGAGGGATGGGGTGAGGTGTTTTAAGATTTGCTTTTACTTCTCATTATCCTCTGATTTGATTGGTAATAAATTAAATGTGTTTTTTCACCTCAAGTCGAGTCTGTTTTGCCCGTGTCAGTAACTGGTGAGTGATCTCTCTCTGTCCTTATCTCTACCCACTAGCTTTTAGTATATTTTTCTCCCCCCTGCCCAGTAGGGGCAAGAAGCAAGGGAATCTTTGGCAGCAAGCTGGCCAATTTGGTGAGGCAGGCTCTAAAATGAAAGACTCGGGGGATGGGGCTCAAAATGGCAATACTCATTCTATCGTATTCAACTAGGGAATAAGCCAGGCCAACTAGAGCAGTGACAAATGTTCCTTAGCTGCCTCCCATGATGGGAAACAGAAGGTCAACCATCTCAGGAGTGTGTATGTCTATGGTGGATCCTCCTGCACCCCTCCAGGCAAATCTACATGCTTGAATAAAATAAAGTTGCCATAAGAGGGGAATGTCAATCCATCCCATTCCTGCCAGTCTGGTGCCAGTGCCAGCAACAGATGCCCAGAGCCTGGAGAAGGATCACAGGTCAGCAGGAGAGCACCAGAGTGGAAGCACAATGGAATTCCAGCTGCTCCAGCCAGTAGGTCAGTTTCATTGGGAGCCCAATTTAAATGCCTCTACACAAATACAAAAAGCAGGAGAAATAAACAAGAGGAGTTAGAGGCATGCACACGCCTGCAGGGATACGACCTGATTGGCATCACAGAGATGTGGTGGGATGGCTCCCATGACTGGAGCATTGGAATGGAAGGATACAGGATCTTTAGGAAAGACAGGAAGGGGAGACAAGGAGAGGGTGTCGTCCTCTATGTCAATGACCAGTTGGAGTGCATGGAGCTCCACCTGGGGATGGATGAGGAGCTAACTGAGAGTTTATGGATTAGGATTAGAGGGATGACAGGGACAGGCGATATTACAGTGGGGGTCTGCTACAGGCCACCTGACCAAGAGACCGAGCAGATGAGACCCTCTATAGACAGATAGGAGCAGCCTCACGTTCACAAGCCCTGGTACTCATGGGGGATTTCAACCACCCCAATATCTGTTGGAAGGACAACACAGCAGGGCTTAAGAGATCCAAGAGGTTCCTGGAATGCATTGATGACAACTTCCTTCTCCGTGATCAAGGAGCCAATGAGGAGAGGTGCTATGCTGGACCTTGTTCTCACCAACAAGGAGGGGCTGGTGGGGAATGTGAAGCTCAAGGGCAGTCTTGGATGCAGTGACCAAGAAATGATGGAGTTCAGGATCCTTAGGGCAGTGAGGAGGGTGTGCACCAGGCTCCCTACTGTGGACATCAGGAGAGAAAACTTTGACCTTTTTGGGGACTTGTTGGGTAAAGTTCCATGAGATAAAACCCTGGAGGGAAGAGGGACTCAAGAAAGCTGGTTAATATTCAAGGATCACCTCCTCCAAGACCAGGAGTGATGCATCCCAACAAAGAGGAAGTCAGGCAAAAACTCCAATAGGCCTGCATGGATGAACAAGGAGATCCTGGACAAACTCAAAAACAAAAGGAAGCCTACAGAGGGTGAAAGCAAGGACAGGTAGCCTGGGAAGAATACGGGGAAATTGTCCAAAAAGCCATGGATTAGGTTAGAGAGGTAAAGCCCTGAAAGAATTAAAATCTGGCCAGAGACATCAAGGCCAACAAGAAAAGCTTTTATATGTACATTGGGGATAAAAGGAAGACTAGGGAAAATGTGGGCCCCCATCAGAAGGGAACAGGAGACTTGGTCACCCAGGATATGGAGAAGGTTGAGGTATTCATCTGTTAGAGAATGGCTCAGAGAGCAAGGCAAAATGGTTGTACAAGCAGAGCCTGTCTGACATTTAGCAGGCCGCAGTGGAAAAGTACTGAAAACGGACACTGACTGCGACTTTTATCTCAAATCTGGTAAACAACCTTGAGAAAGTAAGTGTGTGAAGGAGGTAGGGAATGCTTTGCCGTTGAACCGCAAGTAGGAGGACCATGTAAATGTAACGTTTAGAGCTTAAGCCAATTAGCTAGGGACTAGTAGGAATAATTATGGTAGCCTGTATAAATATGACTGAATGAGAGTAATAAACGGAACTATGTCCTTATCACTCACATTGAGTCGGCTCGCATAGTTTCCTCCGTCGCTCACATTCATCGACTTCTTTGCCTCAGTCTTCACCAACAAGTACTCGAGTCACACCTCCCAAGTCACAAAAGGCAGAGGAAGAGACTGGGAGAATTCAGATCCACCCACTGTAGGAGAAATCATCTGAGAAACCTGAAGGGGCACAAGTCCATGGGACCTGATGAGGTGCATCCGTGGGTGAAGTGGCAGATGAAGTTGCAAAGCCACTATCCATCATATTTGAGAAACTGTGTCAGTCAGATGAAATTCCCACAGACTGGAAAAGGGGAACATAAACCCCATTTTTAAAAAGGGGAACAAGGAAGACCCAGGGAACTACAGGCTGGTCAGTCTCACCTCAGTGCCAGGCAAAATCATGGAGCAGATACTCCTAGAAACTATGCTAAGGCACATGGAGAATGAGAAAGTGATTGGTGACAACCAGCATGGCTTCACCAAGGGCCAATCATGCCTGACCAGTCTGGTGGCCTTTTATGATGGAGTCACAACATTGGTTGATAAGGGAAGAGCAACTGATATCATCTACCTAGACTATGCAAGGCATTTGACACTGTCCCGCATGACATCCTTGTTTCTAAATTGGAAACATGTGGTTTTGATGGATGGACCACTTGGTGGATTAGGAATTGGTCGCACTCAAAGAGTTGTGGTCAACAGCTTGATGTCCAAGTGGAAACTGGTGACGAGTGGTGTCCCTCAGGGGTCGGTACTGGGACCCGTACTGTTCAACATCTTTGTCGGAGATATGGACAGTAGGATTGAGTGCACCCTCAGCAAGTTTGCCAACGACACCAAGCTGTGTGGTGCGGTTGACACGCTGGAGGGATGGGATGCCATCCAGAGGGACCTTGACAGGCTTGAGAGGTGGGCCTGTGCTAACCTCATGAAGTTCAATGAGGCCAAATGCAAGGTCCTGTACATAATAGAACATATAGAATTTAACTGAAATAGCTTATGAAGTGTTTTAGCAAAGTGGGCACTTTAAAATATACAATGTTTCAGTTCAAAATAGTGTCTTTAAATGGAAGTAATGTATTTTCATAATCCAATCATTACACAGAATTTTGCTCTCTACTGAAGAGCCTGGACGCCTCTTCTTTCTCTCCTCAGTACCTTGGAATCAGAGGTAGTTTGCTTCTGCCTTTTGAGGCCTTTGACATCCCTTTAGATATGCACACAGAGTCTCTTACTAAATGGTCCTCCCTGGAAAATCTAGTTCTCCTTGGTGTCAAGTAGGAGCAAGGATGGAAAGGCAATTTAAGATTAAAAGAGAGTTTTAACACAGTCATTTGTATTTTGAATGTAGTCTGGTGCTTCTCATGTGACATAAGAGAAGCCAAAGGGGAAAAAAAAAAATAATTAAAGTCAGTTTGGAGGGAACTTGCTGTGGCTCAGAAATTTATTTCACACAGATGTAATAAAAGCACCTTTTGTGAATGTGGAATTAAGACACCTCTTTTCTGAATAAACCAAAACAAACAAGCAAAAAAACCCGAAGTAAACCAAAATTTTAAATCTAGAAGGAAGATATGTGAGCAACGGAGGAAACTATGCGAGCCGACTCAGTGTGAGTGATAAGGGCATAGTTCCGTTTATTACTCTCATTCAGTCATATTTATACAGGCTACGATAATTATTCCTACTAGTCCTTAGCTAATTGGCTTAAGCTCTAAACGTTACATTTACATGGTCCTCCTACTTGCGGTTTAATCGTAAAGCATTCTCTACATTTTTCACACACTTACTTTCTCAAGGTTGTTTACTAGATTTGAGATAAAAGTCGCAGTCAGTGTCCTTTTCCACTGTGGCCTGCTAAATGTCAGAAAGGCTGCTCATACAACCATTTTGCCTTGCTCTCTGAGCCATTTCCTAACATATCCCCCTTTTTCTTTTTGTACGAGCAGAGCTTGTCCTGCAACACACTCAATCATTTTTCTAAACCAGGATACAACACAGCTCAAACATAAAAGGCCAACTAGTACAATGATTAAAAGTAACAGCATGCTTTGCAACAAGCTTTTAAACCATCCTCCCAGTCCCAATCAGTTTGTTAGACCTTCTGGGCCAAAGAAACCCATGTCCTTCTGAATTTTCTGAGAGCGGTCCATGAGTTGTATTGCTTTATGGAGAGATCTCAATTTATCTTCTAGGTCCATACAGCAGAGGCCCTTAAAATTTTTCACAGCCGTATTTATACCCTTTATCACAATACATGCAAGCTAAACACATACAACAATTGGTTAAACACTTTTAAGCATAAGCTCTAAATTTGACACAACAGGTGGCTTAGCTCTGTTCATGCCCCAGGACGTTAACAGGGTACTCCTACCTTGCGGTTACCACCTAAAGCTACTCCCTTCTTTTCCCAATTTAGTTTTGCTGAGGTTGTTCATCTGAAGTCTCAAGGACAAGTAAGTATCCTTGAGACTTCTGCCAATTTACCCTGACCGTGCATTTGCTTGTTATACTTATGTCAAGGGCCTAAGCCGGCTACTGCACAGAATCACAGAATCACAGAATGTCAGGGATTGGAAGGGACCCCGAAAGACCATCCAGTCCAATCCCCCTGCCGGAGCAGGAACACCCAGATGAATCCACACAGGAAGGCATCCAGGCGGGTCCCGAATGTCTCCAGAGAAAGAGACTCCACAACCCCCCTGGGCAGCCCGCTCCAGTGCTCTGTTACTCTCACAGTAAAGAAGTTCCTTCTCAAATTCAAGCGGAACCTCCTGCGCTCCAGCTTGTACCCATTGCCCCTTGTCCTATCATTGGACATCATTGTGAAGAGCCTGGCTCCATCCTCCTGACACTCACCCTTCATATATTTACAAACATCAATAAGGTCCCCCCTCAGCCTCCTCTTCTCCAAGCTAAAGAGGCCCAGCTCCCTCAGCCCCCCCTCACAAGGGAGACGCTCCACTCCCTTAATCATTCTGGTGGCTCTGTGCTGGACTCTCTCAAGCAGCCCCTTGCCCTTCTTGAACTGTGGGGCCCAGAACTGGACACAACACTCCAGATGTGGCCTCACCAGGGCAGAGTAGAGGGGAAGAAGAACCTCTCTTGACCTACCAACCTACTAACCTACTAACGGCCTAAACCATTTCAATACCCTTGCTGCTTCTGCTAAGCCTCTGATTGTACAACATCTCTGGTGATCCGTGACCCATTCCGTAACCATTCTACAGTAATTCCCCCTTTTTCTTTTTGTACAATCAGGGCTGTAGCAGTGACACTCCATACTCCTTTCATTATACATCCATAAGCAATTTTTACTATAATTAGAACTAAAAATATAATGCCTAAAAAGCGTACACCCTCTTTAATTAAAGTTAAAAGCTAAGGCAACAGGTAGGCAAAAAGAAATGTTAACCATGCATCAAACGGGTTTATGTCCTTGACAATCTTCTGAGTGTGGGAGGGGCCCCTCCTTGGACTGACCCGAGAGCTTTTCCCGGCGGCTCTGGTGGGAAACGGAGCTCCATTGGTATTTGCCCTTCCCGGTGGGGGTGGGGCTGGGAGTCCCCTCGGGTGGGTGGGTGGGGGGTGCCGGGGGGGAGGGCCCCCCCCCCAGTCCTTCTGGCTGCGGAGCTGATCCCGTCCGCGCTGACCCCGCCCAGCAGCGCGCTGTCCGACGCCGCGCCCCCTGGGAGCGCGGCTCCTGCCGCCTCCCCCGGGCCCTCGCGGCCTCCGTCACCGCGGGGGGGAAAGGGGGAAAAGCGGAAACGCAATGGGCCGCTGCAATGAAGCAATAGGTCCAGGCTCGGCAGACATTTGATCCTCCATAGCAATTGTAGAAACCACTTCAGAAAACTTGAGGCTAGTGGTATCCGAAGGTGGGGGTGGTGAAAAACTCGGCCGCTCTGATACGTTTTTCTGAGCCAGTGCTGCTGACACCGCAATCGGGAAGTCCAGGCTGCAATGTTGTTTCCTCTTCATGGCACTTGGAGTCCCTTGGCAGCTTTTGCAGGCTGCAGTGCTGTGGTTGTTCATGTTGCAATTGTCACACCAAACTGGGACACGGCATTGTCGTCGGATGTGTCCTTCTTGCCTGCAATGGTAACATTTGATTCTTCTTTGCATCGGGGGTCGGGGCTGTCTTTTGGTCTGCTGTAGGGACGCTAAATCTAAAAAAGCCTGCTGCTGTGCTTGTATAAGATCTTTTCCTAGATCTCGCACGGCTTCTATTAACATGGCTTGTGGACCTACTGGCACTCTGCTCATATGTTCTAACATCTGTTCTACACTAGCATCTCCTGGCAGTGTTAGTATAATAGACTTAGTAGGCAGATTAGTATATTCTAAAACACACTGCCTTAATAAGGCTGGTTTCATCCATTCCTGTTCATCAGACTGATCTATGGCAGCTGTTAGTCTGTCTATAAATTGCGCAAAAGTTTAATCTCTACCTTGTTTCATTGCCATATACGATGGGGAAGGGGGGGCAGTCCTAACTGCTGTGATTGCTAACCTAGCTGTTCGCATTGCTTCTAAACAAACATCTGGCCCTAATTGAAATTGTGCATCTACAGTAACAAATCTATTAATTCCCATTAGTTGTTCAACAGTCACCTCATAAAGAGGATCACCTTGTTGGCGAGGCTGGTGAACAGACTGCTCACAATAGCACTGCCAGTTTGCTTGCCACAGCAAAAGCTATGACTGAGTCATAATCATTCTAACAATCCCTTTAATATCTTCTTGGCATAAAAGAGTTCCTCCCCAAATATAATTGAGCAATTGTTTCGTGGGTTCACCATGTAAGCCAGATTCATTTACGGTACTTCTTAACTGAGACAATAATTTCCAATCTAATGCATTATGCTGACCATACAAATTCCCATCATCTCCTGCATAAAACCTCACTGGGAATGCAAAATTCTCAGAAAGACTGCTAACAACATCAAACTGTTTATCTTCTACTGCCTGTTTCATTATTAGCTTCCAATTTACAGGGATTACCCTGAAGGCTTCCCTGGAAACTGGGGATATTCCATTTTCCTCTTTATTAGGAGAATTTATTGCCTCCTCTGCCATGGGGGCAGAGGGCTCAGTAGGGCAGTCAGTGGACTGTGGAGACAGCGGAAGAGGTTCCGAGTTTGCTCCCCTTAGTTCGCGGTTGACTGTGATGGGACACCCTGTAGCAGGTACGGGAATATGATCACTGCCAATGGATAGGCGACCTGCTATAGACGTGTCACCCTCGAGATGGTGGGTGGCGACAGCTGCTAAATTTCGTTCCAATTGATATCACTTAATATTATTAATTACATCCCGCCATGATTTAATTAACTTTTTTGCAGATTTATCATCGTCTATTACCATATCCCATAATATATCACCAAACTTTCGCCACTCACCAACATCAAAAAGAGAGTCAGGATTTTGAAAACATCCTTTAATCCTTCCTAGTGTGACTAAATCTGATAATTGCTTGGCACAGTCTGCTCCCCGTTTTTCTAAAAAGCACTGTAATAACTCTAAAGCTACCTCAATATCCATATTGCCGGCACGTTTATGTTCCCTGACTAAGATTCTACTGTGTGCTCCCTGATTAAGCACACTACCTTATTGGTGCTCACTTCTTAGGGCACCCCTGTGGGCTCCCTGATTAAGGCCCACTACCTTATTGGTGCTCCCTGATTAAGGCACCCCTGTGTGCTCCCTGATTAAGGCACACTTAAATATCTGTTTCCTACCGTTATACGCTTTGCAGCCTTTCCAGCAGCCCCTGCAGACGGCGGCCCCCCTTGGACGCTCCAGGCGTTCGGATGAACACACCCCTTTGCGTTGGGCAGCGTTCAGTCGATCTTGGCCCCCCGGTCGCTGCTACCGGTGCTGTTTTTCATCCGTCGCTCAGAGAGTAGCTCCACCGGCAGAACAGGAAAGTCTTAATCCCAGGGTGGTAGGCTTGCTGGGGCACTCCCAGGGTTGTAGGTTTGTTCGGGCACTCCCAGGGTCATAGGTTTGTTCAGGCGCCATTTGTGAGCGACGGAGGAAACTATGCGAGCCGACTCAATGTGAGTGATAAGGGCATAGTTCCGTTTATTACTCTCATTCAGTCGTATTTATACAGGCTACGATAATTATTCCTACTAGTCCTTTGCTAATTGGCTTAAGCTCTAAACGTTACATTTACATGGTCCTCCTACTTGCGGTTTAATCGTAAAGCATTCTCTACATTTTTCACACACTTACTTTCTCAAGGTTGTTTACCAGATTTGAGATAAAAGTCGCAGTCAGTGTCCTTTTCCACTGCGGCCTGCTAAATGTCAGGAAGGCTGCTCCTACAACCATTTTGCCTTGCTCTCTGAGCCATTTCCTAACAAAGATACAGTGCGATGAGAAGAGTCATTAGAGACAAAATTATTCCACTCACATATGAAGGCGCAAGTTCAAGTGTCAAGCCTGATGGATGACTCAGGATCAGTAAGAGCTCTTCTAAATACTATTCAAATACAAAGTTTTGACTAAATTTAACTTCACTGGCATTTTTATCAACTTCAGATGTAAAATCACACTTGGAAAAAACAGGGGAAGCTATAAAATTTTCATATTTATTCAAGGGATTCATAGTGCTAATGAGAATTTTTAAACCTTTTTGACATGTAATTTTTCCCAGAAAGTAATTCAGTTCTTTTTAAGGGATTTGTATTGTTTTCATGAGGAAAAAAAAGACCAACAAAAAACAGTATATTATTTAAAAGTAAAGAATGCCTCCATTTCTAATCATTATTGATTGATAAATGTGGTACTCAAAGAGATGCTTTTCTTCAAAATTAACTTTAACAATTAGTGGCTTTTTTCACAAAATTAACAAGACCATATCAATTTTTCTTTCTGTATCTTCATTTTAGCATGCTTTTTTGCAACTGGCATGTGACACACCCCAGTGACAACTAATCTGGCAAACTCTCAATATTGCCAGTAATATATAGCAGGCTGAAAAAAAAAAACAAACATGCTTTTCTGAGCTGAAATAATATTATAGAAATAAAAAACCAATCATGACTTGTATTGAGTTAGTGAAAGATAACAGTTGCTGAAGAAAATAAGTTAAAAGTTTTGAGGGAACACTTCACATGAATGTTATGACAATGTCTAGAAGGGAGTAGTAGTATCATGACTAACAGAATATAAGTTAAAAATCACACTGAGAAAGATTAGGAAAAGATTTATTAGAAAGTGATAGTATACTGTACACTCACAGGTTCAGATATTTTGATATGGAAAGAGACCTTGATAGTATTTAATATGGTTAAATATTTCTGGGAATTGTGGGAGACTTTAACTTCCAAGTTGTTGATTAAAAAAAAAAAAATGTTATTAATATGCAGTTGTCCCTATTATTCTATGTGTTATTAATTTGGAAACATTTTTAGATACACCAGTGATAAGCACTAGATTCCTTCTAGTTTTATTTTCCTGTTCCTCTAAAATTCTCTGGTAGAGAAAAGAACTAGCTTCTGTGGGAGAAAGCACCTATTTAAATAACAGCATTAATTAAAGGGATGTCCAGCAATGAAGGTATGGTGGTTTGACCCACAGTAGGACCATGCGGTCCTGCACTCACCCCCTGCCACCCAGTGAGCTGGGATGGGAGTCACAACAAAGGGGGCATGGGATTAGGAATGAAGGACAGGGACGTTTCACTCACCAGTGATGGTCATGGGCAAAACAGACTCAACTTAGGGAAGAAAAAACAATTTAATTTGTTGCAAATCATCTGAGTGGACATAACAACCACATCTTACAACACCTTCCCCAACCCCTCCCTTCTTCCTGGGCTCAAATCACTTTGCTCACGATTTCTGAACTTTCCCCCTCCCCCCTCCAGTAGCACAGGGGACAAAAGCAAGCTACCCATGGAGTCACAGACCTCTTCGGGCTCAGCTCCCAGCTCCGGCATGGGGACATCCACGGGCTGCAGACTCACCCCCCACTCTGGGGGTAGACCCCTACTCTGGCAGCGAATGACTCTTGGGGTCCCAATTCCAGTCACACTTGCCCTCAGGCTCAACTTCTCTGCTTCAGTGTGGAGTCCTCCATGACCTACACATGGGTCTCTGCTCCACCGTTGAATCTCCATAGGCTGCATGGGACTTCTCCTACTCCATGTGGTTGAACAGGGTGTCTGAGTTTCTCTGTCTTCCCCCTCCAACTCCTTCCTCCTGCAACAAAACTGTCTCTTTGTTTAGGACAATGGTTGTCTTTTGTTCAGGTCAATGGTCTCTCCTCCAGGTTCTCTCCACCTTCTTCTTTTCAAGACAGTCCTTCCCCTCACAAATATGGATTCGCAGAGGTGTTTCTCTAGTGCTCATTGGCCTGGGCTGGGGGGTCTCCGCCTTGGAGTGAGGGGAGCTTTTTGCTCTCACAAGGTAGACCCTTCCCCCCCCAACACACAGAGGAGGGCTGGACACAAACTCAAAGGGGACCTGGCATAGTGCAGCATTTTCTCTTTGGCTTTGTTGCAGAAAAGCTGAAGTACTGTACAGCAGCTGGGACTGTGTGACCACCTCAACGAGTTATATACAGCACTGGGAGATCTCATATCCCTTCCTTCCATGTAAATCTATGCCTAGGTTAGCTGCAACTGATTAGTAGGGTGATTTTAGAAGCAACACCTTGTTTATGCTAGAGCCTGTCTGTGGATGCTTCCACTCCTCGCCTCTGTGAATCACATATTTAAGAATTATCATTAAAATCCACATTCATCACACAGTCTTCACAAACTTCACTCACATCAACAACAAAAAAAAATTCCCCACACCAAAATCAAAATAATATAATCACAACACCAGACAAAAAGGGGACAATTTACACAAAATCCACCACTTGTCTCTTCACCACAATTAAACAACAGAAATCCCCCACAATTGTCCCACTTTTCACTGTCTAGATGTGTTCAGTCCATGTTTTGCTTGCTACCTCTTCTCTCAATTACTATCCTTATCTCAAATTTCTCATGCCCCACGTTGGGTGCCAAAAAGGACTGTGGTGGGTTGGCCCTGGCAGGATGCCAGATACCCACCAAAGTCCACTCTATCACTCCCCCTCCTCAACTGGACAGGGGGTGAAAAATATAATAAAAGGCTTGTGGGTGGAGATAAGGACAGAGAAAGATCACTCACCAATTCCTGGCACGGGCAAAACAGACTCAACTTGGGGGGAAAAAACCAAATTTTAATTTATTACCAATCAGATCAGAGGATAATGAGAAATAAAAATAAATCTTAAAATACCTTCCTCCACCCCTCCCTTCTTCCTGGGCTTAACTTCACTCCCAATTTCCACCTCCTCCCACCCCAGCAGCACAGGGGGACAGGAAATGGGGTTTGAGATCAGTTCATCACATGTTGTTTCTGCTGCTCCTTCCTCCTCAGGGGGAGGTCTCCTCACACTCTTCCCCTGCTCCTGCGTGGGGTCTTCCACGGGATACAGGTGGACATCTGCTCTGCCATGGACCTCCATGGACTATAAGGGGGCAGCCTGCCTCACCATGGTCTTCACTACAAGTTGTAGGGGAATCTCTGCTCCAGTGCCTGGAACACTTCTTCCTCCTCCTTCTTCACTTACCTTGGTGTCTGCACGGGTTGTTTCTCTCACATCTTCTCATTCCTCTCTCTCTAGCTGCATGGGGGAAGCTTCTGGCAGCTTCTCACAGAAGCCACCCCTATGCCCCCCCCTTCCCCCACTACCAAAACCTTGACACTCAAGTGCAATACACTTCTACTGACCCACAATGCTGATTCATACCCAGAATATATGCATAAATTTCTTCTTATTTGAGCAGAAACCAATGATGAGCATGCAAATTTAAAACTCACTTCTAAAGGATGGAGGTGAAGAATTCTTGCTTCAGAGGTGCAAAATAGCTGTAGAGAGGTTAAATCAGACTTACATATTCATCATATGTTGTTAAATAGTCCCATGCAAAATTACTTTCTTCTTATTTAGGGAATGCCTCATCTAATCTTTTACCACTTTGCAAAGCAAAAATTAATTTCATTTCCAGAGGATGGAGCAGCTTTCAATTATACAAGTTAACGGATATGTGCTACAGTTCATATGAGTGCATGTATATTATAAATTAATTACTCTACAGAGGTACTGATCCTAATTAAGACTTCATTGGCTTTATTCATTAAAAACAGTTAAAATTGTCTAATTCAGCATGAAAAAATTAAGAAAAAAATAAATGAAAACTCTTTACATAAGGAAACCAAGTTTCTGTCAAGTTTTAACTCGCCTATAATCCTGGGAGGGGTTTTCTCCTTCTTTGTCTCAGTGCCTTATCCTCTTCAGTTGAGACACATATGACACATTATGCCTCAGAGAGGCGAAAGTCTTGGTCAGGTACTTGTCCATTTGTGGTTTAGGCAGCTTCTTTATTTTGTGGGTCTCAGATGTACCATACAGTTTAGTACAGTACAATTCTGAGTATATTAGTTCAGAATGTTCTTTTCTGAAAATTACGCTATCCAAAACAGCTTCTGAAGAAGGGAATCAAACAAAGCAGAAGATAGGGCAGAGGACTAATAGAAACAAGGAAATCAAATGCACAAGGTAAATTGAGGGAGTCCTCTGAGTTTCCTGGGTCCTGGCATCTATCTGTTTCCTGATGCCTTGACTATTTTTCCAGTTCACTTCTCTTTTCTCTTCATTCTTCTTGAGGAATGCTTTCTATTTCATTATCTCCACAGATTTTAACTACAGTCACCTTATAAGCATGCACAACATTAATATAGAATCAAAGAATCATTTGGTTGGAAAAGACCTTTCAGATCATTGAGTCCGACCATACCTGTCCACTACTAAACCATATATCTGAGCACATCATCTACCCATCTTTTAAATACCTGCAGGGATGGTGACTCAACCACTTCCCTAGGCAGCCCGTTCCAGTGCGTGATAACCCTTTCAGTGAAGAAATTTTTCCTGACATGCAATCTGAACCTCCCCTGGTGCAACTTGAGGCCATTTCCTCTTGTCCTATCACTAGTTACTTGGGAGAAGAGACCAACACCCACCTCACTACAACCTGGTTTCAGGTAACTGTAGACATTGATATCGTCTCTCCTCAGCCTCCTTATCTCTAGGCTAAACAATCCCAGTTCCCTCAGCCACTCTTCATAAGACTTGTTCTCCCACCAGATTGCTTTATAAATGGCCCAAAATGTCAGCCTATAAATTTGAAACAAACACTAAATGTGTGTAATATAACTGGAATAATTATTTACTAAAACTTATCAACAGCAAATCATAAACTACTCAAAGATGTGGTAAGCCTGGTAAGTTTCCCAACCCCACTGAAAAATAATGATACCATGTAATATCTTTTCACGCTAAATGAATATACCTACATCACCACCACTACTACCCACAATTTTTTTTCTTTTGCATCATTCTTGCACTTTTTCTAGCACGCCCATAAGAGAAGTGCAGGATGTGCACTGAGCCTCTGGCCAGTCCCACACAACACCCTTCCTCTTGCCTCACACTCTCCCTCACATTAATTTTGTCAGCGCTTTCCATGTCACTCAGTCACTGAGCACAGAGGTGCTCTTTTTCCTGATCCATTTGTGCAGCAAGCTGCCTACCTAACAAGCCTTGTCCAGCATCTCTGTTGGGTCATAGCACACCAACACTCTTAGGAAGGTTGCCCTCAGCCTAGCAATTACCACGTTAGATTTATTCCTGCTGAGAGTGTACTGTGATAGTTCAGCATTTCCAGATATGAATCTGTACTTGTCTCTTTGCCTTTACTTTCTTGCCTGTCTTAGTATTGTTTTCTAGATGATCTGATTAAGATAACTTGTTCTCAAATTGCCCTTCGGCTATAAATCACTTAAACATTGCTGCAGAATATTTTGCCCCATTTTCTAAGTACAGAATATCCACCAGGTTGCACCTTACAAAGGCTGGCTTTGGTTGCCTACTGCAGCTCTTGCTAAAATTGGAGTCATCACAGTTGACCATCTATTGTCTATCCTCAGAAGTCTGATCTGAACATTTTATCATTGCATTCAAATTTTATGAGGCTGATAGGTCTTGAATGATCTGTTGTTGAACACTACACAAGTAAACATCTTTTGCACAGTTACTGCTGTTTCTGTGTATGCTTTCAATGGCTATTCATGTTGTGGTAGACAATATACTTCCTTATATGTCCCAGGAATACCTCTGTCCTCTCATGTATTTTGATTTATTTTTATTATCAATATTTCTGCTAGCTAACGCTATTGCCAGATCTCCTTCAGAGCAGTATTTCATTCCATCCTGCACTTGGTACCAGGAACAATCTTCTGTGCACTCATTCCATGCAATCTTTCAGTGATTTACTGACAGGGATTTGTCTATTGGATTGTCTGCAGCCTTTTGCTACAGATGCAAATGTATGACAAAAAACTCGACCGCATGTTGCTCCACAGAACTAATCCATGCAGTGTTTGTTCTGCAAAGGGCCTTACTTACAGTTTTGGCAACAAACAGTGAGCTTTTTGGGGTGATATCCTACTTTCAGACCACTTTGCTGAAGGCTCAGTAATTTAGGTTGCAATCACACAGATTCATTAATTAGTCACCTTCTTATTATGATTTCTCATGGTTTATTATTCACAAAAGCAAAAGTGACAGAATTTTGTCTGTTTTCAAGAGCACATCATAGAATCATTTGGTTGGAAAAGACCTTTCAGATCATTGAGTTCAACCGTACCTGTCCACTACTAAAATATTTCTGAGCACATCGTCTACCCATCTTTTAAACACCTCCAGGACTCAACCGCTTCCCCAGGCAGCCCATTTCATTACCTGATAATCCTTTCAGTGAAAAAAAATTTTCTGACGTGCAATCTGAACCTCCCCTGGTGCAACTTGAGGCCATTTCCTCTTGTCCTATCACTAGTTACTTGGGAGAAGAGACAAACCATGATCTCGCTACAACCTCCTTTCAGGTAGTTGTAGAGAGTGATAAGGTCTCCCCTCAGCCTCCTCTTTTCCAGGCTAAACAACCTGTCCTGGTTTTGCTCGGATAGAGTTAATTTTCTTTTTAGTAATTAGAATAGTTGTGTTTTAGTTTCAGTGTTTCAGTTCAGACTTATTATAAGAAGAATGTTGATAACAGTACTGGTGTTATTAGTTGCTGCTGGAGCTCAAGGCCACCATGTTTGGCTGGTTCACAGCTGCATTAGGACTGGGAGGGAGAAGCGCAGTGAATAGCAAAACCCAGAACTGGCATTTGGATGTGCCAATGAAATATTCCATATCATATCACGTCATGTCAGTATATTAACCAGGGTTGACCAGAAGATGGGGTATTCTCTTGGGGATTGCTCGGGCTCACTTTTCTGGGGTTTTGGTTTCTGGACTGTCTTTGCTCCAGGATTGTTAGCTGGCACAGGCTGGGCATCAGTCAGTGGGCAGTGAGCACTGTGTATCACTCATTTGTATAGTCTGTTATCACTGTTCTTGTTATTATCATTTTATTTTAATTAGTAAATAGTTTTTATTTCAACCCATGAGTTTCCTCGCCCTTTCCAATTCTCTCCCCTACTCCCTGGGCGAGGGAGGGGGAGGGTGAGAGAGCAGGCTGTGTTTGGCTGCAAGCTGCAAGCAAAAAGGGTGAATCCACCCAAACCACCACACAACCCCAGTTCCCTCAGCTGCTCCTCATAAGGCTTGTTCTTTAGCCCCTTCACCAGCTTTGAGGGTGAACCTATCTCAACCTTTCATGCCCCACTATGGGTGCCAAAATGACTGTGATAGTTTCACTGGGCTAGCCTTTGGCTAGCAGCCAACACAGCCGTTCACCCACTTCCCCCCCACCCCCAGGGGATAGGGGAGAGGACTAGGGGGTAAGGATAAGGAGACTCATAGGCTGAGATAAGAACAATTTAATAGTAAAAATAAAAGGAAACTTAAAATAATACTAATATTAAAATAGTGATAATGATAACAGTAACAAAATATGCAAATGAGTGATACACAGTGCAACTGCTCACCACCAACCGACCAAGCCCGGCTTGTTCCCACATAACGATCCCGGAGGAGACAATCCCTAAGTGAAACCGCGATCCCAGAAGAGTGAGAGCCCAAGCCAAAGTCAGGGAGAGCTAAAAGAGGAAGAGACCCTCACTAATATACTGGGCATGATGAGATATGATATGGAATATCCCATTGGCATACCCAAATGCCAATTTAGCTTATTAATTTAAATATTCCTTGCCCCCTTAGATCTTGTGCTTGTAGACTAACAGAACACAAAGTCCTTCACTTCCAGCGACAAAAATGCAAACACTGGTGTGTTATCAGTGTCTCTCTCATAACAAGTCCCAGGCTGAAAGCAAAAAGCAGCACTATTCTAACTCCTGAAAAAAAACCCATCACTGTTTCAGCTAAAAAGCAGGAGACTGCCCTTCTCTGGACATGCTCCAGTGCCTCAATGTCCTTCTCGTAGTGAGGGGCCCAAAAGTGGACACGGTACTTGAGATGTGGCCTTAACAATGCTGAGTATGGGGGAAGGATGATTTCCCTGGTCCTGCTGGCCACAATGTTTCTGATACAAGACAGGAAGCCATTGGCCTTGTTGGCTACCTGTGCACACTGCTGGCTCATGTTCAGTCAGCTGTCAACCAACACCCCTAGGTCCTTTTCTGTCTGGCAGCTTTCCAAGCCTGGAGCATTGTGTGGGATTGTTGTGACCCAAGTGCAGGACCCAGTCCTTGGTCCTGTTGAACCTCATACAGTTGGTCGCAAAAACAATTTCATTAATAGGTTTACACTTTCCTTAGGAAAGAATAACCCAGAGTGTTTTTTCCCAGCCTGTTCCTTATATGTACTATGGGGACCTTATCTCCTTCCACAGTGCACAGAGATCGGGCAGGGTCAGGTTGACTGGCAGATCCTCTAGTGTTAACTAGCCAAGTGACTTTTGCTAAATGTGTATCCCAATGTTTGAATGTCCCAGAACTCATTGCTCTTTGTATAGTTTTTCACAGTCCATTGTATAGTTCAACCTTCCCAGAGGCTGGTACATGATAGGGAATGTGATACACCCAGTCAGTGCCATGCTCCTTGTCCCAGGTGTTTATGTGGTTGTTTCAGAAATGAGTCTTGTTGTCTGATTCAATTCTTTCAGGGGTGCCGTGTCACCATGAGACTTGCTTTTCGAGGTCCAAAATAGTATTCCGGGCGGTGTCATGGGTCACAGGGTATGTTTCCAACCATCCAGTAATCACTTCCACCATTGTAAGCACATGGTGCTTGCCATGGAAGGTTCATGGTAGTGTGATATAATCAGTCTGCCAGGCTTCCCCATATTGATATTTCAGCCATTGTCCTCTATAACAGAAAGGCTTTAATAGCTTGGCTTGTTTGATTCTGACACACATTTGACATTCATGAATGGCATCAATGGTCAAGTCCACCCCTCGGATCACAAGCCTATTTGTATGTTGCATCCTTTCCTAGGTGTCCTGATGTGTCATGGACCCACTGAGTTACAAATACTCACCCTTGTATTCCCAGTCCAGATCCACCTGAGCCACTTTAATTCTAGCAGCCTGGTCCACCTGCTCATTGTTTTGATGTTCTTCAGTGGCATGACTCTTGGGTATGTGAGCATCTACATGACGTACTTTTACAACCAAGTTCTCCACCCAGGCAGCAATATCTTGCCACAATTCAGCAGCCCAGATGGGTTTACCTCTGTACTGACAGTTGGTCTGTTTCCATTGCTGTAGCCACCCCCACAGAGCATTTGCCACATTCCATGAATCAGTAAAGAGACAGAGCACTGGACATTTTTCTTTTTCAGCAATATCTAAAGCCAGCTGAATGACTTTCACTTCTACAAACTGACTTGGTTCACCTTTTCCTTCAGCAGTTTCTGTGACTTGTCATGTAGGACTCCACACAGCAGCTTTCTACCTCCAATGTTTTCCCACAATGTGACAGGATCCATCTGTAAACAGGGCTTATTGCTTTTCATTTTCTGGTAATTTATTATACAGTGGGGCCTCTTTAGCATGAGTCACCTCCTCTGATGATACACTGAAGTTTCAGCCCCCTGGCCAGTCTATGATTATTTCCAGGATTCCTGGGCAGTCAGGGTTTCCCATTCGAGCCCATTGTGTTATCAGTGTGACCCATTTACTCCATGTAGCATCAGTTGCATGGTGTGTAGAGGGAACCCTCCCTTTGAGCATCCAGCCCAGCACAGGCAATCGAGTTGCCAAGAGGAGCTGCACTTCAGTACCAACTACTTCTGAGGTGTCTTGAATTCCTTCATATGCTGCTAATATTTCTTCTTCAGTTGGAGTGTAACGGGCTTCAGATCCTCTATATCCCCAGCTCCAAACTCCTAGAGGTCAATCTCGAGTTTCTCCAAGTGATTTCTGTCAGAGGCTCCAGGTGTGACCATGGTCCCTGGCTGCTCAGAAGTAACTAAAACATCCATCCCTGTATTATCAACACTGTTTCCAGCACAAATCCAAAACATAGCCCCATACTAGCTACTATGAAGAAAATTAACTCTCCCCCAGCTAAAACCAGTACAATCCCCTGACACACTCTCTTACTATAAAGAAAACCTAGATGACTAGCTTAGAAAAAAGGCTCTATCTTCAAACAGCAGTTGATATGAGATTGTCTTTAATAACATTTGCAATTAAAAATCTCTCTCCTTTATTGAGGTAGTAATTAGCAATTGGTAGCAATTAGAGTGTTTCTCTTACATAAATCATAGAATCATAGAATCTCCTGGTTGGAAAAGACCTCTGAGATCATCAAATCCAACCATACCTGTCCACTACTCAACCATATCATTGAGCACCCCATCTAGCCGTCTTTTAAACACCTCCAGGGATGGTGACTCAACCACCTCCCTAGGCAGCCCGTTATAGTGCCTGATAACTCTTTCAGTGAAGAAGTACTTCCTGACATCCAATCTGTACCTCCCCTGGCATAACTTAAGGCCATTGCCTCTTGTTCTATCACTAGTTACCTAGGAGAAAAGACACCCGCCTCCCTACAACCTCCTTTCAGGTAGTTGTAGACAGCAATTAGGTCTCCCCTCAGCCTCTTCTTCTCTAGACTAAACAACCCCAGCTCCCTCAGCCACTCCTCATAAGGCTTATTCTCCAGCCCCTTCACCAGCTTCATTGCCCTTCTCTGGACACGCTCCAGTGCCACAATGTCCTTCTTGTAATGAGGGGCCCAAAACTGGACACAGTATTCAAGGTGCAGCCTCACCAAGGCTGAGTATAGGGGAAGGATGACTTCCCTGGTCCTGCTGTCCACGCAGTTTTTGGTACAAGCCAGGATGCTATTTGCCTTCTTGGGCACCTGGGCACACTGCTGGCTCATATTCAGCCTGCTGTCAACCAACACCCCCAGGTCCTTTTCCACCAGGCAGCTTTCCAGCCACTCTTCCCCAAGCCTGGAGCGTTGCATGGGGTTGTTGTGACCCAAGTGCAGGACCCAGTCCTTGGTCCTGTTGAACCTCATACAGTTGGTTGCAGCCCATTGATCCAACCTGTCCAGGGCCCTCTGTAGAGCCTTCCTACCCTCAAGCAGATCAACACTTCCATCCAGCTTGGTGTCATCCGCAAATTTACTGAGGGTACATTCAATCCCTTCATCCAGATCATTGATAAAGATCTTAAACAGGACTGGCCTCAACACTGAGCCCTGGGGAACACCACTTGTGACTGGCCTCCAGCTGCATTTAACTCCATTTACCACCACTCCTTGGGCCCAGCCATCCAGCCAGTTTTTAACCCAGCAGAGAGTATGCCTGTCCAGGCCGTTGGCAGCCAGTTTCTCAAGCAGAATGCTGTGGCAAACAGTGTCAAAGGCTTTACTGAAGTCCAGGTGCACCACATCCACAGCCATTCCCTTGACCATTAAGGGGGTCACCTTGTCATAGAAGGAGATCAGGTTAGTCAGGCAGGACCTGCCTTTCATAAACCCATGTTGACTGGGCCTGATCACCTAGTTGTCCTGTGTGTGCTGTGTGATAGCACTCAAGATGATCTACTCCATCATCTTCCCCGGCATTGCGGTCAGACTGACAGGTCTGTAGTTCCTTGGATCCTCTCTCTGGCCCTTCTTGCAAATGGGTGTAACATTTGCCACCTTACAGTCAAGTGGAACCTCCCCAGTCAGCCAGGACTGCTGATAGATGATGGAAAGATGTTTGGTGAGCACCTCTGCCAGCTCAAATTAATATTTTGCATATTAATACAGCATATCCAGTTTCTGAAATTTCACACCTTAAATTCTTTCTGAATGCAGCACTAAGAGAAGTAGATATACACTGTGTACAGTTTCCCTGTCTGCTGCACAGAATGGGCTAAAAACGAGGTGTTGGTGTAGTTTCACAACTTCTGTATAGCTGGGAATTTAGGGAACACATGACAAATGTGAGGGTTTGGCTTCTAAAACTTATAAATTAATGTGGATATTAGCATCCCCACTAAAGGCAGTTTCCATAATTTTAAGTTGTTGTGCTGTCATGTGAGCAATAGTAATACTAAATTAAATAATATTTGTATGAGGGTCCTCTGACATGTATAAAATGTTATCTTTATAAAATATATAAAGTTTAAGTGGATACATGAATGAATTTTTAAAAAGTGAGTGGTTTTTTTTCTGATTCTTCCTTTTATTCTCCTGACAGTACAAACAAGTGGAACAGTACATGTCGTTCCACAAGTTACCTGCTGAAATGCGTCAGAAAATCCATGATTACTATGAGCACCGCTACCAAGGCAAGATCTTTGATGAAGAAAACATTCTCAATGAGCTCAATGATCCCCTAAGGGAGGTAAGTGTTTAAGTGTTTCTTCATGGTATGGAAAAGTTTAATGTCTTTGCTCTTTCTGTGTTGAAATGGTTTTTCTGATTCTATTCTGTAATATTTAATCTCATTTGACCATCTACCTAGTCAATTAATGATCAGGAGAATGAATTTTGTATTAGATCAATACAAAGAAATAAGCAAGTTTACACTATTCTGAACCAGTCTGTCAGAGTCACTGCTACACAAGGATGTCAAAGAGTAAAATCCTGTCCTTAAGCACTGAGAGAAACTCATGGTCTTCTGCCATTCTTTAAAATAGTGGCTAGACTAGAATGGTCCTGGGTGAAAGGTTTTTTCTGTTCTCCCTAATAGCTAACCAGGTATCTGAAAGCCATCCATGAAGGAAGAGCTCCTCTATTTCATTCTGTGAAGTAGCATCCTTGGTTAAGATGATCTTTACTTGAGGTGAGGAAGTTGGAATATGACATACAAGCCATTAAAAAATCTCTTTTGTTAAAACTCTAATTTGTATTTCGGTTGTGGTTTGGTTTTTTTTAATGTTGTGCTTTGTGGGGAAGCAGTTGGAATTTTCTTTGGCAAGGTACATAAAGTGGTAGTGTGGTGGTTTGGGTGGATTTACCCTTTTGGCTTGCACCTTGCAGACAAACCCAGCCTGCTCGCTCACCCTCCCCCCACCACCTCGCCCAGGGAGTAGGGGAGAGAAATTGGAAGGAAAAGGGCAAGGAAACTCACGAGTTGAGATAAAAAATATTTACTAATTAAAATAAAATGATAATGATAACAACAGTGATAACAGACTATAGAAATGAGTGATACACAGTGAAATTTCTCACCGCCCACTGACCGATGCCCAGCCTGTGCCAACCAGTGATCCCAGAGCAGAGACAGTCCTGAAAACAAAAACCCCTGAAGAGCTAGCCTGAGCAATCCCCTAGAGAAAACCCCTGTCTTCTGGTCAACCCTGGTTAATATACTAACATGATGTGATATGATATGGAATATCTCATTGGCACATCCAAATGCCAGTTTGGGGTTTTGCTATTCACTAAGCTTCTCCCTCCCAGTCCTAATGCAGCTGTGAACCAGCCAAACACAATGGCCGTGAGCTCCAGCAGCAACTAATAACATTAGTACTTTTATCAGTGTTCTTCTCATAACAAGTCTTACACTGAAGCTAAAACACAGCTATTCTAACTACTAAAAAGAAAATTAACTCTATCCTGGAAAAACCAGGACAGTATCCACCCCTTATTCCATACCATTTACATCATGTTCAGGTTTATATATATATATACACACACATACACCCACAAATATTATTCCCTTATTTTATGGGTCATTCCTTCAAAAGGTGTATTGAGTTCATTTAGCCCATAACCTTGTGTTCTGTCTGTCATGACAGTCTTTCAAGGCAGGAGAGATGATTTGGAATTTTCACAGTCAGTGGAGTAGGTGACATCGGACACAGCAGGATGATGGTGTGTAGTCTCTGTTGCATGCTGCATCTGAAACTTGTAGTTAGTGTATCTGGTGTGGTCCACACCCACGGTCTGTGGGTTGAAGATGTTGGTCTCAAAGATGTTGTTGGGCGCCAACTCTGGTTCCATCAGAGTTCACTCTTCATTAACCTAAGGAGATTCTCAGTACAAAGATGTTAGTATAATACACAACAACCACAGCAACAATGATACAGCAATCCATTGGCTATTTTCACCCAAAATCAAATCTCCTTGAGGTACACATCGGACTTCCCCATCTTTCTGCATCACCTACCAAGTACACCCAGGTCCATGAGCAAAAGTAATCCAACAAATGGGTTTGCCTTTATCCGAGGCAGGAATAACCCAGACTGTTTTCCCAAGCACATTTTTAACGCAAACCACAGGGACTTTATCCCCTTCCACAGTACGTAAAAGTTTTGATTGGGCAGGGCCAGCTCGGTTGGCAGATCCTCTGGTGTTGACTAACCAGGTGGCTTTTGCTAAATTTGTGTCCCAGTGTTTGCAATTCCCACCACCCATTGCTTTGAGTGTGATTTTTAGCAGCCTATTGCATCGTTTGATTTTCCTAGAGGCTGGTGCATGATAGGGAATGTGGTACACCCACTCAATGCCATGTTCTCTGGCCCAAGTGGCTATGAGATTGTTTCGGAAATGAGTCCCACTGTCTGACTCAATTCTCTCTGGAGTGCCATGTCGCCACAAGACCTGCTTTTCAAGGCCTAGAATAGTGTTACGGGCAGCGGCATGGGGCACAGAATATGTCTCCAGCTACACGGTGGTTGCTTCCACCGGGGTGAGCATGTAACACCACTGTGGGTTCATGGGAGTGTGATATAGTCAACCTGCCAGGCCTCCCCATATTTATATTTTAACCATCGTCCTCCGTACCAAATATGTTTTAACCTCTTGGCTTGCTTAATCGCAGCCCATGTTTCACATTCATGAATAACCTGTGCAATAGTGTCCATGGTTAAGCCCACCCCTTGATCACAAGCCCATCTATATGTCGCATCTCTTCCTTGATGGCCTGAGGCATCATGGGCCCAGCGGGCTAAAAACTTTTCACCCTTATGTTGCCAGTCCAGGTTTACTTGAGATACTTTGATATTAGTAGCCTGATCCATCCTATTGATTATTTTGATGTTCTTAGGTGGCTTGACTTTTGGGCACATGAGCATCTACATGACGTGTCTTTGCAACCAGTATTTTAGCCGAGCAGCAACGTCTTGTCATAATTCAGCAGCCCAGATGGGTTTGCCTCTGTGCTGTCAGTTGCTCTTTTTCCATTGTTGTAA
Source organism: Caprimulgus europaeus (assembly GCA_907165065.1). The sequence continues at coordinate 12,883,258 of OU015537.1, forward strand.
CCACCCCCACAGAGCATTTGCCACCATCCATGAGTCAGTACAGAGTTAGAGTATTGGCCAGTTCTCTCGCTTAGCAATGTCTAAGGCCAGCTGGATGGCTTTTACCTCTGCAAACTGACTCAATTCACCTTTTCCTTCAGCAGCTTCTGCGACTCGTTTGGTGTGACTCCATACAGCAGCTTTCCAATTTTGATGTTTTCCTATAATATGACAGGACTCATCAGTGAACAGGGCATATTGTTTCTCATTATCTGGTAGTTCATTATATGGTGGAGCCTCATCGGCTCATGTCACCTCTTCCTCAGGTGACATTCCAAAATTTTTGCCTTCTAGCCAGTTTGTTATCACTTCCAAAATTCCTGGGCAATTGGGGCTTCCAATTAGAGCCCATTGTGTGATTAGTGCGACCCACTTACTCCATGTGGCATCGGTTGCATGGTGTGTAGGGGGAACGCTCCCTTTGAAAATCCAGCCCAGCACGGGCAAACGAGGCACCAGGAGGAGTTGTGCTTCAGTACTGATCACTTCTGAAGCAGCTCGAACTCCCTCATATGCTGCCAATATCTCTTTTTCAGTTGGAGTATATCAGGTCTCCGATCGTCTGTATCCATGACTCCTAAACTCAAGGGATCAACATCGAGTCTCCCCTGGTGCTTTCTGCCAGAGGCTCCAGGTTGGTCCATTGTCTCCGGCTGCAGTGTAGAGCACATTTTTAACATCTTGTCCTGTCTGGACTGGCCCAAGGGCTACTGCATGGACTATCTCTTGTTTGATTAGTTCAAAAGCTCATGGTTGCTCAGGCCCCCATGTGAAATCATTCTTCTTTTGGGTCACCTGGTATAGAGGGCTCACGATCTCACTGTGATTTGAAATGTGCATTCTCCAGAAACCCACAATGCCTAAGGCTTGTGCTTCCTTTTTGTTATTTGGTGGAGACATAGCTGTTATTTTATTAATCACATCCATTGGGATCTGACGACATCCATCTTGACATTTTATTCCTAAAAACTGGATCTACTGAGCAGGTCCCTTGACCTTGCTTTGTTTTATGGCAAAACCAGCTTTCAGAAGAATTTGGATTATTTTATCTCCTTTCTCAAAAACTTCTGCTGCTGCATTACCCCATACAATGATGTCATCAATGTATTGCAGGTGTCCTGGAGCTCCACCCTGATCCAAGGCAGTCTGGATCAGTTCATGGCAAATGGTGGGGCTGTGTTTCCACCCCTAGGGCAGTCAATTCCAGGTGTACTGGACACCCCTCCAGGTGAAAGCAAACTGTGGCCTGCACTCTGCTGCCAAAGGAATGGAGAAAAATGCATTAGCAATGTCTATGGTGGCGTACCACTTGGCTGCCTTGGCCTCCAGGTCATATTGGAGCTCTAACATGTCCGGCACAGCAGCGCCCAGTGGTGGTATGACTTCATTCAGGCCACGATAGTCCACTGTCAGTTTCCACTCCCCATTAGACTTCCGCACTGGTCATAAGGGGCTGTTAAAGGGAGAGCGAGTCCTGCTGATGACTCCTTGGCTCTCCAGATGATGAATGAGTTTATGGATGGGAATTACGGAGTCTCGGTTGGTGCGATATTGCTGCCGGTGCGCTGTTGTGGTAGCAATCGGCACCTGCTGTTTTTCGACCCTTAGCAGTCCCACAACAGATGGGTCTTCTGAGAGACCAGGCAAGGTGGACAGCTGTTTGATTTTCTCAGTCTCTATGGCAGCTATGCCAAAAGCCCACCAGTACCCTTTTGGGTCCTTGAAATACCCTCTCCTGAGGTAATCTACGCCAAGAATGCACGGAGCACCTGGGCCAGTCACAATGGGGTGATTTTGCTGGTCATTCCCAGTCAGGCTCATTTCAACCTCCAACACAGTCAGCTCTTGGGACCCCCCTGTCACTCCAGAAATACAGATGGATTCTGCTCCTTTAAAGTCTGATGGCATCAGGATGCATTGTGCACCAGTGGCCACTAGAGCCTTATACTCTTGTGGGTCAGATGTGTCAGGCCAATGAATCCACCTAGTCCAGTAAACTCATTTATCCCTTTCCTCCACGTGGCTAGAGGCAGGGCCCCTCTAATCTTGATCAGACTGCCCATTATCATCATATGAGTTTGAGCAGCTTGTGTGGGCTGGACCTCTCTTGTCTTCATTTACATCCTGTAGATAGGGATCAGAAGCCCATCTGCGCTGTTTGGAGAGCTGACTACTGGAAAGTGGAGCAACTTTCTTCGAAGAACCCCCTTTTTGTGTTTGGTTTTCTTCACAGCTCACATACGCATTCCTCTAGGGCTGAGGCAGGTTTGCCATCCCACTTTCTCATGTCCTCTTCATGGACACGCAATTCAAACCACGGTGTGCCCCGTGGCATGTGTCGTTTCTCTTGGGCAGATGAACGCTTGTTCTTATCAGCTGAGACCTTGGTACATGCAGAGGAGTCGGTCATGTATTCCTGGAACTCTTGGGTCTGTTGCTTTACAGCTGAGATGAGCGAGGAGGAGAGAGTGTCTCCATATGTCCGGAGCTGGTGAGCTATTTCATCCACCTTTGGCTCCTCTCCAATTTTGGAGCTCAGTACTGCCAGTGACTTGGCATACGATGCTGGTGCGTTCTGTAGAACCTTCCGCCACATGCCTTGTGTGCACGAGACTTTTTCTGGATCTTTGGGTAACTGATCATCATTCAGGTTGCTATAAATCACTTCCAGCACAGCCAGTTCTCTCAAGCACTGGATACCTTTCTCTATGTTGTCCCACTTGCTTAGATCACACAAAATATCATCCTTAAAGTTGAACCTTTCCTTCACACTTGACAGGAGTCGCTTCCAGAGGTTGAGAGTCTGTGGCTCTCTCCCAATTTCTTTGTCAATGCTACTTTCTCTGGCAATGGAACTCAACTGCTTGGCTTTCCCACTGTCTAGATCCATGCTGCTGTCCCCATTGTCCCAGCATCGGAGCATCCAGGTGGCAATGTGTTCACCTGGTTGACTGTTGAAATCCTTTCGGATGTCTTGCAGCTCACTGAGGGATAGAGATTGGGTGATTACCTCTGGTTCTGCCTCTTCCTCAGGTTCTTTTGATACCCCCACTTCTTCCTCATTCTTTAATATGTGAACTTATTTCTTTGTGTATTTCCTCTTTTCTATAGGGGTGACTGATACTGGCACAAGTTTGTTGTCTGGTTTATCTGCAGTGTCTTTCACTAAAGTTTGAGTAATCTTATCAGGTGCTGGGATTGGAGTAGTTGTAGTGGTGGCTGTTGCAGGGGTTAAAGTTGCCGCAGTGTTGGTAGCATGGATTGAAGTTGCTGCACTGTTTGTTGGAGGACCTGGAGCAGCAGCACAACACTGACATCTGCACTGAACACCAGCAGCAGTTCTAAACAACATCACAACCTGACATACATTCAGCAACAGGGTGATCGTGGTTTGGGCATCCCAAGGCTATCCAAAATTCTCAAGAGCTTTTATAAATGATTCAGAGGAGAAGGGGAAAACAAAGGCAGATGTCCCCACCTTGTATTGGCTGTCCCAGGAAAAAGTTTGTGTCCACGCCCATCATACAGCTCCCAAAATGCAGGGATGGAACTGGCTTGACTGTGCCATCTGACACCACTGCATACAGATACAAAATTGGTCCCACTAACCATGATTTTATCACACCAACAACCAGCACCCCACAGCACAGCACAACAAAAAACTTAGTCAGCAAAACGTCATCCCTCATTCCAATTCAACACCTAGAGGTGATGAACCATGTATAAATAGTGGCACACAGCATGTACGGCAAGTGAGGTGAGACAGACCACAGCTCTAAAAGCACCTTTAAGAGCACAGAAAAAAGCGTTCCTATCAGCGCTAACCAAGTCAGAGGCCACATAATTAATTCTTATTGCAGTTTTGTTTTAACACAGTCTAGTCAAATCTTTCTTTATCTCAACACATTGTGCCCCACATTGGGTGCCAAAAGAGGACTGTGGTGGTTTGGGTGGATTTACCCTTTTGGCTTGCAGTTTGCAGCCAAACACAGCCTGCTCTCTCACCCTCCCCCTCCCTCGCCCAGGGAGTAGGGGAGAGAATTGGAAAGAAAAGGACAAGGAAACTCACGGGTTGAGTTATTATAACAAAAAGCTCGTGGGTGGAGATAAGGACAGAGAGAGATCACTCACCAATTACTGGCACGGGCAAAACAGACTCGACTTGGGGGAAAAAACAAATTTACTTTATTACCAATCAAAATTAGAGGATAGTGAAAAGTAAACCCAAATCTTAAAACACCTCCCCCATCCCTCCCTTCTTCCCAGGCTTAATCTCTTTCCCGATTTTCCACCTCCCCCCCACAGCAGCACAGGGGGACAGGGAATGGGGTTGGGGTCAGTTCATCACACGTTGTTTCTGCCGCTTCTTCCTCCTCAGGGGGAGGACTCCTTCCCCCGCACCAGCGTGGGGTCCCTCTCATGGGAAACAGTCCTCCACGAACTTCTCCAACGTGAGTCCTTCCCATGACTGACAGTTCTTCACGAACTGCTTTAGCATGGGTCCATTCCATGGTGTGCAGTCCTTCAGGAAGGGACTGCTCCAACGCGAATCCCCCACGGGGTCACAAGTCCTGCCAGCAAACCTGCTCTGGCGTGGGCTCCTCTCTCCACGGGCTACAGGTCCTGACAGGAACCTGCTCCAGCGTGGGCTTCCCATGGGGTCACAGCCTCCTTCGGGCATCCACCTGCTCCGGCATGGGGTCCTCCACAGGCTACAGGTGGTCATCTGCTCCACCATGGATCTCCATGGACTGCAGAGGGACAGCCTGCCTCACCATGGTCTTCGCCACAGGCTGCGGGGAATCTCTGCTCCGGCGCCTGGAGCACCTCCTCCCCCTCCTTCTTCACTGACCTTGGTGTCTGTGGAGTTGTTTTCTCTTACATCTTCTCACTCCTCTCTCCAGCTGCAAAGTGTGCAGCTTTTTTTTTCTTCCCTCTCTTCCTTTTTTTTCTTAATTATGTTATCACAGAGGCGTTACTGATTGGCTCGGCCTTGGCCAGCGGCGGGTCTGTTCTTGTAGCCGGCTGGCATTGGCTGTGTCGGGTCGGACATGGGGGAAGCTTCTGGCAGCTTCTCTCACAGAAGCCACGCCATGTCCCCCCCTCCACTGCTACCAAAACCTTGCCATGCAAACCCAATACACACATCCAAATGCCAGTTTGGGGTTTTGCTATTCACTAAGCTTTTCCCTCCCAGTCCTAATGCAGCTGTGAAGCAGCCAAACACAATGGCCTTGAGCTCCAGCAGCAACTAATAAAATTAGTACTTTTATCAGTGTTCTTCTCATAACAAGTCTTACACTGAAACTAAAACCAGCTATTATAGCTACTAAAAAGAAAATTAACTCTGTCCTAGCAAAACCAGAACAGGTAGGAAGGTAGTATTCAAGTTGCTGTAATAGAGCAACTGCTGCTTAATTGGAATATAAATCTGACTTTCTCCTGCTGGGTGATGCTCATGCTTGATCTACTCAAGGACATTTTTGTTGTCAGTTGGCTGGTATCTTCTACAGAAAGGAGGAAAAAAAAAAAACAAATATGAAACCTGTGTAATTTTCAGTCATACCAAGTAATGCCTTTTAGTGTCTTCTGCTATGGGAGGAGTGCTGCTGAATACATGTATACATGACTCCCAACAGAGCACAGGATGACATCTGTACTTTTGGAAAGATATGTGAGGGGGTTTTTTTAACAAGTTTTGTGGCATAAGAAGAACATAGGTCTGTGATGGATTGTCTGTATCATTGAATCCAGCTCTTTGTTGTGAAGGGAGAATGTCATACAATCTATTTCCAAAATCAGTCAAGTTCCGTATTTAAAATATTTGGCATATTCAAGTTATAAGAAACAATGCCATGCCCGTTCATGGGCTCTGAGGCCATGTCTGTGTTATTAAAATCTGAAAGTGGCCTGTCTCCTTACAAAATGCCAACTGGGAATGGTGAATGTTGCCCAAAATCACTCGATCATTGCTAGATGGTTCAAGTCAAAATCAGGTCAAACCATGATTGTTCTAACAATTTATCAGTACAAATGACTGAATTCCAAAGCCTGGACCCATTTAATACACTAACATAGATGTAGCCTGAGTCTTTTCATTATATTGTGGATTTGTAAGTGTATTGGAGAGCTCTGGCTTCTGCACTGCCTCTGCCAATTTACCCTGCAGCTCCCCTTGGTATCTTTTGAAATGTCAAGAGGAGAATGCATTATAAAAATCTATCATATAGGACAGGAAAACTGTGGAAATTATCTCTAGAGTACAGTGACAGTCACAACATGAATCTTGGCCAGTATGAAGGTTTTGTTTTGTTAAAGAAAACCAGATGCATGTACAGGCTCATCAGTCACAGATATTAGAAAGTTTCATGCATTTCTGCTTTTAAGGGAAGTATTTCTCCATAAATGAAGACTAACACCCTTCCACTGGAAAAAAAATTTTTAAAAAAATCTGTCTTTTCCTCTGTGATGGGTTGATCCTGGAAGGATGCCAGATGCCCACCAAAGCCCACTCTATCACTCCCCCTCCTCAAATGGGCAGGGGGAGAAAAATATAATGAAAAGCTCGTGGCTCATGGGTGGAGATAAGGACAGAGAGAGATCACTCACCAATTACTGGCACGGGCAAAACAGACTCGACTTGGGGGAAAAAAACAAATTTAATTTATTACCAATCAAAATCAGAGGATAATGAGAAATAAAACCAAATCTCAAAACACCTCTCCCATCCCTCCCTTCTTCCTGGGCTTAATTTCTTTCCCAATTTTCTACCTCCTTCCCCCAGCAGCACAGGGGAACAGGGAATGGGGTTGGGGTCAGTTCATCACACGGTGTTTCTGTCACTCCTTCCTCCTCAGGGGGAGGACTCCTTCCCCCACACCAGCGTGGGGTCCCTCTCACGGGAGACAGTCCTCCACGAACTTCTCCAATGTGAGTCCTTCCCATGACTGATAGTTCTTCACGAACTGCTTTAGCATGGGTCCATTCCATGGTGTGCAGTCCTTCAGGAAGGGACTGCTCCAGCATGGATCCCCCACGGGGTCACAAGTCCTGCCAGCGAACCTGCTCCAGCATGGGATTCCCATGGGGTCACAGCCTCCTTCAGGCATCCACCTGCTCCAGAGTGGGGTCCTTCACGGGCTACACGTGGACATCTGCTCTGTCATAGACCTCCATGGGCTGCGGGGGGACAGCCTGCCTCACCATGGTCTTCACCACAGGTTGCAGGGGAATCTCTGCTCTGGTGCCTGGAGCACCTCTTCCCCCTCCTTCTTCACTGACCTTGGTGTCTGCAAGGGTTGTTTCTCTTACATCTTCTCACTCCTCTCTCTAGCTGTAAAGTGTGCAGCCTTTTTTTTCTCTCTTCCTTTTTTTTTTTTAAAAAAAAAATATGTTATCACAGAGGTGTTACTGATTGGCGAGGCCTTGGCCAGCGGAGGGTCCATTCTTGGAGACAGCTGGCATTGGCTGTGTCGGGTCAGACATGGGGGAAGGCTTCTGGCAGCTTCTCTCACAGAAGCCACCCCTATGTCATCCCGTATCCCCCCCGCTACCAAAACCTTGCCATGCAAACCCAATACATCCTCCCTTCCCTTCCTTTTTCCTTCCCTTTTTTCTCATTACTTAAGTGCAGCAAGGCAAATTTGGTCAAGTATAAAAGCCAAAAAGCACTTCTGGTAAGAAATAGAATTTCTGGTAAGAATAGAATTTCACTTCAGGAGTGGCTTCTGGTTTTGCTATGATCATTCTATACTTAACATGTTTTCTTTGTTCTCTGTATTATATATATATATATATATAAAAAAAAAATTAGCTCACTAGAGTGCGTTCCTCAGGAGCTACAATCAGCTTGCACACTGCCCTGATGACAACATAGTAGTTGTTCCAGAAAAAAGATTTAAAAAAAAAGAATAAGAACTGGACAGTGGCAATGACAGAACAGGTTTCCCAATGAATCTGTCCAAATTCTGGCTGCAGCTCATGCTCTGTGCCCTGAAAACATGACTTGGATGTTTCCTTAGCTTAGCAATTTCAAATTCTATTTTAGCTACTGCTTCAGTATGCACAGTTTTGTAGTGCAGGTAGTGGCTGTTTGGTATTACTGATGGATAATAAATTAGACTGTTTTAAAGGCAGAATACAATTATTCTTATATTGGATGAGATATACCATTTTAAGTGCCAAGGCTATAATATCTGGGTGATAGCACAGATACCCTAGCTGCATCATTCAAAAATAATAAATATTTGCTGCATTTCTGTTTAATTAATCCTGCATTTTATTATACCTTGAATTTAGTGTAGAGTAAGAATTAAACATTCAGAGTCTCCACAGGGCATACTTAGCTTGATGAAAGTAGCTTCTGATGAAGACATTAAACTGAAACCATTATTTCCTCACTTACAGTAAGCAGATCAAAAGAAACCACACAAACTACTGCATAATTATAGCATGAATATCATCAAATGCTATAAGAAAAGTTGCAGTGTTTTCAGTTCTCCTTGTTCTCAGACATTCAAGTTTACTTTATGGGTTGAAATTTTCCAGAGCTAGGCTTTCTTTAGGAGTGATGACCTTTTTTGATCCATGTTTTAAAAATTTGGTTCACACTTTTTTTAGCAGAAAAGTAATTGGGCATTATATAAATATGACCATTTAATCATTAAAATAAGTTAAAGGGCATAGTATTAGGAGTAGAAATCTGTTGGAAAATTAATTCTTACATGATAAATACTAATAAAGCTGTATATGCTTACAGTAGAGGTAAGATATTTTTGGTAAAAGAGAATTATGTTCATTTAACTTAGCTTTTGAAAATTTTATACGGAATACTCATTGTATATTGGATGAGGAAAATAATGAAAAGCTAAGAAAAGGTTTGATACTTATGTATGAGTGGCTAACTTTATTGGGTAACAGAGAATAGTCATGTTTATTGTGGGGAATTAAATAGGGCTTCATACTCAAAAGGAAAAAAGGATGATGAACATTTCTAAATTTTGCAAGGCTCTCTAGGTGCTTCATAGCTGAATAAAGCAACTGGTAAACCAAGTGGTAGCTGACTTGTAACATTTAAGGATAAGCTTGTATTAATAAAGAGATTCCCTTTGATCACTGGGAACTAAGGTAGACAATAGAAAATGGGACTTAAAAACTTCATTTTCTCCCTGGTTAAGTTAGTTGCACAATTTGGATATATTAGTCCCATGGTAATGTAGTTAATCGGGTAGCTTCAGCTCTACACACTCAAACTAAATTAACTACGTATTACCATATGTGGTGTGCTACTACCTGCTCGTAAGGAAATGTACTCTGAGGAAAGTTAGGAATTAAACATTTCTTTTAATTAAATTCAGAAATTTTATTCTTACTGAAAAGCATATCCTCTTTTTCACAGGTAGACTTATCTGATAATAACTGTCCAGTCTTTTTGAGAATCATAGTCAGGAGACTCCTGGCAGTTACATTTTCTGTAGAGATGGAAGATTTTAAATTGCTTCTGCCAGACCATGCAGGGTTGGATTCATCTAACTTATCTATAGCTCTACACAGCACTGAGGTCAAGTGGAACCTCCCCAGTCAGCCAGGACTGTTGGTAGATGATGGAAAGGGGTTTGGCAAGCACCTTTGTCAGCTCCCTCAATATCCTTGGGTGGACCCCATCCATCCCTGTAGACTTGTGGATGTCTAATTGGCTGAGCAGGTCTCTAGCCATTACCTCTTGGATCATGGGAGCTTTGTACTGCTCCCTGTCCCTGGCTTATGGCTCAGGGGGCTGGGTACCCAGAGAACAGCTGGCCTTCCTATTAAAGACTGAGGCAAAGAAGGCATTAAGTACCTTGGCCTTGTCCTCATCCCTTGTCACTATTGTTCCCTCTGCATCCAGTAAAGGATGGAAGTTCTCCTTGGCTCTTCTTTTGTTGTTAATATATAGAAACATTTTTTGTTATCTTTCACAGAGTTGGCCAAATTAAGTTCTAGTTGGGCTTTAGCCCTTCTGATTTTCTCTCTATAAGACCTCACTTCATCCTTGTCATTCTCCTGAGAGACCTGCCCCTTCTTCCAAAGCTCTTAGACTTTCCTCTTTTTTCTGAGATCCACCCAAAGGTCTCTGCTCAGCCAAGCCGGTTTTCTTCCCCGTTGGCTCATTTTTCAGCACATGGGGATGGCCTGCTCTTGCGCCTCCAGGATTTCCTTCTTGAAGAACGTCCAACCTTCTTGGGCTCCTTTACCCTTCAGGACTGCCTCCCAAGGGACTTTATTGACCAGTCCTCTAAATAGTCCAAAGTGTGCCCTCTGGAAGTCCAAGGTGGCAGTTCTGCTGACCACCCTCCTTGCTTCACCATGGATCGAAAATTCAATCATTTTTTGATCACTGTGCCCCAGGCGTCGTCCAACCATCACATCTCTCGCAAGGCCTTCTCTGTTTGCAAACAACAGGTCCAGCAGGATACCTTCCCTAGTTGGTTCACTCACGAGCTGTGTCAAGAAGTTGTCTTCCACAAACTCCAGGAACCTCCTAGACTGTTTCCTTTCTGCTGTATTATACTTCCAGCAGACATCAGGTAAGTTGAAGTCCCCCACAAGAATGAGGGCTAGCGATCGCGAGATTTCTCCCAGCTGCTTGTGGAATATCTTGTCTGTCTCTTCATCCTGGCTGGGTGGTCTGTAGCAGACTGCAACCACGACATCTGTCTTATTGGACAGTCCACTGATTAATATCCATACACACTCAACCCTATCATCACCATCACTGAGCTCAAGGCAATCAAAACACTCTCTAATGCAGATGGCTACCCCACCACCTCTCTTTCCTTGCCTGTTCCTCCTGAAGAGCTTTTAGCCATCCATTGCAGCACTCCAGTCATGAGAGTCATCCCACCATTTTTCTGTGATTGTGACTATGTCATAGCTACTCTGCTGCACAATGGCTTCCAGCTCCTCCTGCTTATTGCCCATGCTGCGTGCATTGGTGTAGATGCACTTGAGCTGGGCTGTAGATTTCACCCCCAACAATTGCATACTGCCCCTGGGTTCATCTCTATTGAGCCTAGTTTTACCCCCTTCCCCCTTCAAACTTAGTTTAAAGCCCTCTCAATGAGCTCTGGTTCTTCAGCAGAGATTCTTGTGAAGTTTTCTAGAGTTTACATTTTTTAATTTGAAGTTCTTCCCACCTACATGCTTGAACAACATCTGGTATCAGAAGGCCCTAGTCCCAAAAAAAGTCTTTGTAACTATCATAATGTTAGGGAATGGCTCAGAGAGCAAGGCAGAATGGTTGTACAAGCAGAGTCTGTCTAACATTCAGCAGGCCGCAGTGGAAAAGTACTGAATACTGACACTGCGACTTTATCTCAATCTGGTAAACAACCTTGAGAAAGTAAGTGTGTGAAAAATGTAGAGAATGCTTTACCGTTAAACCGCAAGTAGGAGGACCATGTAAATGTAACGTTTAGAGCTTAAGCCAATTAGCAAAGGACTAGTAGGAATAATTATCGTAGCCTGTATAAATATGACTTGATGAGAGGAATAAAGTGAACTCTGCCTTATCACTCACATTGAGACGGCTCGCATAGTTTCCTCCGTTGCTCACATCATGACACAAAAAGGAGATGGTACAGACAAGAAAAACAAACAAACAAAAAAATCAACAAAAAATTAAACACAGTTAAGAAAAATCTCTTCCAAAAGGACATATGAATTACAAAAGTTAAAAGACATATATGGAAGCAGTTTCATCTAAGAATGGAGTGTAAGAAATGTCAAACTGGATCAGCTCTGTCATTCATCTAAGCCACTAGCCTCCACAGCAGTGCCTGTAGGTGGACACTCAGAGAAGAACAAGAACAGGGCAAGTATGATATTGCCCCAGATGACTCTCCTAGATTCCAACTACTTTCAGTTCAAGGGATTCTCCGAGACTGATGTAATTTGTTTATTGAGTAATCCTTAATACATATCTGTTCCAATTACTTATTTACAGTCCTCTTGAATCCATATAATCTCTCTGTAACCACATGTATTGGGTTTGCATGGCAAGGTTTTGGTAGCAGCGGGAGGGGGGGATATGGGGTGGCTTCTGTGAGAGAAGCTGCCAGAAGCTTCCCCCATGTCTGACCCGACACAGCCAATGCCAGCCGGCTACAAGAACAGACCCGCCGCTGGCCAAGGCCTCGCCAATCAGTAACACCTCTGTGATAACATTTTTTCTTTTTTTTAAAAAAAAAAAAAAGGAAGAGAGATAAAAAAAGTTGAAGACTTTACAGCTAGAGAGAGGAGTGAGAAGATGTAAGAGAAAACAACTCTGCAGACACCAAGGTCAGTGAAGAAGGAGGCAGAGGAGGTGCTCCAGGCGCCAGAGCAGAGATTCCCCTGCAGCCTGTGGTGAAGATCATGGTGAGGCAGGTTGTCCCCCTGCAGCCCATGGAGGTCCATAGTGGAGCAGATGACCACCTGTAGCTCGTGGAGGACCCCACGCCAGAGCAGGTGGATGCCTGAAGGAGGCTGTGACCCCGCGGGAAGCCCGCGCTGGAGCAGGTTCCTGTCAGGACCTGTAGCCCGTGGAGAGAGGAGCCCACGCCGGAGCAGGTTTGCTGGCAGGACTTGTGACCCCGTGGGGGATTCGCGTTGGAGCAGTCCCTTCCTGAAGGACTGCACACCATGGAATGGACCCATGCTAAAGCAGTTCGTGAAGAATTGTCAGTCATGGGAAGGACTCACATTGGAGAAGTTGGTGGAGGACTGTCTCCCGTGAGAGGGACCCCACGCTGGTGTGGGGGAAGGAGTCCTCCCCCTGAGGAGGAAGGAGTGACAGAAACACCGTGTGATGAACTGACCCCAACCCCATTCCCTGTCCCCCTGTGCTGCTGGGGGGAGGACATGTAAAATCGGGAAAGAGATTAAGGCCGGGAAGAAGGGAGGGATGGGAGAGGTGTTTTGAGATTTGGTTTTATTTCTTATTCTCCTCTAATTTTGATTGGTAATAAATTTTTTTTTTCCCCCAAGTCGAGTCTGTTTTGCCCGTGCCAGTAACTGGTGAGTGATCTCTCTCTGTCCTTATCTCCACCCACGAGCTTTTCATTATAATTTTCTTCCTCTGCCCATTTTGAGGAGGGGGAGTGATAGAGTGGGCTTTGGTGGGCATCCGGCCTCTAGCCAGGGTCAACCCACCACACCACAACATCCTTTAGCAAGGAGCACAGACCTGTACCCTGCTGCATGAGAAACCACCTCCTTGTCTTGGGCCTGAACCTAGTTCCCACTGTTTTTTGGTTTTGATGGCCATTAATTCTTGTAGCAAAAGTGATAGTATAGTCAATTCTTACCCACCCTTTGCATGCTGATTATAATTTTATAGACTTCTATGATAACATTCTTAAATTGTATTTTTTGAGGGTAAAGAGACCTATTCTACTTAATCCTTTCCTCCATGGAAGCCAGCTCACCCCCATAATCATCCTTCTTGTCATTCTCAAAATTTTTGCCTGACTCTACTATAGCCTTTTAGAGATGAGAGCACTAGATCTGCACCCAGCATATTGATGTTAAAATAATACAAATAATTCCCTTCCTGATAATTCCTAACATTAATTTGCTTTTTTAATCAATGCCAACCACTGAACTTGCAGTTATAATAAATAATAAAAAAGTAAGAGCTAACTTCTAAGAGGTAATTAATACATTACTTTATTTGTATTTGCCTATGTGTATCACTTAAGATTGCTCTCGATCAGTAATTTCCAACCAGCCCATAAGAAGTCCCTTTCAGTTTCTTTTTAAAAAGCTATTTCATCTTTACACAGTGCCATTTCTGAAATGGAGCAGAACTGTGTGATGTTCTTGGCCTTTGTTGTTCCCATACCTATTATAGCTTAATGAGTCAGGTGTAAGATTCTGAAAAAGATCCTGCATAGTGCTTAGTGTTGCATCGAGTTGCATTTTGCGATGGTTCTTGTAAGGGAGGTGCTCTTGAACAAAAGAATGGAAAGCTTCTGTTACTGGATTTATAGTAATTGTATCTTAGTGAAAACAGGACTAAAACCAGATCAGCTTAGTACATGTAGACAAATTAAATATATTTTTAGAAAAATATTTGGTTCTTTCAAAATCAATTTAAAATAATTCACTATTCTTCCCAGTTGTTAACTTTCTCTTTTTCCCCATTAAAACTTAGTTCCTTTTGTAATCTTTCCTTCTATTTCATATTTATCTTTAGAAATCACAAAACATTAGATTCTCATTTAGACTATGCTATAATCCTATGAGCAAACATCTCCAGAGTTAATAGTATAAGTCCAAAATGTGGTGTGACTACAGCATAGTAAGCTTCAATCCTCCTTAATAGTGTAACCATTATGATTTCTGGATACAGACCAAACATTAAAATTACTGTGGAAAATCATATGAGTTTATCAAAAAACAACAAAGTATCAGAGTCAATATTAAATTATTGGAAATTCCAAATATTTTGCTTCCATAAAACTTATGTCCATAAATTTAGGGTCATAAAAAACTGAGAGGTAATTGTTTCATTATAATCCACTGTGCATTTTTATATGCAGTGAACTTCAGTATGAAGTTTAAAGAGTGGAACTAGGGAAAACACATGAGAATTATAGATGTAGTCATACAGAAACTCATTTAAGTATCTCTTTATATGGACAGAGTGAATACCTCTTTATCTAGTGCATTAAAGTTTTTTGCCACACAGATACAGATAAAACATAACTTTAGTTCATACTCTGGAGTAGTGAAGTTATGAATGAATTACGCAGCACATCAGTCTTACAGAATAAATACTGATATATCACAGCATTATTTATTTAACAAAAGCTTAAAAAAAAATGCTGTTTTTCAAAGATCTGTGTCAGGTATGTCCAAATAACAGTCTGAGTACACAATCCTAAGCAAAGCCCTGAAAACCTCTTAGAAAGGACTATAATTAAGTTTTTAAAATTAAAAATAGCAATAAATAGCACATTTTAATATTGGAAATGGGCTGAAAATCACCAGATGATTGGATTATTGTGTTTTAAGATACTCAAACTCACCGGCTGTGTGACATAGTAACAAACTGTGCACACTCAAATCTGTTTCCCAGGGAACCTAAGACAATGTAGTTTAATTTCCTGAATTACAGAGAGTGTGTTTGCTCTTGATTTTTGAGACAAAGGTTTTGAATTGCTGACCGCTTTCACCACTGCTGCACTGTCTACACTTAGCCCATACCTGAGGCTAAACTACAGCAGTTACTCTATCACCCAAGGACCCTCCCCACAGCTGAGAAGGGGAATCAGGGCAGGGAGGGGGACACAACACCCCAATCCTACTTAAACTTCTTCCTTTATAATGAACATGACGTTTATGGTATGGAATACACCTGTTAGCCAGCTCAGGTCAGCTGCCCCAGCTTTTTGCACCTCCTAGCTTGAGCACCTGGCTGACTTGAAACTGCTAATGGCCTGCATACCATGGCTGGTCTATGATTCTATCCCAGTGAAACCAGGACGTGTACATATTCCAGAAACTTTTATCACAGTCCTTTCTGTGTTTGACATACTTTGTCAGCAAATCCATCCTGAGCTGAGACATGCTTTGGCCAGTCCAATATTGTGACTTTTGGGAGTCATATGATGGGTGTGGTCACCAATTACAACCCTCCTCCTCACCTTTTCCTTCAGCAGTCTCTGCAACTTGTTGGGTGGTACACCCCACCAGATGAAAGCAAACTGTGGCCTGGACTCTGCTGCCAAAGGAATGGAGAAAAATGCAATAGCAATGTCTATGGTGGCGTACCACTTGGCTGCCTTTGATTCCAGTTCATATTGGAGCTCTAACATGTCTGGCCTGGCTAGCTCAGTTGGTAGAGCATGAGACTCTTAATCTCAGGGTTGTGGGTTCATCCCCCATCTTGGGTGCCCATTTTACGTGATATAATATGGAATATTTCATTGGCACATCCAAATGCCAGTTCTGGGTTTTGCTATTCACTGCGCTTCTCCCTCCCAGTCCTAATGCAGCTGTGAACCAGCCAAACATGGTGGCCTTGAGCTCCAGCAGCAACTAATAACACCAGTACTGTTATCAATGTTCTTCTCACAATAAGTCTGAACTGAAACACTAAAACTAAAATACAGCTATTCTAATTACTAAAAAGAAAATTAACTCTATCCTAGCAAAACCAGGACAAATATCTATCTAATACCATCTCTAAGCAGCTGGAAGAAAGTAGGTTATCAGAAGTAGTCAACATGGTTTCACTAAGGGGAAATCATGCTTGACCAATCTGGTAGCCTTATATGATGTCATCACCAGCTGGGTAGATGAGGGGAAAGCAGTGGATGTTGTCTACCTTGATTTCAGCAAGGCTTTTGATACCGTATCCCAAAACATCCTTGTAGCAAAGTTTAGAAGGTATGGGACAGATGAGTGGACAGTGAGGTGGATTGAGAACTGACTGACTGGCAGAGCTCAGAAGGTTGTGATCAGTGTCACAGAATCTAGTTGGAGGCCAGAATCTAATTGGAGTGGTGTTCCCCAGGGGTCTGTACTGGGTCCGGTCTTGTTTAACATCTTCATCAACAACCTGGATGTAGGGGTAGCATCCACCCTCAGCAAGTTTCCTGATGATACAAAGTTGGGAGGAGTGGCTGACACACCAGAATGCTGTGCTGCCATTCAACGAGACCTGGACACACTGGAGAGTTGGGTGGAAAGGAACCTGATGAGGTTCAACAAGAGCAAGTGCAGAGTCCTGCACCTGGGGAGGAATAACCACATGCACCAGTACAGGTTAGGGGCTGACCTGCTGGAAAGGAGCTCTGCAGAAAAGGACCTGGGTGTCCTGGTGGACAGCAGGCTGGCCATGAGCCAGCAGTGTGCCCTTGTGGCCAGGAAGGCCAACAGTATCCTGGGGTGCATTAAAAAGAGTGTGGCCATCAGGTCAAGGGAGGTTCTCCTCCCCCTCTACTCTGCCCTGGTGAGGCCACATCTGGAGTACTGCGTCCAGTTCTGGGCTCCTCAGTTCAAGAGGGACAGGGATCTTCTGGAGAGAGTCCAGCGGAGGGCCACAAAGATGATTAGGGGCCTGGAGCATCTGCCTTATGAGGAGAGGCTGAGAGAGCTCTGACTCTTCAGCCTTGTGGTGGGTTGACCCTGGCTAGAGGCCGGATGCCCACCAAAGCCCACTCTATCACTCCCCCTCCTCAAATGGGCAGGGGGAGAAAAATATAACGAAAAGCTCGTGGGTGGAGATAAGGACAGAGAGAGATCACTCACCAATTACTGGCACGGGCAAAACAGACTCGACTTGGGGGAAAAAACAAATTTACTTTATTACCAATCAAAATTAGAGGATAGTGAGAAGTAAAACCAAATCTTAAAACACCTCCCCCATCCCTCCCTTCTTCCCGGGCTTAATCTCTTTCCCGATTTTCCACTTCCTCCCCCCAGCAGCACAGGGGGACAGGGAATGGGGTTGGGGTCAGTTCATCACACAGTGTTTCTGCCGCTGCTTCCTCCTCAGGGGGAGGTCTCCTTCCCCCGCACCAGCGTGGGGTCCCTCTCACGGGAGACAGTCCTCCACGACCTTCTTCAACGTGAGTCCTTCCCATGACTGACAGTTCTTCACGAACTGCTTTAGCCTAGGTCCATTCCATGGGGTGCAGTCCTTCAGGAAGGGACTGCTCCAGCGCGGGTCCCCCACGGGGTCACAAGTCCTGCCAGCAAACCTGCTCTGGCGTGGGCTCCTCTCTCCACGGGCTACAGGTCCTGACAGGAACCTGCTCCGCGGGGTCACAGCCTCCTTCGGGCATCCACCTGCTCCGGCGTGGGGTCCTCCATGGGCTACAGGTGGTCATCTGCTCCACCATGGACCTCCAGGGACTGCAGGGGGACAGCCTGCCTCATCATGGTCTTCACCACAGGCTGCAGGGGAATCTCTGCTCCGGCGCCTGGAGCACCTCCTCCCCCTCCTTCTTCACTGACCTTGGTGTCTGCAGAGTTGTTTTCTCTTACATCTTCTCACTCCTCTCTCCAGCTGCAAAGTGTGCAGCTTTTTTTTTCCTCTCTTCCTTTTTTTTTTTCTTAATTATGTTATCACAGAGGCGTTACTGATTGGCTCGGCCTTGGCCAGCGGCGGGTCCGTTCTTGTAGCCGGCTGGCATTGGCTGTGTCGGGTCGGACATGGGGGAAGCTTCTGGCAGCTTCTCTCACAGAAGCCAACCCATGTCCCCCCCCCACTGCTACCAAAACCTTGCCACGCAAACCCAATACAAGCCTGGAGAAGAGAAGACTGAGGGGACCTTATAAATGTCTATAAATATCTGAAATGTGGGAGCCAAATGGATGGGGCCGGGCTCTTTTTGTTGGTGGCTGGTGACAGGACAAGGAGCAATAGGCAAAAACTGGAACACAGGAAGTTCCAGACAAACTTAAGGAAAAATGTCTTTACTGTGAGAGTGACAGAACACTAGAATAAGCTGCCCAGAGAGGTTGTGGAGTCTCCATCTCTGGAGGTGTTCAGAACCCACCTGGACACTTTCCTGTGTAACCTGGTGTAGGGAACCTGCTTTGGCAGGGAGGTTGGACTAGATGATCTCCTGAGGTCCCTTCCAACTCATACCATTCTGTGATTCTGTGATTCTGTAATAATACTCCAATAATACTCCAGCAGTTCTTGATAATCATGATTTTTAACAGTCTTGCACCTACAAGATTCCTTTGTCATGATTGTTTAATAAATATTTCAGACACGACAGTTCTTTCATTAACTCTTCAAGTATAATAATCCAAATCAAATCCCCAAATCTTAGTGCAGTAGTTTTCTTTCATAAAATGGTGAGTTTTTTTGAGAAAAGTACCAGACTATTTAGGTGCAATCTAAATGCTGTGAGAGATTTCAAAGCCTGTTATAGAAGAGTAAGTTCAGTCTGTGCCAGCTCCTGTCTGAACCACTATTCAAGCATCTGAAGAGCAGACTCAGAAAGGTTTTCTTAGGCACCAGATCTAGTGCATTGAAAGAATAGCAGCTAATGCAATAGGAGTGCTGTCCCACAGAAGAGAGTTTCACATAATTGCCTCATTCAGTCCATTAAGACCATGCTTCCAAGTGTCTGTCATGTCTCAGTTTTTAATGGATTGAAGGATTGTTCAGCTAGCTGATACGCCAGTAGTGTTAGGGGCAGCAGATGGAAAAAGGCATGCTTTTTTTTTTCATGTAGCTTCTGCAGTTACTACATATTAGGCAATGCTTACCATAGCATGTGCATTCCTACTCTGTCTGAATATGATATTGCAATTATAGATGGAGTTGCTGGAGGAGGTTAAAAGTAATAACACATTACTTCATATGACTTCTAAGTTAGTTTTCCTTATGTAAAAACATTCTCTTAACACTATGCTTGCTTTTGTTTGGCTAGTGTTCTTTCTAGTAGACTTTGGAAAGTTTTGGTTTGCTCAGCTAAAACCAAATGATCTTTTGTCCTTATCCCCAAATTATGAGTCCTTTACATTAAAACAGAAAAAGTTAACACATGTTCCTCTGAACCCTTTAGAGAATAATTGAAGAGAAATGAAAAATAAATAAATGGAGGGTTGGAAACTACATGATAATGATTAATTCAAGATTAGGAGATGCAAAATCTGGCTAAAGGAAAGCGCTCTGGTACCTGTCAGGGTTATCAGTTTTCCACTCTTGGGCTTCTGCAGTAAAAAGTCATGGCACTTGCATAAGGGGAGCATAGAAAGGGGAAGAGGGGAAGCAGAGGGCAAGATGCGGTCCTGATCCCAATAGAAACACTGGTGCAGACAAGACAGCGATGCATGGTATGGATGTGCCCATGTCCCTTTCCTGTAAATCTCATCCTTGGAGGTGGTGAGAAGGAACTTCTTTTCCTTCAGTTTTCACTGTGGAATTTAAATTCTGGATCCAGAAGCAGGATAAAGTCTTTTAAAGCATATTTGTTTTGAATTGGTAAAAATGCTTTGGGGGTTATGTAATACAAAAATTTCTGTGTTGAGTGGGCACCCTTTAAATGTGCCAGTGTCCATGAAAGTCACCGCAAATAAAGATTAGTGTTGTGACTCACCACCAGCAAGAGAAGATAAATGTCTGATGCAGAAGCAAATGCATGTGCCTATTTTTACGCATTTGCACACTAGGAATAGTAGTAACAGCATACAGAAGGGTACAAAGTATTTCCCATGCATAAATTTGGAGTTGCCTTTTAAAAGTATGTGATTCTAAAGGAAAGACAAGGAGAATGAAAAACAACAAAGCATAAAATGTGTTCTGAATGCATAGTTATGGACTTAATTTCCAGTTGGTACACTGGTGATTTAAGAAGGTAAATCTTGTTAAAGCTGTGGGAGATACCCAAGTTAAACTTTGAACATCATAGCAATGCTAGATCATTGTTTTGCTTTTTTCCTAGTGCCCCTTGAACAAAAAAAAAAAAAGTACCTTTTTTGAAAGCAGCACAAAAATCTATCTAAACTAGTTTTGGACTGTTGCTGTTATCTAGCAAATGCATTAAGCAAATGCTTACAATGCTTTCTCCAAAAATTGTCTCGCAGGCAAGCCAAAGGTGGAATACTGTTTTTTTTCTGATGTCTTACTACCTGAAAAATTGGGGGTCTCCTCCTCAGCTGCAAAATAAACTTTTGAAAATGTAATGTCCATATAAAGCCCTCTTCAGCTAAAGAGTCTTTATGTAAGAGACTAAATAGAAATGGGAATTGCAAAAAAATATTTTTTTGTTCATAAGCTGTTCTAATATTGCATCTTTGCTTCAGTGGGCTTGTCTGTGTCCTATATTAGTGCTTAAAATGACTTATAAATTGAGAGATAATGAAATAAGCATAGATATGGATGCACAACGTGTTGAATTACAATTGTTTAATTTAAAGATAAGTGTCTAACACTGAAGGAACTTAGCGTTTGATATTTTTAGTGATTAACAAGAGTCTTCCTCATCTTGGGACTAAACTACTGTGATATAAGATTGTTAGAGATGAGTGGAGTTAAAAGCTAGTGCAAAATGTATGACACTGTGAGTGTAGGTACAGACTTCCCAGTAGCTCTCAGGTAATGTTTTTTATCTATTGTCTCTGTCTCTTTCATGATACCTTCACAGTCCTGCTTAGCAGTAGCACTGATCCTCAGCCAGCCTCAGTAGGAGTAGAGCACTGACTGGCAAGGAATTTCCCTAAGAGGATTTTCATCTCCCAGCTTGTTCTGTGGAGTCTATGTTTGTTAATTTTATTGTGAATAAATCAATTTTTTTTTCTCTCTGTGGTGGGTTGACCCTGACAGGAACCTGCTCCAGCGCAGGCTTCCCGCGGGGTCACAGCCTCCTTCGGGCATCCACCTGCTCCGGCGTGGGGTCCTCCACGGGCTACAGGTGGTCATCTGCTCCACCATGGACCTCCAGGGGCTGCAGGGGGACAGCCTGTCTCACCCTGGTCTTCACCACAGGCTGCAGGGGAATCGCTGCTCCGGCGCCGGAGCCCATCCTCCCCCTCCTTCTTCACTGACCTTGGTGTCTGCAGAGTTGTTTTTTCTTACATCTTCTCACTCCTCTCTCCCGCTGCAAAGTGTGCAGATTTTTTTTTTCTCCCTTCCTTTTTTTTTTTTTTTCTTAATTATGTTATCACAGAGGCGTTACTGATTGGCTCGGCCTTGGCCAGCGGCGGGTCCTAGCTGGCATTGGCTGTGTCGGGTCGGACATGGGGGAAACTTCTGGCAGCTTCTCTCACAGAAGGCACCCCATGTCCCCTCCCCCACTGCTACCAAAAACCTTGCCACGCAAACCCAATACACTCTCCTTTGTAAAAAGTGAAAACTCTGTGGTTGGTAGAGAGGATACTAATAAAGTGCCTAAAGCACATACAGTTGCAAGTTTTATGAGCTGATCACTGCATGTTTGTGCATTCTGACCACTGTAGTACATTTGAAGTACAATGGGTGGTGCCTTGCTAGAACTATTTTGTAGATAAAATAAATACTTGTGTGAAGAAGTATTCATTTATTTATTGCAAAGAAAAGACACATTCTTTGTAATTAACAGTTTTCATTTTAGCTTGGATTGTTTCAGCTAGTCATTAGCTAACTGCGCAACTGAAAACTAGTATTTATTTCTGTGACCTTGTGAATGTCACTTATATGTATTAAAAATAAGTTTATTTCATAACGAGGAATTTTTTCTTGTACGAAATTGAAAATCAGGAAGCAAAGATGGGTTTGTGTGTATTAAAAAAGTAGGAAAAGCGTAGAACTACTTAGAATAATTTGAAAAATATACCTGATGAGACCATTATGCTATGGAAGTTGGACAACAGATTATTTGGGAAATACAGTGGCTAGTACAGGCATCCACGGTCCTTGAAACAAAAATCCAATGACTCATTGTATCACTTATTGCTAGACATTGTATTAACACTTGGGTATTTATGAAAACACCAGTTTTCATAATCATTCACATTTCTCCAAGATTAGAAAAAGTCTCCCATCAGTAGGGATTGGAAATAAAATAGTTCATGCTTTTTAGCATCTGGCACAAAATAGATTCACTACAGAGAGGTAGAGAAATGCTGTCAATATTATGTGTGGATGGCTTAATAGATAACAGATCTTGAAAAGAATTAAGAAGCAATTACATGTGTAGACTTATTGAGCAGGACTGGAGGTTTATGTACCTTGTTTTGCCATTCTCTAACACCAGATATGTTCTTCATAATATTGATACTTACAGCAATGTGACGAACTTAGAATGTGAGAAAGAGATTAATACCCTTCCTGAGTGTCCTGGTTTTTAGCTGAAATACTGTGATATAAGATTTCTCCCAATTTCTACCTCGTCTCCCTGAGCAGCAAAGGGGGACAGGGAATTGGGGTTGTGGTCAGTTCATCACACATTGTTTCTGCCGCTCCTTCCTCCTCAGGGGGAAGGACTCCTCACACTCTTCCCTCACTCCAGCATGGAGTCCCTCTCACAGGAGACAGTCATCCATGAACTTCTCCAATGTGAGTCCTTCCCATGACCGACAGTTCTTCACAAACTGCTTCAGCATTGGTCCTTTCCATGGGGTGCAGTCCTTCAGGAATGAACTGCTCCAGCACGGGTCCCCCACAGGATCACGAGTCCTGACAGCAAACCTGCTCCAGCATGGGCTTCTCTCTCCACGGGGACCACAGGTCCTGACAGGAACCTGCTTCAGCACAAGCTTTCTACAAGGTCACAGCCTCCTTTGGGCATCCACCCACTCTGGTGTGGGGTCCTCCATGGGCTACAGGTGAACATCTGCTCTACCATGGACCTCCATGGACTGCAGGGGGACAGCCTGCCTCACCATGGTCTTCACCACAAGTTGCAGGGGAATCTCTGCTCTGGAGCCTGGAGCACCTCCTCCCCCTCCTTCTTCAATGACCTTGGTGTCTGCAGAGTTGTTTCTCTCACATCTTCTCACTCCTTTCTCCAGCTGAAAAATGTGCTTTTTGTTTTTCTCTTCCCCTTCTTAATTATATTATCACAGAGGCATTACCACCGTTACTGATTGGCTCGGCCTTGGCCAGTGGCAGGTCCGTCTTGGAGCCAGCTGGCATTGGCTCAGTCAGACATAGGGGAAGTTTCTGACAGCTTCTCACAGAAGCCACTCCTATGCACCCCTGCTACCAAAACCTTGCCATGCAAACCCAGTACACATGCCTACTCACACTTCTGAGAATTTCTTACACTCTTTACACCTGCCATGCCATTTATGCATCTCTTTCCCCTGCAGCTACCAATATTAGTCAAAGTGGCACTCTCAAGCAAATTATATTTTTGGGGCTGTCTGGCTGTCACTCTACTAAAAGACTTCATCTTAATTTTTACCATCTGATCTCTCTTCTGGAGTCAGCTCTCCATGTTTCACCCTTTTATTTGTAACTGAATAGCATCCTCATGTTTCACTGTAAAACTGGGCTCCAGAATCTGCACTTTCAGTATTTTTCTAAGTCTACATGCTTGCGCTCCAGTGCAGTGGCCTGAATGTGGGACATGAGTTCCTTACACTTGTGTCGCAAGTTGCTACTCACAACATAACATCACTGAGCCCTTGCACCTGGTCCTACTCCAGCACCCTGTTCAGTAGTTTCATTTAGAATGCAAATTCAAATGGTCTCATAATTAACTTGTCCCAGCCACATAGTAAAGCAGTGACAAATACTGATTCAGAATTAGCAAGGGATTGTGCATTCTCCTTACCTTTCTTTTTATATCCTTCTGTTACATATAGATGTGTACAGATATAGCTGACATTGTAACTATTCTAATACACACACACAAAGGCATTCAGGGTTCTGTCACACATGCACTCTTCGCTGGGTAGAAAACTGGCTGGATGGCTGGGCCCAAAGAGTTGTGGTGAATGGAGTTAAATCTAGTTGGCGGCCAGTCACAAGTGGTGTTCCCCAGGGGTCAGTTTTGGGGCCAGCTCTGTTTAATATCTTTATTAATGATCTGGACAAGGGGATCGAGTGCACCCTCAGTAAGTTTGCAGATGACACCAAGCTGGGTGGAAGTGTTGATCTGCTTGAGGGTAGGAAGACTCTACAGAGGCATCTGGACAGGCTGGATCAATGGGCCAAGACCAATTCTATGAGATTCAACAAGGCCAAGTGCTAGGTCCCGCACTTGGGTCACAACAACCCCATGCAATGCTCCAGGCTTGGGGAAGAGTGGCTGGAAAGCTGTCTGGCAGAAAAGGACCTGGGGGTGTTGGTTGACAGCTGTCTGAATATGAGCCAGCAGCGTGCCCAGGTGGCCAAGAAGGCAAATAGCATCCTGGCTTGTATCAGAAATAATGTGGCAAGCAGGAGTAGGGAAGTGATTATGCCCCTGTACTTGGCACTGGTGAGGCTGCACCTCAAATACTGTGTTCAGTTTTGGGCCCCTCACTACAAGAAAGACACTGAGGTGCTGGAGTGAGTCCAAAAAGAGCAATGAAGCTGGTGAAGGGTCTAGAGCACAAGTCTTATGAGGAGTGGCTGAGGGAGCTGGGGTTGTTTAGTCTAGAGAAGAGGAGGCTGAGGGGAGACCTTATTGCTCTCTACAACTATCTAAAAGGAGGTTGTAGTGAGTTGGGCATTGGTCCCAAGTAACAAGTGACAGGGCAAGAGGCAATGGCCTCAAGTTGCGCCAGGGGAGTTTTAGACTGGATATCAGGAAAAATTTCTTCACTGACAGGTTTATCAAGTATTGGAACAGGCTGCCCAGGGAAATGGTTGAGTCACCATCCCTGGAGGTATCTAAAAGACCTGTAGATGAGGTGCTTAGTGACATGGTTTAGTGGTATACTTGGCAATGTTAGGTTGTCTTTTGGACTCGATGATCATAAAGGTCTTTTCCAACCAAAACAATTCTATGATTCTTGGATTTGTCTAAGAAATCTAAATAAATCTTTTTATTGTTTATTAATGCTCCCCCCCCCCTTTAAGATGCTGAATATACATAATGTAGCAATGTTTAGATTTTGTGTGTTGTATTAAGTTAGGAATTTGTTGTTTATCCTATATCATAATATACACTGGGCTTTCATTGAATAGTTGTTACAGATCAAATTAGATGCAAACAGAAATGTAATTAAAAACTAAACATAACTTCAGTGTGGATATTTAAAGCTCAACTAACTGGGATTTATCCAGTAAGATTTAATTTAAGTCACTTAATAATTTTATAGAGAGAGACTTTGAACCAATGGGCTTTTATTCATAATAATAAGTAAGTGTTAACCTAGCAATTAGCAAGATAACAGTATTTCTGATACAGAGCTCTTGGAAAGCTTTAAAATAAGTCAGTGAACAAATCACTACTGATTTTTAAATAACTGTTTTCCTGGTGGTTGTTGTTACTATGTCAGATAAATCATATACATAGGGTGTGGATAAAGCACATTCTCTTGAGAACTCTTTCCTTGCTAAATCAGTTGTCTTGGCCATTTGGATTGCAGTACACAGGAGACTGGAGAAGGGAGTAGGGAACAAAGAGGGAGGGAGAAGACAACAGAAGGAATTTCTTTCTTGTTGCAGAACTCATAATAAACTCTCCATGGAAATACTCCTAGCTTCAAGTTCTGCTCTTGATCAAACAAGTGCAAATCAGAAATAAGTCAAGACGAAAATTTATATGAGCCGTAGCTTTCTATTTCTCCGAAGGCATGTTGATTTTTTCCAGCCATGTAGTTCTTTGCTTCCGTACTTTGTTTTAGCCCTCAGTCAGTTCTCTGCTAGCTTCAAACACAGATTTTTCCTCCCTGCCTTCATCTACAAGTTATTTTTTCAGTGAGACAAACTGTATTGCTCAGGCATCACATGCTGTTCTGCATTCTGACATATTTTACACAACAAAGCACCCAAATTGATATATTTTACCTAATAAATCACAGTAATTCAGGGTGCCTTTTGAAACTCTACTCTCTTCCTCTTTTATTTTTGTGGCTTACTTTCTCTCATACACAACTATTCTTCCTTGCTGTGATAGTTTCACTTGGCTAGCCCTTGGCTAGCAGCCAACACAGCCATTCACCCACTTCCCCCCCACCCCCAGGGGATAGGGGAAAGGATTGGAGGGGCAAGGATAAGGAGGCTTGTAGGTTGAGATAAGAACACTTTAATAATAGAAAGAAAACTTAAAATAATGCTAATATTAAAATAGTAGTGATAATGATAACAGTAACAAAATATGCAAGTGAATGACACCCAATGTTATAGCTCACCCCCCCCCCCGACCGAGCCCCGCCTGTTCCCAGATAACGATCCAGGAGGAGCGACAATCCTGAACCAAAACCACAATCCCGGAAGAACGAGAGCCGGAGCAATATCCAGAGAGCAAGAGAGGAAGAGCCCCTCACTAATATACTGGGCATGACGTGATATGATATGGAATACCCCATTGGCATATCTAACTGTCAATTAAGTTTATTAATTTAAATATTCTTCTCCCCTCTTAAATCTTGTGCTTGTGGACTAACAGAACACCAAGTCCTTCACTTCCAGTGACAAAAATGTAAACATTGATATGTTATCAGTGTCTCTCTCATAGCAAGTCCCAGGCTGGAAGTGAAACGCAGCACACTTCTAGCTACTAAAAAAACCCCCAAAACCCAGTTCTATTTCAGCTAAACCAGGACACTTGCAATTATGTGAATCAAGCACTGTCCTGAAAACAGCAGCACTCTTTAATGCACTATTTTAAAAGAAAACAATTTTTTCTAGCAATATCAGGTGAAATCTCACTGACTTCTTTTTTTTAAGGATATAGTAAAAAAAAATAGTAGCTGCCACACAGATCACATACAAGGTCAACCACAGATTGATTTGTGTTAGCAAGTGGTATTACTGGAGTATCAGTACAAATGCACAAGAATATATATAGTTTAGAGAATCATCAGATTACAAAATAGAGGAGTGTGTTGGGTTTGTTTGTTTGTGGAGGAGGAAAGACGGGGTTTTTTTGGTAGTGGGGGAAGGACAATCTTATGAGAGAGAAAAGCTCCCCTGGCTCCAAAAGCAGACACTGTACCCCCTCCAGCCCAGGCTGGGCCAATGAACACTAGAGAAACACCTCTGCGAATCCGTTTTGCTGAGGGGAAGGACTTTGCTGAAAAGAAGAAGGTGGGGTACCTGGAGAAGAGGCTATTGACAAATAAAAAGAGGACCATCAGCCTAAACAAAGGACAGACAGACTGAGGAGAGTTTCATTGCTAGACGAAAGAGGAGGAGAGACAGATCCACACACCCGGTTCACCTGATGGAGTAGGAGAAGGAGAAGGAAGAGCCTTGCAGACCATGGAAATCAACGGAGGAGCAGAGACCCACATGTAGGCCATGGAGGACCCATGCTGGAGCAGAGAAGTTGAGCCCGAGGGCAAGTGTGACTGAAATTGTGACCCTGAGCCAGAGCGGGGAGTGGACCCCCAGAGTGGGGGGAAAGTCTCATGCAGCCCGTGGATGTCCCCATGCCTGAGCCAGGAGCTGATCCCGAAGAGGTCCATGACTCCATGGGAAGCTCGTGTTGGAACAGCTTGTTCCTGGACTTTCATGCTGGGACAAGTGGCAGAGGTGAACTGACTGAACCCCCATTCCCTGCTTCCTGTGCTGCTGGGAGGGAAGGTAGAGAAATTGGGAGCAAAGTGATTTGTGCCCAGGAAGAAGGGAGGGGTGGGGGAAGGTGTTGTAAGATGTGGTTGTTTTGTCTACTCAGATGATTTGCAACGAATTAAATTGATTTTTCTTCACCAAGTTTGAGTCTGTTTTGCCCATGACCATAACCGGTGAGTGAGCCCTTGCTGTCCTTCATTCCTAATCCTGTGCCCCCTTTGTTGTGTCTCCCATCCCATCTCACCAGGTTGGGTGAGTGAATGCAGGACCGCATGGTCCCACTGTGGGTCAAACCACCACAAGGAGGTAACTGGAAGCTCCAAAAACAGTGGAAAAGCAACAGTAGATATTAACCTGTGAGCAAGCAGACTAGACAAAGTTTTATAATTATTAGCAAAACCAACTTTCTCCTGTTCCTTAATCATTGTTTTAGAAAAACATTTGTTGTGCTTCAGTCATTTGTGCAACAACCATGATGACTAATTCATGCCACTCTTCAATGTATTAACACAAGTTTCTGATATAGATACCAACAGGATTTTGTAAGCTTTACATCTCAAGATTCACCTTTCTGCTGCAATTTGACAATACATGTGTTTAAATCTGCAGTCTCATTGGCATAATGGGACAACTTCAATATGTAAAATGCCTTACCAAATCAAGACTTCAGTCTTAAGTGTCACCTGCCCAAGATAGTGTTTAGTAAATAGAATCATAGAATCATATAATGGTTTGGGTTGGAGGGGACCTTAAAGATCATCTAGTTCCAACCCCATCCACCTGCCATGGACAGAGACATCTTCCACTAGATCAGGTTGCTCAAAGCCTCATCCAACCTGGCCTTGAACATTTCCAGGGAGGGGGCATTCACAACTTCCCTGGGCAACCTGTTCTAGTGTCTGACCACCCTCACAGTAAATAATTTCTTCCTAATATCTAATCTAAATCTATCCTCTATAATATGCTAGTATTAGTGAGTATAACACACACACAAATGGGAATAAAGATATTTGGTTACTCAGGGACAGAAAATTGAAGTAGTGATTGTTAAATACATTTGCAAACTGCAGTTTATTTATTCAGTTAGTAAAAGGGAACAGTCTCTATAGCAATTGCTATATTGTATAGCACTAATTCCATATTATCTTCTGTAATAAACCGTGAGTGTGTTTTTTCTAAGAACATTCAGGAAATTTCTTCAGCAATACAGTTCAGAAGAGAAATCCTACAAGAAATAGAGGTTGGCCAATTGGCCTAAACTTCAAGTCTTATCTGAGTTATCAGGATTCCTCAGGCTTTTGAAATTATACTGGCTATCTCACAATTACAGATTGCCTTAAAACATTGCCTGCATTTCTCTTCTAATTTTCATTCTTCCCATCCCTTTCCCAGCTGGAAACCAAAATTAAGAGGCATAAAACATTTCAGAACATTAAAGAAGATTATAGCTAAATTTCCTTAAAAAAAATAGCCCAGTTTAGGCATGGATGGACAGTTGGGTGAATGAAAGGGTGAATAGATAGTGTCTATTTTCTTTCTTTCCTTCTTTCTTTTACTCTTGTTTAATCTTCTAAATATAATCATAGATCCGGAGAAGAGAAGCATGGGAGACACAGAGCTGCTCTCACTTAAGCTCTATTAAATCAATTAACAAGCTGTGAAAAGATGGATATCCTTCATCAGACTGACTTTATTGTGTGAGAATTGTGTTTCCCAATGTAGCTCTAGACATAAATGATGGTATCCAAGTGTTGCCCTATTTGTAATTAAAATTTAAGTAGGGTCTTTCTGTTAAAAGTGATCAATGTAATTGAAAAATGGAAAAATCATGGAAATCCCATTCAAAGAGAAAAATGTACATAGTCATGACTTATATGAAAGCCTCTGAGCAAAATTTATTTTTGAGCAATACACTCTGCATATATGATTAAGCATGATGTGTCAAAGGAATTTGAACAATTGCAGGTGCACCAGAAATAAAGAATATTGCATCCCATTGCCGCATGTAGATTTTCTGTCATTAAAGAAGTTGTGAGCTAATGATGTAGTCATTCCCTCAGTGGAGTACTAATACCAGTCCTCCAGCTTGCCTGCTCTCATAAAGCCTGTGAGAACTTAATATCTGTGAGATGCCTCCTTTCTGCCAAAGTTGACTATAATTGACCAATGGGTTAAAAAAATTACAGGATATCATGAACACATGCAGAATATGATTTCTTAAAACTCAGATTAAATGTATTTAACCTGCTCATATAACACCAAATTACTAAATATTATATTTTTTTCCTATAGTTCTCTCTTAATCACCTTCTCAGGAATTTTCCTTTTATGAGTTATTTCTAAGAGAAAAAATAGCTTTCTTAATAAGGTGATTTCTTTC
Organism: Caprimulgus europaeus; assembly: GCA_907165065.1. Next base: position 12,913,815 of record OU015537.1, read on the forward strand.
TGTCAATGACCAGGAAATTAAGACTGATTTAGTTTTTCATCCTTTGAAAGTGGAGTATAAAGGAAGGACACTCAAAAAAAAAATGTTAATTTTATGTGCTAGATTTTTACATTAGTATGTAGAAGTGACCTAATGAAACTAAGCAATCCTTCAGTGTAGCCATAAACAGACTTTTGTGACCTACACATAAGAAGGACACAATTTGTATATGGAAGTAGTACCTTTATTAGTTCAATTGGATTAGTGGAAAAAAGCAAATAGATCTTTTAAGAACTTTGTCTTCTTTTTTCTAGCAACAGTTTTTTTCCTGTCAATCTAACTAAAAGCATGACCTTTATCTAAAAATCTCCTGGGGAAAAGGTCCTAAAAACTCTTATAGAAGCCATCATAGAAGCAGCACACTGTGGGTCACCGTTGTGCCCCGGTCACAGCTAGGACAGCCTTGCAGCTGCCTCTGTAAAGGTGACATCTTGAGATGCATCAGAGCAGTCATCCAGAAATACTGAACCTATGCAAAATTATAATACCTGATGATTTAATATTAGTATGAAAAAATAGTCAGGAAGGCCAAGATGAGTGATAAAACTGGTGCAATATAAAAGAACAGGAGCCAGTGTAATTACCTAACCAATCTCTTATATAAAGTAGACTGTTGCACCTTCAACTTAGTTCTTGTGTAACAGAAATCAGCACTTGAACTAGATCAACACTTTTTCTGTGTAGGTCTGAATGCCCCTTAATCACTTTAGCTATATAATGCCCTCCTTTCCTAAGGCTTCACTTGGTATTTTCTTGATGTAGAGGTGACACAAAATCATTATTATTTCTTCTAATTAAGATATCATATTAGGCAGGATAATATGGTTCCAGTCTAGCTCCAAAGAATTGGTTAAAAAAAAAAATATGGGTGAAATATTTTTCTTTGCACTAAATGTCAACTTTTAATTTAGAATCATAGAATCATAGAATCAGTGGTTGGAAAAGACCTTTAAGATCATTGAGTCTAAACATTAGCCTATCATTACCAGTCCCATCTCTAAACCATGTCCCTAAGCACCTCATCTACCCATTTTTTAAATGCCACCAGGAATGGTGACTCCACCACTTCCCTAGGCAGCCTGTTCCAATGCTTGACAACCCTTTCAGTGAAGAATTTTTTCCTAATATCTAACCTAAACCTCCCCTGGTGCAACTTGCAGCCATTTCCTCTCATTCTGTCACCTACTACCCAGGAGACCGACACCCACCTCTCTACAACCTCCTTTCAGGTAGTTGTAAAGAGTGATAAGGTCTCCCCTCAGCCTCCTCTTCTCCAGACTAAACAACCCCAGCTCCCTCAGGGGCTCCTCATAAGGCTTGTTCTCCAGAATTTACAAATTTGTCAATTTGTTCTTTTGTTACCTTTGTTTTAAAATACAGAACTATTTCTCCGAGTACTTTCCGAATTACATAAACCCACAGGAAACATAGCCTTTACTGTTTCCTTCTTCCCAAGATGATATTTAAAGTAATACACAAGAATCTGAAATTGCAGTGATGCCTGTGATTAAGACTCAGGGTAATGTATTTTATTGCTCTGAATTATCTCATATTTAAATAAAATAACACTTTAAAGAAAAACAAAGCATATTTCTTTCTCTCTCATTAATTTTCCACCTTTTGACATCTTAAATAAGGAAAGTTCGTACTTTAGCATAAACTTTCACAGAAAACTAATCAACAAAATGAGTGCATTACTAGGATACAACGACTGAAATTGCCACATATATTGGGTTTATGTGGCAAGGTTTTGGTAACAGGGGGCTACAGGGGTGGCTTCTGTGAGAAGCTGCCAGAAGCTTCCACCATGTCCCATAGAGCCAGTGGCAGCCATCTCCGAGACAGATCGACTGCTGGTCAAAGCTGAGCAAATAATCAGTGACATTATTAGCACTTCTGTGATAACATATTTAAGGGGAAAAAAACTATTGCAAAACAGCAGTCAGAAGAGAGAGGAGTGAGAATATTTGAGAGAAACAACTCTGCAAACACCAAGGTCAGGGAAGAAGGAGGGGGAGGAGATGCTCCAGGTGCCAGAGCAGAGATTCCCTCGTAGCATGTGATGAAGACCATGGTGGAGCAGACATCCACCCTGCAGCCCATGAAGGATTCCACAGCAGAGAAGGTGGATGTGCCCAAAGGAGGCTGTGACCTCATGGACAGCCCACATGGGAGCAAGCTCCCGGCAGAACCTGTGGACCTGCAGGGAACCCATGCTGGAGTAGTCCATTCCTGAAGGATTTCAACCCATGGAAAGACTCTTGCTGGAGTAGTTCATGAAGAACTGCAGCCCATGGAAAAGATTCATACTGGAAAAGTGCCGCAAGAAGGGGCTGACAATCATGATCAATGTGATCAGTCAGAATCCGTTTATTGAGAGCATCAGATACACTTTTATACTATTACCGTTAATTATGCATACATGGCATATACTGATTGGTTAACTTATGCATATTTGGCAATTACTGCTTGGCTGACTTAAGCATTTTTGCTAACTGTTAAACCCTCCCCTTGCGGTTCCTGCGTCCAGCGCAGCTGGCCACAAGTTCTTTGTTTTCTAGTTCCTCGGTACTTTCCCAGCTCGTCAAGGACACAGGCTGTTGTCAAGGTCGTCACGTAGCCTATAGTTCCAAATCTATGAGATTTGCTCTAGGCCTCGATCGGTGCTTCCGTAACTCATGTTCAGCAAACTTGATGGCAGAATTCAATCCCTTCTCCTGTGCCCATTCTCCAACAGAAAAGTTCATGAAGGATTATCTTCTATGGATGGGACTCCATGCTGGAGCAGGGGAAGAGTGTGAGGAAGAAGGAGTGGCAGAAAAAATGTGTGATGAACTGACTGCAATCCCAATTCCCTGTGCCCCTGTGCCACTCAGGGGGAGGAGGTAGAGAAATTGGGAATGAAGTTGAGCCCAGAAAGAAGGGAGGGGTGGGGGGGAAGGTGTTTTAAGATTTGTTATTATTTTTCATAAACTTACTCTGGTATTAATTTACAATGCATTAAATTAATTTCCCTAAGTCTAGTCTATTTTGCCTATAATGGTAATCGCTGAGTGATCTCCCTGTCCTTATTTCAACCCACGAGCCTTTTCTTATATTTCCTCTCCCTTGTCCAGTTGAGGGGGAGGGATAGAGTGGCTTGGTGGGCATTTGGTGTCCAGCTAAGGTAAATCCACCACACCACAGCAGGATGGTTTTGTAGCTATGTTGGTACCTTCATTAGGCAACTCAGTTTGAGCAGGTAAGGTGTGTGTATACATGGGTATATCCATATATAGATGCAGTGGGTTGACCCTGGCTAGATGCCAGATGCTCACCAAAGCCCACTCTATCACTCCTCCTCCTCAACTGGGCAGGGGGAGAAAAATACAATGAAAGGCTCATGGGTCAAGTTAAGGACAGAGAGTGATCACTCACCAATTACTGGCACGGGCAAAACAGACCTGGGGGGGAAAAAAAAATTATTACCAATAAGACAAGATAATAATGAGAAGTAAAAGCAAATCTTAAAGCACCTCCCCCCATCCCTCCCTGCTTCCCGAGCATAACTTCTCTCCCAATTTCCACCTCCTCCCCACAGCAGCACAGGGGGACAAGGAATGGGAGTTGGGGTCAGTTCCTCACACGTTGTTTCTGCTGCTCCTTCCTCCGCAGGGGGAGGACTCCTTCCCCTGCACCAGCGTGGGGTCCATCTCACAGGAGACAGTCCTCCACAAACTTCTCCAATGTGAGTCCTTCCCATGAATGACAGTTCTTCTTGAACTGCTTCAACATGGGTCCTTTCCATGGGGTGCAGTCCTCCAGGAACAGACTGCTTCAGCGTGGGTTCCCCATGGGGTCACAAGTCCTGCCAGCAAATCTGCTATGGCGTGGTCTCTTCTCTCCACCGGGAACACAGGTCCTGACAGGAACCTGCTCCAGTGCAGGCTTCCCATGTGGTCACAGCCTCCTTAAGGCATCCACCTGCTCCTGCATGGGATTCTCCACAGGCTACAGGTGGTCATCTGCTCCACCATAGACCTCCATGGACTGCAGGGGGACAGCCTGCCTCACCATGGTCTTCACCACAAGTTGTGGGGGAATCTCTGCTCCCTCTGGCACCTGGAGTGCCTCCTCCCCCTCCTTCTTCCCTGACCTTGGTGTCTGCAAGGGTTATTTTCTCACATCTTCTCACTCCTCTCTATCTGCAAAGTGTGCAGCTTTTTATTTTTTCTCTTGTCTTTTTTTTTCTTAATTATGTTATCACAGAGGCGTTACTGGTTGGCTTTGCTATGGCCAGGGGTGGATCCATCTTGGAGCCGGCTGGCATTGGCTGTGTCAGACATGGGGGAAGCTTCTGGCAGCTTCTCACAGAAGCCACCCCTATGATCCCCTACCCTCCCCTACCAAAACCTTGCCATGCAAACCAAATACAATAGATTATATATTAAGAGAGAAAGGCAGGCAGAAGATGGAGATACAAGAGGACTTGAGGTTCCAAGGGTAACAATCCTGTGATGAGGGTGTGATTTGTAGGGTTTCCCAAGATGAGATTAATTCCTTTCCAGTTGTGCTGGGCTGGCTCTGTACAGAGGAGTCATGTGGACCTGAATTCTCCCCTCTGTCTATATTGTGATTGTCTATGAAGCTATTAAGATACCTTACTGATCACTTGTCTTTTTTTTCCAATTTCTTTTTTGTTTACTTTGTCTGCCTCGCTTGTCATCTTTCATTCCAGACACCTTTTCTCCAGGTTCTGTGATCCCATGCTCTCACTTTTTCAGGAAATTTCAGTTTCTCAACCTGTTCTTGAAAGTCACCCATCCTACCTCCTTTGTTCCCTTTCTTCTAGTTCCTTTGCATTTCTTGCATTTCTTTTTTTTTTTCCTCCCATTCTCTTTCTTAATACTCCATCTAGATCTATTTTTCTCTTTCTTCCTGATCATGACTGGAGTTGAATTTTTGACTCTCACAGCCTTTTCTGTGCTTCCTTACCAGCATCTATATAATTTCCAGTCAATTTTTGCTTTCTTTAGTAATTTCCTTTCTCTGCCTTCTGGGCATGCAAGACAGAGTTATTCACTTTCAGAAACAGAAAACAAGCAGCAAGTCTACTGAAAAGTCCCTGAGCAAGGCATCAAAAGTTATAGTTGTTGCCAGCTTTCCAGCATCAGCCGAGACTGCAGTAATGCAGTCTTGTACAGAGCTGAGAATGTAGTCTGGGAGTCCTTGCATGATGCCACCGTACTGCAAGGGATGGGAGCAGAGAATAACTTTCCCTTGGAAGGGAAGTGATGGCTGAAGCTTTACGGAGAATTTAAAAGTTCCTTGTTACCTATTTAGATGAGAAGGAAACCAGATTTCTTAATCCTTTAGAAAAACAGTCAGGTGGAACCTCTTTTTTAATATTTATTCTCTCATACAGAATGTACCAGAGTAGCCTGGGATTACTCCTCTTGACTTAATGACTCAGCAGGATTCACAGTCAAGATCAGATACTTATCTAAGTATATGTGGTGGTTTTAGTCACAGCCAGCAGCTAAGACCATGCGGTCGTTCACCCACTTGCCCACTCCAGTAGGATGGGCAAGAGAAAACACAACAAAGGACTCGTGGGTTGAAATGAGGACAGGGAGGGCTCACTTACCAGTTATGGTCACGGGCAAAACAGACTCAACTTGGGAAAGAAAAATTCAATTTAATTTGTTATCATTCAATCAGAGTAGGATGATGAGACATAATAACCACATCTTAAAACACCTTCCCCCCACCCCTCCCTTCTTCCCAGGCTCAAATCACTTTGCTTCCAATTTCTCTACCTTCTCCCCCCCAGCGGCACAGAAGGATATGTTGCTGTGCTGAGAGTCTATCACGTATTCTCATAGAGATAGAGTGAATGCTCCGTCTTTATTTGGTACAGGTTCCTTTTATACACTTTGCCACACAACATGTGATGCGTGCCAGCAACTAATTGGTTAAGACCCCACCCACGTGATACAGTCAATAAGGTTCACACACAGCACAAAAGTCTAGCTCCTTATTGGTTAGTCACCCACGCCTTAGTTTCTCACAGCATGTTTCTCCACACTTCCCCCTTTTTCTTTTGTACAAGGAGAGTGACCTGTGTTCCAGAAACTGTCTTTGTAACCAAATTTTACAAGCAGCTGATCAAGCAGGGCAACAAAAAATATTACCAATAAAATTATGCCCTCAATGCCAATTAAATACATCACTATGGTTTTTCAACCATGGTCCCAATCCAAGTGAGGAAAGCCATGAGTTAACAGGGTACTGGTAACTTGCGGTTACCAGCTAAAGCTACTTCTGATACAAAATTGTCAAAGTTTCTTCTGACTTGGTTTCGCATACATGTCCACACACTACGAAGCTAATTACTATTGGTTAATAGCACTAATCATACGTTGATCTCTCAGTCTCACTGGTTCGCTGTTGTCCTGGTTCAGGTTCACTTCTTCGTCGTAAATTTCCAGCTGGCGTCCATCTTGTCAATAGTTGTTTATTACTTTCACACGTAGTCAAATTCCTTTCTCTCAGCTTGTCTCTTTTGTCACGCAGCCGGGGCCCAGCTAGTATTACAGTCCTGCAACATGGCCAGGTCCCCAACATCTTCTCCTTTTTCTTTTAAAACAAACAAGGCTGTAGCAGTGACACTCTGTATTCCTTTCATTACACATCTATAAGCAATTTTCACTATAATTAGAAATAAAAATTTTAATGCCTAAAAAAGCATACACTCTCTTTAATTAAAGTTAAAAGCTAGAGCGACAGGATGCTAAAAGAAATGTATTTCTGCTGTCAAGAGACACCAACATGGAAATGGCTACCATTTCCCATCCAGTCTCCCAAACCATCTGAAATGGTCAGATCTCCAACCCAGCATGAAAACAAATCAGCCTAAAGTCCACATCAAACCAGCTTGACTCCACTCCATACCCAAATCAGTACCAATCCAACATGGAGAAGCACTCAACATTCTGACTTTTCAAAGCTGACCCTAACATATCAGCATCCACACCAGATGTGTACGGTGCTCTACATGGTGCTCTGCCAACAGTTTCCTACACTTTCCCCGTTTTTATTATTTCGAGCTAAAAAGACATTCTGGGCCAGTTGCTCCACATGTTTGGCTATACACAAAAAAAAAAAATATACGTGCCACAATGCAAAGCAAAATTATAATACCGAGCCATCTAAGGCCTTCTTTTTACTTCTGACCAATTGTATTAGAATTTTCTTATCTTGTTTTTCTATTCTGGTGTTTTAAAAGTCAGGAATTAATTGCCAAGGCCAAAACTGCCTGCATTTGGGCTCTTAAGGAGCCAACAATTTCTATTTTTTGTTTTTATACCACAAAGGCGTTGTCCACCATCTTCTGCAGGGCCCTTGCAGACACGATAGCAAACAAGGCACTAATAAAAGAATTACCAAATTACAAATAGCATCTTAAATCCTGACTTTAATAGTCAAAGAATTAATTCGTGTAAAAACTACTCGCTTAACCAATTATCACTATTTACCCTCAACTGTTTGACATTTTCCCTTAACCTTCTAATGGCCATATGAATTGATTCTGGGTGGTCTGGTAGAATCATACAGCACATGCCTTCAGATTCCTCTCAAGCATATCCCTTGTGCTAACAAATAGAAATCAATTGCTACTTTATTTTGCAGTGTTGCATGTCTAATGCTATCAATGTTTAGTAACATCTGTGTGAGCAAAGTTATATAAAGCACTCTTATAAGACAGGTTCTAAAAGGATTCTCGGGCATAGGTAGTGAAAGCCATAGTGATTCTTACTTCCTTACATTAACAAAAGTTATCCACATGTTTTATCTAGGTACTACAACTTAAGGTCTTAAAACAATGCTAATTAACAAAATCTTAATGCAGTAATAACTATAAGCTTAGGACTCTTTCCTCCTTTTTTTTTTTACTAACTTATGAGATGTGTGAATGCTATGTAGGGTTAATCATGTTGAAATCTTCTCTTCTCCTTCTGCATTAGTGAGTGCTAACACTGAATACTTGATCTATACGGTTTACTGACACTGCAACTTGTTTTTTCAAGCAGTAGCTCTGCCCAGGTGTTGAACATCACAATACTATATAGCTCCATTTATCTGGGTGTAGTGTACTTATACCTAAAAACTATTACAATTATTACAATGATTTCTATTTCAATATATGCATTAATATAAAATACTACCCAAAACACTTTCACATTTCAAACAATTTTAACCACTTCAACAAAAATGCATCTGCAGAATTAAAGAAAAATCCAAATTAATGATGATTGCAAGTTAGAGCAGTTCAAGGACTCCCAGTTTGTCAGTATCCATCTTAACCAGTGCTATTCAAATACAGTATAAGCCATTTAGTGTTTCTACAATGAGAAGAAAACATGCAAATATCAAGGCTATGACAAACACACAAAAACAAGGAAAAAAAATTTGTTCTGTACTCATCCCTGTTGTAACAAGGTACAGCATGTCAGGAGATTGCACTCAGTGCATCGTATGTGCTACGATACCTGGACAAAATCATAGAAGACAACCGAAATAGAATCAACTCTGAATTTCCTTGCTGCTGTGGTTTTACGTCAGAACATTCAAGTTATAACAACCTAATGTCTTTTTGGGAATTCATAATGAAATTGTAAAAATGCTACTAAAAATCCCCATCTTAGATGCAATCTTCTGCTTCAGGAGCTACTGTGTCATTGTACAATATAAGTGGCTTATTAATCACTGAATTGTTGGTGTAGCAGAATGTATTTATCATTGTGGATGTGTTTTGAAAAATTGGTATTTTAAAACCTGCCTTTATTCCATGACAAGCTACAAATTTGTGTATTTCAAGCACTAATATCCTTACCCAAAGTACTAAATGTACATTGTGAGTAACCTACCATGGGTGTCTTCGGGCCCCAACTGTAGTATCAACTGCCCAATTGCATCGGCCCGAGTAGTAGTTGTGGCCCTAAAAGTAGAACTACGAAATACCCACTCTATTAATCGCATAGGGGCGCTGTCAGGTAACTGAACAATTAACGAAACAACTTCTTTCTCTCGGTTATAGATAACTAAAGAAAAAAGACAATCTTCCAATCTATGATCTATGGCTGAGTGTCTAAAAAAAATTTTTTTTTTTTTTTTGTAAAGTCATCCAGTGCTTTCGTAGCCTCCACAGTAAATGATCTAGGGTCAGAAAGGGAACTACTATTTCGTAGAAGGTCAATCAAAGGAGAAAGATCTGTGTTAGCAATTCCACAGAAAGTTCAAAGCCACTGCAGATCACCTACCAATTTTTGAACATCATTAACAGTCTTAATTTCTGGGTGCGAAATAATTTTCTGAGGTATGAGTCTAATTTCTGTAATTTGCATGCCCAAGTAATTCCAAGGAGAATGTTTTGAACCTTTTCAGGTGCAATGACTAGACCAAAATTCTGCAAGCATGTTACAAGTTTTTTCTGTTTTTGCTCAGGAAGGGGTGTAGGACTAGCTACCAATAAGTCATCCATATAATGGTATGTAAGCAAGTCTGGCTTTTCCCTTCGCCACGGTCTTAAGGCTAAATCCACAAACCACTGACAATTGGTAGGAGAGTTTTTTCATACTCTGTGGCAGTACCTATTGATGGAAGGCACAGAAAATGCAAACTTGTCACCATCATCCTCGTGTAAAGGAATTGTGAAAAAACAATCTTTAAGATCTAGTATTAACAAATCTCATTTTTCTGGCAACATGGCTGGAGATGGTAACCCAGGTTGCAAGGCTCCCATGTCCTTCATGCAATTGTTTACAGCTCTCAAATCATGTAATAGTCTCCATTTCCCAGATTTTTTCCTGAATGGTAAAAATAGGAGTGTTCTATGGGCTAACAGAGGGTTTAATATGACCCAATTTTAATTGTTCCTCTACAAATTCCTCAACATGTTGCAGCTTCTCTTTTGATAGAGGCCATTGAGCAACCCAAACAGGCTTTTCTGTTTTCCATTTAAGTCTAAGTGTTGGGCGAGCGCTGCCGTCAGTGGCCCCAATCAAAAATTAGTAGATAACTTCAGTACTAAATGTACATTTATAGTGGCCAATTTAAAATCTCTGCATCTGCTGCTTCAGTTTTTTAAAACTGAGACTTGGTTCAGAGTTTCCATTCTTTACATTACCCTAAAACAGAACTATTTCTGAAACATAAAAATATAATAATAATAATAATAATAGTAATAACGATACTAACATGGGGTTGGTCCTGCTTTGCTGACTGATTTCTGATTTGAAATATAATCCATGTCCCTGCTAGTTGAGATTGTTTTTCAAAACCAAATTTCATACTTACAGTATCTGTATAGTCATATTATACACCCTTGAAAATAAATGCTCACATTGAAAATGATGACAGGGCCTTAATTATAAAGGTGATAACTGGTGACACTATTTTCCATCAAAAAAGAAAATTAAAAGTTAAAAATCTCATAAAAGTTCATAGCTTATACTGAAAATTTGATTCATGCTCATTTTGTTAATTTAAAAATACTCTTTGGAAACTGTGTAAACTCCTGCAGAAAACTTAGTGATACATCTTTACCTATTGAAATAAGGATAATTCATATTCACATCTACCCCAGGCTATGTTCTACTACATTCTTCTACATATAGTGTCCAGGGCTTTTAAGACTTTTTTCCTTTTTTTTTTTTACCAAACACTTCGGAATGTTGCTTGGAGGAAATCCCACGATGTTCCAGAATCTGTAACGATACAAACATAGCCTCTACCCAAAGTTATTCGTTGTCTGGGACTTTCTCATACAGTAGTGATGACTTTATATTTATCTCTGATTCTTTAAACTATTTAAAGTCTCGTTTAGTGTCTGTCTAATTCCTATTTCATTTCAGTGTACACATTAAACAATTCCAAAGAAAATATATTCACACAAACGGAAGGTACCTTAACTTCATTCATCCACTCACTTACTCCACAAAACATGCTAGGTTCTTGTGCAATACAAATCATAAACCACTGTATAACTTAAACCATAATGTTAGAAGGTCTGAAATGCTGCTCTGATCACTTTAAGAAACCGCAGCCAGTCCAGGCGGTGTTATCTCAGTATCACGGGTCCTGGTATGTCGTTGGTATGGAAACCGCCATTTGTTGCCTTCCCCATGCCTGGTTTGGTGTTAAAAAATAGTCCAAAATTTAAACAAATCAACAAATGCCTGTGCATAGGGAAACTGCAGTCCATAATCTCTTACTGTTTTTCTGTCGTCTTTTACAAGTTGTTTTTCTGGCCGCTTTTACTAGTCCTCCCCGGGATGGGGGGGGGAAAAGGGGGGGGGTGCCGGGGGGGAATGGTGCCTCCCCGGGTCCAGCCTATCAGCTCGCAGCTCAGCCCCACCTTCCAGCCAGCGTCATCCCCAGGCCAGTGTTGCGCAGGTAGTATTTCGCCGGCGCCATCTTGCCCGGTTCTCTTTCGCCGGGGAGGAAGGGGTGGGGAGAAGGGGAGGGAAGGAGGCGGGGAAGGAGGGGGGGGGGGTCGGCGCCATCTTGACCATTGCGCAGTTACTTTTTCGCCGGGGAGCCCGCGTCACAAAGTTCTTTTCAAAAACTTCTCTGCTTATTCTCATCAAAATACTTCTCAGGTGTTTGAAAAAAAAACCTCATGAAGCACAAAGTCCAGCTAAATGCTTTGGGTTAAATGCTATATCTCGCTTTTCTAAAAAGCATTTAAGTAATGAGAGGGTTAACGAGAGGGTTAACTCTTATTTCTGTCCAATATCAGTAACCTGAGTCGCATGCATTCTTCGCATTCCTTTTGCTAACTTGAGAAGATTTTTACGACCTCCATTCGGGATTCCGCTCCACTCTCCAAGGTGCCGTGAGCTCCCTGACTGTCTTGTCTTTTTAAAGTATCCGTGCTCCCTAGCCCAGGATACCAGCTTATAAAAAAGCTTCCCAGAGATGCCTCCCCTCTCTTAGAGAGGACAATGAGGGGCTCCACGCAGTCAATCCTGCTTCCATTATACATGCCGGCCGGCAAAATAACCGCACTAGCAAAACGACAGCTCAGCCTCACCTGAAATCGATAAGGATGGGGAGCTCCGTGGTTCAACACTTCGTACGTCTCTACCACAAATGCCTTCAACGCTTAGTACATCTCTACGGCGAATCGGGGGGGGGGGGGGTTCCGCTGACGTCCGGGGGGGGTCCGCTCAACGTTTCATCTTTTGCAGCAATAAATCAGGGTAACGACCTCCACTCAACGTTTCGCCCAGTGTTTCGTGTCTTATGGAGAGCCAGGGTAATCAGTGGCGTTCGGGCGCCATCTGTTGCTGTGCCGAGAGTCTATCACGTATTCTCATAGAGATAGAGTGAATGCTCCGTCTTTATTTGGTACAGGTTCCTTTTATACACTTTGCCACACAACATGTGATGCGTGCCAGCAACTAATTGGTTAAGACCCCACCCACGTGATACAGTCAATAAGGTTCACACACAGCACAAAAGTCTAGCTCCTTATTGGTTAGTCACCCACGCCTTAGTTTCTCACAGCATGTTTCTCCACAAGGATAGGGAATGGGGGTTGCAGTCAGTTTGTCTGTTGTTCCTTTCTCCTCAGGGGAGCAGCTCCTTGCACTCTCTTCCACTCCAGCGTGAGGTCCCTCTCATGGGCTAAAAGAGTTCAGGAACAAAGTGTTCCAATGCAGGCTTCCAATGGAGTCATGGACTTCTTTGGGTGCGGCCCCCAGCTCTGACATGGGGTTATCCATGAGTTGGAGATGGTTCTCCGCTCCAGCACACCTCCTCCCCTCACTCTGGCATGAGCATCTCTGGGGTCTTTTTCTCTGTCATGAGCTCTCCACATAGTCACAGCTGCCTTCTGGCACAGCCTCCTGCTCCAACGTGGAGTCCTCCATGGGTTACACATAGGTATCTGCTCCACTTTTAACCTCCATGTTCTTCAGGAGAATCTCCACTCACCTTCTCCCCCTCTTTCCTCCCTGACCTAGGTATCTGTAGTTGTCTCTCCCACATTCCCCCTCCTGTCTCCTCAGATTGTTGGCTTCTTTGTTGTTGTGAATGTTCCTGATCCCTAGCCAAATTGTTTCTTCCCCTCATAAACATGGATTTGTAGAGGCATTTCTCTATTGCTGATTGGCTCAGCCTGGGCTGGAGATGGGTATGCCTTGGAGCCAGGGGAGCTTCTCAAAGCTTCTCATAGAAGCCATTATTATAGCCCCTTCCCACTCTACCAAAACCTCCCCCCCCACACACACAAACCCAACACAGCATAGAGAAGTGATACTATTGAGACCAAGGTTAAAGAGAATCACTGTACTGCTCTTTGATCGTATGTTCCTGCTCCGGCAGGGGGATTGGACTAGATGATCTTTTGAGGTCCCTTCCAATCCCTAACATTCTGTGATTCTGTGATTCTGTGTTAAGAGTCAATGTTCATTTCTGCTTACAGATGCTTCTGTTTCCACCTTGTCATTATATAATGATGCTTTCTTGTGGTATTGTCAGAAGATATCATAAGTCTATCCTAGGAGTAGCACGAGGAAGCAATTTTGCCCTGTTTTTTCTTGATTTTTTTTTTTTTAATGGAAAGTAAGACATTGCTGGAGATAACAGTTCTCTGCTTCCCAGGTGCCTGGTGAGACATGTTGCTGCACATTAATTTTCCAAGTTCCACTGGTTTTATTTTGAAAGGATGTAATTTATCTGGGAAAGGCAGTTGCTTCTTCACTCTTAGATCATGACCATACCTCTTAATTGCCTCAGTAGCCAATGACTTCCCTTCAAAGGGAGATTCCCACCTCCTTCCCAGATGCAAAGGGACTGATTTGAATAACCCATTATGCTTTTGATGCTTATACTGTGAAATTAGTTGAACATTCCCATCATGTCTGCAAGCAGGATATCAGATGGTGGGGATGGGAGGAGAAGGAAGGAATTTGTCTGAACAAGCACATCTGAACTTGCTGTACAGAAAGCAGGCTTCATGTGATATATGAGACATAAGTATGAGAAAGCAGATGCATGGAAGGTTAAAAGAGCAATATCCAGCAGGAGTGCAAGGGGCCTCAGTGAAGGAAGTGAGAGCACGGGTAGGTGGGATGTCTCCTTTACATCAGTCACAAAGGGTTATCTTGGTATAAGAAATGCTAGGAATTCTCCTCTGACACTGAAATAATATTTAGCTGTCCAAAGCAGTTAGATGATGGCTGGTTGTATTTTTCTTTTATTTCTTCTCTGTGCACAGATGATCATATATGATCTTCCTGTCATGTTTGAGTTGCTAACTCAGTCGATGTTGCCTCCCTGAGCCCCTCTTCATGTCTAATACTGATGAGTCCCAGTTCTTCAATACACTGTTAAAGCTGTATGACAATTGACCATGTTAATTTTCCTAAGACAAAGTAAGTTCTGCAAGAATTAACTTGAAACCATTTGAAATTCTTGAAATTCTTTCAGGAATTGTTCATTTTTTTTATTTAAAGCAAGTAGGACATTTATAGGTTTTTGGTACTAATACTTTCATGTAGATGTGCTCATAGTTGGCTTTGTAAATATAAATATTCTTGGTGGGAAACACCCTTAAGGCTTGTAGCAGTATTAGGAAAATAGTAGTGCTTTCTGTATATGAGGATATACTATATATGCATTTCTTTGAAGGGCAGGAATGGATGCCTCAGTGTCTATAAGATTAATTAAATTCTGGGAAGGAAATTTTCTTGTTGATTTCAGTTAGCCCTGCAGATACCTATAATATGCATTTATATTACTGTATTGGGTTTGCGTGGCAAGGTTTTTGGTAGCAGTGGGGGAGGGGACATGGGGTGGCTTCTGTGAGAGAAGCTGCCAGAAGCTTCCCCCATGTCCGACCCGACATAGCCAATGCCAGCCGGCTACAAGAAGGGACCCGCCGCTGGCCAAGGCCGAGCCAATCAGTAAGGCCTCTGTGATAACATAATTAAGAAAAAAAAAAAAGGAAGGGAGAAAAAAAAAAGCTGCACACTTTGCAGCAGGAGAGAGGAGTGAGAAGATGTAAGAGAAACAACTCCACAGACACCAAGGTCAGTGAAGAAGGAGGGGGAGGATGGGCTCCGGCGCCGGAGCAGAGATTCCCCCCCGCAACCTGTGGTGAAGACCATGGTGAAGCAGGCTGTCCCCCTGCAGCCCATGGAGGTCCATGGTGGTGCAGATGACCACCTGTAGCCCGTGGAGGACCCCACGCCGGAGCAGGTGGATGCCGAAGGAGGCTGTGACCCCGCGGGAAGCCCGCGCTGGAGCAGGTTCCTGTCAGGACCTGTAGCCTGTGGAGAGAGGAGCCCATGCTGGAGCAGGTTTGCTGGCAGGACTTGTGACCCCGTGGGGGACCCGCGCTGGAGCAGTCCCTTCCTGAAGGACTGCACCCCATGGAATGGACCCAGACTGGAGCAGCTCGTGAAGAGCTGTCAGTCATGGGAAGGACTCACGTTGGAGCAGTTGGTGGAGGACTGTCTCCCGTGAGAGGGACCCCACGCTGGTGCGGGGGAAGGAGACCTCCCCCTGAGGAGGAAGCAGCGGCAGAAACACCGTGTGATGAACTGACCCTAACCCCATTCCCTGTCCCCCTGTGCTGCTGGGGGGAGGAGGTGGAAAATCGGGAAAGAGATTAAGCCCGGGAAGAAGGGAGGGATGGGGGAGGTGTTTTAAGATTTGGTTTTACTTCTCATTCTCCTCTGATTTTGATTTGTAATAAAGTAAATTTGTTTTTTTCCCCCAAGTCGAGTCTGTTTTGCCCGTGCCAGTAATTGGTGAGTGATCTCTCTCCGTCCTTATCTCCACTCACGAGCTTTTCGTTATAATTTTCTCCCCCTGCCCATTTGAGGAGGGGGAGTGATAGAGTGGGCTTTGGTGTTTGGTGGGCATCCGGTCTCTAGCCAGGGTCAACCCACCACAATTACCAATGCAGTTGTTCCAATCAGAAAGATGTTACTAGTGTAATATTTGAAAACTTAAGGCTAAATTTTCTTCCTGCATAACTTTTATCACTTAATACAGTTATTGCAGCAGCTAATCTTGCTGTCAACCAGTGTAATTCCTATTTATTTTTTATCTTTCTGTCATCTTTTTTCCTTTAAAAGCATAGAGAAATAATAAATAATGTGAAAATCACCTGAAGAAGACATCCTTTGACCTCAGCAATACAAATCAGTATTGCACTCATTTCAATCACTTCAATAAAAACAGGTGAAAATGTAATGAAAAGATTAAAAAATTAGACACAGAAAGAAACACAGAAAAGTCCAATAAGAGCATAAAGAACTTATTTGTGAAGAAAGCAGAAAGCCTTTTCTCAATGCCCATCATAATGTATATAATTGCTGATCATTATTATCATTATGTTTCCTTCCATTAGGAGATTGTCAACTTCAATTGTCGGAAGCTGGTTGCTACAATGCCGCTTTTTGCTAATGCAGACCCAAATTTTGTGACTGCCATGCTAAGCAAACTGCGATTTGAGGTGTTCCAACCTGGTGATTATATTATCCGAGAAGGGGCTGTGGGTAAAAAGATGTATTTCATTCAGCATGGTGTTGCTGGTGTCATCACCAAATCCAACAAGGAGCTGAAGCTGACAGATGGCTCTTACTTTGGGGGTGAGTAGGAAAAAAATAAGTATAACATTGGAGTGAATGCACTAGAATAAAACATGTTCAGATATGAGACACATATAGACATCAGAATAAGTCTACTGAGTGTCTTTTGTCTAGACAATTACAATTGCAGTGAAGAGTGCACAAAATATTTCTGAATAAGACATTCAGATTCTGCTTACTGTTGCAAGGATAGCTATTGAAGATACAGAATGATCTTTCTGAATTTTCAAGCTATTTTGATTTGAGCACTGTTATTTAAAATATAATTTTCATAGTAATTTTATAGCTATTTAAAGGTAAAAGAAGCAGGATCCATCTTCTTCACACAGAGATACCAATTTTGAGTAATAAATGTGAAGTACTTCTAAAAGGTAAAAATCACTGCAAGAATTACAAAGTTAGACAGTGGATAAAAGACCATTATTTATATGGGATATTTTGGTATTCTTAATTAATATTTCAGGCTGCTATTAGTGTTTTTTTTTTACTGAATTTTAGCACACAGCAATGTTTATCCTTCCAGCATATACTGTGAGAAACTGGACTCCCTATTTGACTAGATAGCTCTCTAACAGATGTATATTAACAAAAACAGACACAAATTTTAATCCAAATTAAGTTCATCTGTTAATCCTAATGAAAATTAGGTTTTTATTTAGATAAAGGCGCCTGAATTTTTATATTTTGATTTAAACAATTTATTTTTACATATAATAATTGATTTGTATGAAAATGTTGTTCCTTGTGACTGTAGATTGTCTTTGTGCAATAGAATAGGTGTCTGCTTGTGTGAGTAGTAGCAAGACTGGTTTCCAGAAGCTAATTGAACATTTGCATGTACCACTGCTGCCCATGATGGTTACAGATAGTTGGTTATTGTATTAATTTTCTGTTGAATCCCATTAATTATTCCAGAACTGAATCAAAAGTCTTTGACAAAATACTCAATTGAAAGCCTAATCAGTGGCATTTAGCTGGTATACAGAAGTGGGAAGCTTAGAAAACTGAATTGGGCTCAGTGTTTGAATTGGGCTATAGAGTTACTTAACTAATCCCATTTTAGAATAATATGCTAAAGCCACTCCTATTGATCTGACCAGCAGGTCTTGTCACTCTGCAGTAGCCTCTGCAAGGTGATTTGTAATAGTATTTGTAGAATCACTTCGGTAAAGAAGTCTTGTGTTTATTCCATGGGTTTAAACTGTAGATGCTGAAGACAGGAGATTAAGCAGAAGAAAAGGCAAATGCTGAGGATAAAGAAACAGAGCAACCTAGGTTCTGGTTTTCTCTATGCTTAGCAATGCCCTAGTTTATGAAAATGAGTTTGCAAGAGCCTGTGTGCTGAATCTGGCCATAATACTCCTCTGAACCAGCAGAGGATCAGAGGAGATTGCACATGAAAGTATTTTACATAACTGTCAGCCTGTTGCAGTGCTAACTACTTAGTTCATCCCCTTAATCTGTTAGCCTTCTTAGCAGGAATGCAGACAAAATATAAGCTATTTGCAATATCTGGACACCACAAGAACTTATTACACTGCATGCCAAAGCAGTTTTGTTCATCCAAACTGCAGCTGGGATGAGACAAGGGGTGCAAAAATGGGGGCAAATGCATCCAAACCCTAACAGCTGCTGAGGCAAATGGGAAATAATAGCTGCTGCTTGATGTAAAAGAGGAGAGGAGAGGAGAGGAGAGGAGAGGAGAGGAGAGGAGAGGAGAGGAGAGGAGAGGAGAGGAGAGGAGAGGAGAGGAGAGGAGAGGAGAGGAGAGGAGAGGAGAGGAGAGGAGAGGAGAGGAGAGGAGAGGAGAGGAGAGGAGAGGAGACACAGGGAGAAAGAACCTGAGAAAGGAAGTTCCCCAAGATAAAAAGTGTTGTGATTCAGATCTGTTTTAACAGAATACCGTATAGCATTGTGAATTCCTGGAAGTAGGTTTCAGACCCTGGAGAAGAAATACCTGTTTGCAGCTGAAAAGAGAGGAAAGAAGCTACACATTGGATAACTGTGAATTGAAAAGGTTTGGCTTGTCAAAGCAGAAAAAAAAATCTAATATTCTTTTCTATCTAGAGAAGATGTTCTTTCCCTGAAATATATATCAGAATCCCAGTAAAGCTTCCTGACCAAAGCAGACACAAGAAATACTGCACAGTGGAAAAATAACAAGCTGGAAGAATAAGCCTGTGTTCAAATCCTAAGACCAATAACCCCTTTTTTTCCTAATGGGGACATGCAAAATCTGAGGCTGAGATACCACTGAAGAAGATGCAGCTTATAACTTCAATTATATAGCTCCCAGTTGTGACCCAATAAATCAATATCAACACTTGTGCTCTCACAAGCAAGGGAAGGACACACAGGTGGGAGGGGTGTGCCATACCTAAATGGACCTTTTTTCAATTTTTTAATGTCTTATGAATTGCAAGTCCACAGTCCCAGCTCAGAGATACTAACTGTTGGATGTCAGATATGTCCCAGAGTTTGGATTTCCCAGGGGCCCTGCCTCTGGGGAGATTCAGGAGTCATCCCTGGAGATGCAGGCTTGCCTTAAGAACTCATAGAGGATTTCACTGACATCCCACCTTGGATTTGGAAAATATTTATCAAACTTACAATATTTAAAATGTTTGAGTATTGACAACATTATATTAATAGAAAACTTCTGACACCCTGGAGTTGTTGGAGAACTGGAGGTTAGCATGAAAGTCATTATTTAAAAAGAGCCAAAGCAGTTGTCAGTATTTGGGAGAGGCTTGAATGGAGACTGTTGGGAGAGTGAGAGCCTGGAAAACTGAAAGTTCCAGTAATAGAGGAAATAGATGGAGATTTGAAGACTGAAATGCTACTGAACATTTAAATTCCCTTGCCTGATCTTTGTTCTTAACTAAAATCCAGGCTTGTCTATGAATCTGGGTGTTATAAGTCACACATGAAACTAGATAAACCTTACAATTGATATTGTGGTTTGTTTGTTGACATTCCTGTGGGAAGAGCATTCTATCCCTTAACCTTCATGTTTGTTCATAAATCTAATTTTCTTGAACTTTGTGTGCCAGAGTATTACTTAGCCCAGCAGTGTGTAGGATGCTAATTTTTATTTCAACAACTTTTTTGTCCTTCAGTATCCTAATTGAATGATATTATCATCCTACATATCTACTCCAAGTACTAGTATGAATTTGAAAACAATTTCTGGTACTATCCTTTTCCCTAGGCCATGTACCCCACTACCCTCACCCCCACTTCCCCTTCGACAGAATACACAAAACGTTAGGGAGCAAGTGAGAAATACTGACTAGTCTATGCTCCCTTAGATCTGCAGTCAACATACCAAATTGGAATAACAAAATAGATACATATGTTCAGAAAAAAAGTGTGATTTAACTATGTTCTTTCAAACCTTTCAGTAATGACCACAGTGGAAATGTTTTTATTAAAGAATGCCATAAATTATGTCTTGAACGGACATGGATCAGTGGAAAGATTGCTTCATAAAGATTCAGGACAACCCATTTTCCTTTTATTTTTACTGACATTTAAAGAAAACAGTAACTTTTTATTGTCTTAACTTAGAATCCCTGTCCTTACATGATGTGCTTGTGTGAGTTTTTATAGAAGGGAAAGGAATTAGACAATGAAGAATACATGATGCTAATTTTCACTATGTTGCTCAGTTTTATATTTTTTTCTACATCAGTGAAATTATGTAAGACAGTTACCAGTGGAGAATTTCAGTATTTTAATACTCTATAGCTGCTTTCATAGAATTCTTCAGGACCATATCTTGTTATTTTTGAGGAATTTTTTCCTAAATGTCTATGTATTTTTTATGTCTTCCTTCACTTTATCCCATGTTTTCTAAAATATCTTCCTCTTCCCTATTATTAGGAATAGGATTGCTGCTACTTTCAGCAAAGCAGTAAATATGTCTTTTCTCTTTACAAATAAAAGAGAATGGAACTTCTCCCACTGAGACCGACATAGTTTTCATACAAGGGGAAAAAAGGTCACCCTCAATAAAAATTATAACCTTCTCCTTCTAGTTGCTTCTGTAGGATGGGCAGAGTAAAATGTGAATGAAGACTGTCAGGAGAGAGTGGATGGTCAGGAGAAGGTAGACTACATTAACACATAGGACAAAACCATAGGGGAGGTCAGAAGAGTATGGAGAGTGAGATGGAGGTCAACAAAGAGAGGACTGTGTGGGGAGGAATCAGGTTGTGAGTGGTGCAAAGAAATATGAGACAGAGGAACTGTGAGTGTAGAGGAACATTGGGGACATGAGATTGATGGGAAAGGGAAGAAAATGCAAGGAACGAGAATGTGTGTACAAGACTAAAGCAACCTTCAGAAGCTGGAAAGGGAGTGGGAAGGTGCTAACACCTATCCCTTTTGAACAGTAAGTAGGGAAACCTGACTGCATATGCGTTTGCAGTTAAGTCGAATTGTAAGCTTGATATGAACACACTCAAATTCAGCCTTCCTGGGACAGAGAAGAAGACTTGAAAGGCAGGTGAAAAATGTAAGTGATTGTATTTTGAGGATGTTGTGATGGCTAATTTTTTTTTTTGTCATCTGGTCCATGGTTTTGAGTATTTGCAGTTTATAATACTGAAATGACCTCCCCAATTTTTTTGTCTGTCTCAGTACATATTTGTGTTTTTCTTCTTTAATACCTCGGTATTTCAAAGTAATTTATGGTATAATTCCAGTAGTAGGGAGGAAACTGCGAAATTTCAGTCCTACTGAACTTGTTCGGAGTACCAGATGATTGCATTAGAAATTACTCAAAGGCTTCTCGTGGTAGGAGGAACTGTTGTAGGAAGAGCACCGCACTGGGACTCCAGCTGCTCCAGCCAACAAGGCAAAGTCAACTTCACTGGGAGCCCAACTTAAATGCCTCTAAATGCTAATGCACGTAGCACTAAATGCCTCTAAATGCTAATGCACGTAGCATGGGGAATAAACAAGACGAGTTGGAAATGCATGCATGCCTGCAGGGATATGACCTGATTGGTATCACGGAGACATGATGGGATGGAGTGTTGGACTGGAAGCGTTGGACTCCATGACTGGAATGTTGGAATGGAAGGATACAGGTTCTTCAGGAAGGACAGGCAGGGGAGACAAGGAGAAGGTGTTTCCCTCTATGTCAACAACCAGCTGGAGTGTATGGAGCTCCACCTGGAGATGGATGAGGAACTAACAGAGAGTCTTTGGGTAAGGATTAAAGGGAAGGCAGGAAAAGGGGATGTTACAATGCGGGTCTGCTACAGGCTACCAGACAAGGGAGACCGAGCAGATGAGGGCCTCTATAAGCAGATAGGAGCAGCCTCACGTTCACAAGCCCTGGTCCTCATGGGGGACTTCAACCACCCCAATGTCTGTTAGAGGGACAACACAGCAAGCAACAAACAATCCAGGAGATTCCTGGAATGTGTGGAGGACAACTTCCTTCTCCAGGTGGTCGAGGAACCAACGAGGAGGGGTGCCATGCTGGACCTTGTTCTCACCAACAAGGAATGGGTTGGTGGGGAACGTGAAGCTCTTGGGCAGTCTTGGCTGCAGTGACCATGAAATGATGAAATTTGAGATCCTCAGGGCAGTGAAGAAGATGCACTGTAAGCTCACCACTCTGGATTTTAGGAGAGCAGATTTTGACCTCTTCAGGGATCTGCTTGGTCACGTGCCATGGGATGAATTCCTGGAAGGAAGAGGGGTGCAGGACAGTTGGAACATACTCTTTTTTGGGACCGGTGCTCTTCAACATCTTTGTCAGTGACATGGACAGTCGGATTGAATGCACCCTCAGTAAGTTTGCTGATGACACCATGCTGAGTGGTGTGGTTGACATTCTGGAGGGACGGGATGCCATCCAGAGGGATCTTGTCAGGCTTGACAGGCGAGCCTGTGCTAATCTCGTGAAGTTCAACAAGGCCAAATGCAAGGTCCTGCATCTGGGTCGGGGCAACCCCAAGTACAAATACATGCTGGGCAATGAGTGGCTTGAGGCCAGCTTTGAAGAGAAGGACTTGGGAGTGGTGGTGGACGAGAAGCTGAACATGAGCCGGCAATGTGTGCTTGCAGCCCAGAAGGCTGACAGTATCCTGGGCTGCATCAAGAGAAGCGTGGCCAGCAGGTCAAGGGAGGTGATTCTCCCACTCCACTCTCGTAAGGCCTCACCTGGAGTACTGCTTCCAGTTCTGGAGCCCTCAACACAAGAGAGACATGGACCTGTTAGAATGAGTCCAGAGGAGGGCCACGAGGATGATCCGAGGGCATGAGCATCTCTCCTATGAGGACAGGCTGAGAGAGTTTGGGCTATTCATCCTGGAGAAGAGATAGCTCCGGGGAGATCTTATAGCTGCCTTCCAATACCTGAAGGGGGCCTACAAGAAAGCTGGGGAAGGACTTTTCATAAGGGCAGTTAATGACAGGGCAAGGGGAAATGGCTTTAAGCTGAAAGAGGGTAGGTTTAGATTAGATATTAGGAAGAAATTCTTCACTGTGAGGTTGGAGACACACTGGAACAGGTTGCCCAGAGAAGTTGTGGATGCCCCCTCCCTGGAAGTGTTTAAGGCCAGGTTGGATGAGGCTTTGAGCAACCTGGTCTAGTGGAAGGTATCCCTGCTGATGGCAGGGGGGTTGAAACTGGATGATCTTTAAGGTCCCTTCCAACCCAAACCGTTCTATGCTTCTATGATTCTATGATTCTGTGAATTACTGAACAGATTGCATATTTCTTCCTCACCAGACACATAAAATTGGTAAAAAGCAGAGATTTTGAAGTCTTTGTAGATGAAGCACAAAACTATTAATGTTTTGCTTATAGAGAAGCATAGTTCATCATTTATTGAGGCTTTACTGAGCAGAAATAATAATGTATCTAATGAACTTAATACCAATCTAATTTACATTAAACAGATTTAATACCACTGATACAAGGCAATTCGGGTTTTTGCTGGAGTAAATTATATCAGAATAACTCCATAATAATATTATGCATGTTGGTGGTTCAAAATGTCTCATGATTAATAACAACAACAAACATGCAGGAGTATAATAAACTAAAGAGAACTTGGTTTTAGTAAAATAACTCCTTTCCAACAATTCCCTTCCTCTTAATCAATTGGCTCCATGTGTGGCTCTTAGGGCTCCTTCAGTCATCATCATAAGCTCTGGATCTGCAAGTTCTCTTTTCCTTCTGGAAAGGCCTTTTCCTCCTTTTATATTTTATAACATGTATTTCATGGTATACTTTAGATTTTTAAATATATTATTTTGCCTAAATTATTTAATACTGTTTTAACAGTTATCCTTACACACTTGAAATTCTAATAAATTGTATCTTGCATTTGCTTCAGCTTGTGGAAGGCCAGTTAGACAGAACTACTTTGACCTGCCTATTTTTGATGGAGCTTTTCCCTGTTTCTGAATAGTAACTGTCAGTATATTTTAGACTAGCACATTGGAAAATAATACCATGGGAAATGTTGAGTCACTTTAGATTATATTTTGCCACTATTTTTTTTTTCTGAATACACTCTAGGTGGTTCCTTTTGATGGTCCTTTTAAGGATTTGCATTATAATATTGATTATAAATAGAGAAAATGCTGTTAAAGTGCCTGTCTGCTTACTGCTTTACACCTTGTAATTTATACCTGGACAATATGGTATGATACAGTTTTACATTTTGCAAAAACACTACATATGGCTACTTCTTATTCAAGGTAGTGGTGAATTAAAAGTCCCTCAGTATTCATACTCCAATCCAGCACCACACTGAAATACATAATTAATTATAAGTAGCCTCCCTGAGGTGTGATTATTCACATTCTTAATGGCAAGTACACAATTAAATGCTTTAAGGGAGCAGGACCTCCAGATCTCCTTATCAACTCATTCATAAAATACTTTTCAGGTGAACAGTATAAACCATTTTTTCTAAAAGTATTGTCTGCAAGGGGTCCTAAAAATGAAATGCCTTTTTGGTAAAGACTAGTCTGCATTTTGAGGATACAATTTTCTCGTGGTATAGTATAATTCCTTGTTCTGCGTTATGTTGTTCATTTGACATCATATTTTATATAGAAAAAACTGTGCAGTCAGAAGATCTTCCTGCTATTTATTCTTTTTAAAAGTCTAAAAGATTTTTAATGAAGTTGTTAGAAATAAAATAATTTTGCGATGCTAGAAGGTAGAAGTGTATTTGGTTTTAGGAGTTTTATTAATTATCAGAAACTAAAATGTATATTTAACAATTTTATTAATAATGATGCTAATAATTCTTTGTATTAACAATCTTTCTGAAAATAATTAAATCATACTGTCAATATATATAAAGTGTATTACATTGAAATATGCTTAATAGTGTATCAGTATTAACATTACAGGAAATATGAGGGCTTTAAAAAACCCATTATACATCAGTCATAAAAAATTACAAGTCATTACAGAATGACTAAAATGGATTGGCTTATTGCATCCAAACACACCTTGAAAATTAATATATGCCTGAAATGTCTTTTTCTGTATCAACATTTACTTATATCACAGTAGATGATAATATTTTAAAGGTTCTGCCAAGTTTTTTAATTAATTTCACATGGATATAATTAGACTTGTTCTAAGTAAGTCTCAAAACATTCAAATTAGTCGCATGTTATCACACTGCTTTTCTCAGTGCTGCTATCAGGTACTGTATTAAGCCTTATTCAGGAAAATGTACTGATAAGAACACAAGTTATTTCAAGAAATGGGCTTCTTACACGTAGGTGGCATAATAGACAAATTTGGGTGAAAGTAAAGAAAGGCACATACTTTTAGGCTTGTTGACAAACTCTAAATAAATATGAAAATATTCAATATTCACTGGTTGAGAGAGTCCCTTGGGAGGCAGTCCTGAAGGGCAAAGGGGTCCAGGAAGCCTGGACATTCTTCAAGAAGGAAGTCTTAAAGGCGCAGGAGCAGACTGTCCCTATGTGCCGCAAGATGAACTGGCGGGGAAGACAACCGGCCTGGCTGAACAGGGAGCTCTTGCTGGGACTCAGGAAAAGAAGGAGAGTTTACCATCTCTGGGAGAAGAGGCAGGCAACTCAAAAAGAGTACAGGGATCTCGTTAGGTTATGCAGAGAGAAAATTAGAAAGGCAAAAGCCCAGCTAGAACTCAGTCTGACCACTGTTGTTAGAGATAACAAAAAGTGTTTTTACAAATGCATTAACAACAAAAAGAGAGGCAAGGAGAATCTCCATCCTTTATTGGATTTGGGGAGGAACATTGCCACCATGGATGAGGAAAAGGCTGAGGTACTTAATGCCTTCTTTGCCTCGGTCTTTAATAGCCAGACCAGTTATCCTCAGGGTATTCAGTCCCCTGAGATGGAAGATGGGGATGGAGAACAGAATAAACACCCCATAATTCAGGAGGAAGCTGTTTATGACCTGCTACACCACCTGAACACTCACAAGTCTATGGGGCCAGACGGAATCCATCCAAGAGTACTGAGGGAGCTGGCAGAGGAACTTGCCAAGCCACTCTCCATCATTTATCAACAGTCCTGGTTAACTGGGGAGGACCCAGAAGATTGGAGGCTTGCCAATGTGGTGCCCATCTACAGGAAGGGCCAGAAGGAGGATCCAGGGAACTACAGACCTGTCAGCGTGACCTCAGTACCAGGGAAGATCATGGAGCGGTTCATCTTGAGCGTGCTCAAGCGTCATATGCAGAACAACCAGGGAATCAGGCCCAGCCAGCATGGGTTCATGAAAGGCAGGTCCTGCTTGACCAACCTGATCTCCTTCTATGATCAGGTGACCTGTCTAGTGGATGAGGGTAAGGCTGTGGATGTTGTCTACCTGGACTTTAGCAAGGCCTTTGACACTGTCTCCCACAGTGTTCTCCTAGAGAAGCTGGCGGCTCGAAGCTTAGACAGATGTACTCTTCACTGGGTAAAAAACTGGCTGCATGGTGGAGCCCAGAGAGGTGTGGTGAATGGAGCTAAATCCACTTGGTGGCCAGTCACAAGTGATGTTCCCCAGGGCTCAGTTTTGGGGCCAGCTCTGTTTAATATCTTTATCAATGATCTGGATTAGGGGATTGAGCGCACACTCAGCAAATTTTCAGATGACACCAAGCTGGGTGGGAGTGTTGATCATAGGAAGTCTCTTCAAAGGGATATGGACAGGCTGGATTGATGGGATGAGGCCAATTCTATGAGGTTTAACAAGGCCAAGTCCTGGGTCTTGCACTTTGTTCACAGCAACCCCATGCAACTCTACAGGCTTGGGGAGGAGTGGCTGGAAAGCTGCCAGGAAAAAAAGGACCTGGAGGTATTGGTCGACAGCCAGTTGAACATGAGCCAGCAGTGTGCTCAGGCAGCCAAGAAGGCCAACAGCATCCTGGCCTGTATCAGAAACAGTGTGGCCAGCAGGAGTAGGGAAATGATTGTGCCCCTGTGCTCGGCACTGGTGAGGCTGCGCCTCGAGTACTGTGTTCAGTTTTGGGCCCCTCACTACAAGAAAGACATTGAGTTGCTGGAGCGTGTACAAAGAAGAGCAACAAAACTGGTGAAGGGTCTAGAAAACAAGTCTTATGAGATGCAGCTGAGGGAACTGGGGTTGTTTAGTCTGGAGAAGAGGAGGCTGAGGGGAGACGTTATTGCTCTCTACAACTACCTGAAAGGAGGTTGTAGTGAGGTGGATGTTGGTCTTTTCTCCCAAATAACAAGTGACTAGGACAAGAGGGAACAGCCTTAAGTTGGTCCAGGGGAGGTTTAGGTTGGATATTAGGAAGAAATTCTTCACTGAAAGGGTTGTCAAGTATAGGAACAGGCTACCCAGGGAAGTGGTGGTGTCACCATCCCTTGGAGGTATTTAAAGGATGTGTAGATGTGGTACTTGGGGACATGGTTTAGTGGTGAACTTGGCAATGCTAGGTTTACGGTTGGACTAGATGATCGTAACGCTCTTTTCCAGCCAGTCTATTCTATGATTAAAAGTTGCTCACCCATTCCCAGACTTTGTTTTTAAAAATTAAGTATTCGTCTGTAAATCCCGTCAAAGTTTGGGTGAACATAAGTTAGGCAATTCTTTTCAGAAGAATATTTTTTCCCCCAGGAAATTTGTGCTATCTCCAATGAAATAAATGTACCTCTATACCAATTAGAAATGGTATTAGAAAAAAAAAGAATGGAACCTCTCTAATTAGACTACTTACTCTACCAAACTTTTGACATATATACACAAAGGTTAAGCAAATGAGGGCTTTGGAGGGAGACCTTTAGGGAAAAGAGTAATGGAAAGAAATATAGCAAAAGACCTAATCAGCTTTCACCTGTGTTTTAGATCAGGAAAATGGTTAGGAAATGACCATCATGGATATCTGTCTAGAGCTGCTTCCAACTCATCTGTTTTGAAAGTTTCTTCTTGTTTCAGAGAGGCTTTGGACACAAAATCTCCTTTTTCCATATCTGGTGATTGTGTCCAAAGGATAACATTCTGGATGAAAGGGATCAGTATAATACTGTTTGTTGGGGGTGCTGATATTCCTTATCATCTACTTCTTTGTCCTATTGACTATTTCCTACCTCAAGAAGTCTAAAAACCCTATTATTACTTATTGTCTATTACACCATATCATTATGCCATCCTCAGACATAGAAGCAAATGTTCTCTTCAGTCCCCATTTCATTCTCTTCCTGTCTTCAGATATATGACAATTCTTCACAATGCAGAAATTATCTCAGCCAGTAAGGATGCTGGCAACGAGGGACAGATATCTGCAAACAAGAATCATGTTCCTAACTTGCAATGACACGTCAGTAATCATGAGTCTCTACCTTACGGAATGAGATACACTTTTGCATTTTTAATTGCTATGTTAATAGAGATGTAATTCACCTTTTTCTAATATTATTCTATTTAAAAAGTTGACAATTTCAACCTTGCTGGTTAGGGCACATTTTCTATTTCTTTTATTTGCCCTGTTAAATTAATAAATAATGAACATGCTGAGACCTCATGTGTTAGGGTCTTCAGAGCCAGAAACATCAAATAACTAGAAAAAGGCAATAAAAATGTGAAAGAAACTGACCTGATGCTGAGACGAAACACCCATGGACTCCACACATGATTCAATGTGAATTCTACTGGAGACCTTTATTATTGGTTACATGATCACTTATATACTCTTAAGCTGCTAACACA
Source organism: Caprimulgus europaeus (assembly GCA_907165065.1). The sequence continues at coordinate 12,942,705 of OU015537.1, forward strand.
CACACACACACACATAAAAACTCTTAATTGGCTAAAAGCTACTGTTCACACGCCTGGTTACAATACTTGATTAGATAATTCCACCTGTTCATGAGGCATTCTTTTTACTTATGACTAGTTACATAAGAAGCTTTCTTATCTTGTTTTTCTTGAATTCTTTCTTGTGAATTTACTCTGTTGTATTTATTCACCCAAAGTCAGGACTTAATTGCTCAAGGCCAAAGCCTCTTGCAGCTTCGGCTCTTAAAGGGCCAACAACCTGGTTTCTTTTTTTTTTTCTGGCAGGATGACTATATAAGGGCAATAGCTATCACAAATTGTTACATTTAAATTAGGTTTAAGTAAAAAGTTCAAAAAGTGACAGGAGACTGAAATTGAGGCTTTAAGGAAGTTGTTTTGGGCCCTTAATTGTAATTGGCCATTTTCAGTCTCTCTTCAAAATAGTAACTACTCAGCAGTGTATCCAGGCCTCCTTCATGAATCCTCTCTCCAGTTGATGCGCTCGGATATCTGAAAGCAACTTTACAGAAAATTGTTGGCAGGTTTTAAATTAAGAGGTCATGCAGGCACTGTCTGCTATTTCTCACTCTGACAAACTCAGATTGTCTTGTCTGTAATTCCATATTTAGTGTAAATAAGATAGAAATGATGTAGGGTTTTGCATATCTTTCTTTTGGACAGTCCAGATTACAAACCTGTCTGTAAAAGGCAATAATTGTTTCCATTTTCCTTCCTCCTTAAATTCACTCCTTTGCTGTGATGGTGTTCTTGTTGAGTAGTGATTATATTTAAAAGTTTTGTAAATATAGGACTGAATTCAGAGCTAAGTGTTGCCTGAGCCTTTTCATTTCCATCCACTCCATAGATAGGGATTTGGGAAATATGAATTGCTTTTTTTTTTTTTTTCCCTCCACAGTCTTGACTATTGTGAATGCAAATATTGTTTTAAAAAACAAAATCCCCATAGTTATCTGGCATAGCATTTAATTATTATTGTGGAGAAAATAAAATACTGGAACTCATTTAATTTGTGTAAGTTACATTCTCACTAATCATAAGACTTGGTGTTAGTCATTTTAGTGTCTATAACAAGTGATATAAGTGTTCAAGGCCAGGTTGGATGAGACTTTGAACAACCTGGTCTAGTGGAAGGTGTTCCTGCTCATGGCAGGGGGGTTGGAACTAGGTCCTTTCCAACCTATACCATTATATGATTCTATGAACAAAAAGGAGCATATCCCTGGGTTTTCCATTTTGTGCACTAATGATAACATATTGAAAGATAAAAAGAATATGTTAAAAAGTTAGAAAAACTACCTAAAGATAGATGTATTTGATATTTTCCAGAATTTAATAAAGAAAAAAGGAGACAGACTATACAAAAGTATATGTTAAAGCAGTCACTTATGAAACAGCTTCTCTCTGTTTTATGTATTAGAGCTGGTTAAGTCAACACAGAACTGGGAAATAAATTTCTGAAGGATTCTCCATTTCTCAAGAAGCTTATTGATTATTTTTTTATTATTTCTTGAAATTTATATACTCCTTTGCTAAAGAAAACATATTACTCGCGTTACCTATTGTAAAGCTGGGAGCAGAGTGCCCCAGGTTGAAGGTTACTGTCCTTTCTTGTGACTGGCACACCAAGAAGGTGCCTGTTAGCTATTTTCTGGTCAGTGGACTTCAGTAGCTTGAAGGAAATCAAGAACGATTGATCTTAGCCCTGTGGCAAAGAGTTGCTGTTATGAAGAGTTAGGGAGAATTACCCAAACCTGGTCCTTTAGGGAAATGTGCTCTGAAGTTTTACAGGACTTGCTATAAAAAGGCACAAAAGCATGGAAGGATGCAAAGAGCTGTCATACATCTAAGTTATGTCTATAATAGCTTAGTAACTCATTGCTCTCTATAAAATAAACAATATTCTAATCTATTGTCCAATTCTCATAAAACATGCACAGATATGTTAGACCAACTAACTCAAGCTTTTGAATTGCTTTGATTTTCCATCTTTCTTCTGTTGCTGAAAGTAACCAGATGGTCTGAATAGCTGCTTGTCCATTTGCACAGCAATGTATATGCCTGTTACATGATGAAACAAGTTTCCTGCTGAGGAACTGAAGCAATAGTCAGCTATCCTCAGCTAGAAGGATGCTTCATTAGATACTGTAATGTTGAATTTGACAGATGATAGGAAGCCTGTTATAGCTTTGGAAGGGGACAGAGCACTTAATAAAATGCTGTAGTTCACAAGTGCATAGAAATTGCGTTATTTTTACTTGATTTTAATATGGAGAGCACTACATGGCTAAAATACTAGTTAACTAACTTAATTATTCATTACTACAAAAAATTGATTCCTGCACCTAGTAAAGTGAACTTTTGTTTTCATTCTGTTCTTTGTGTTCTTGAAAAACAAAGCTGTGCATACAATAATAATTCATTGTATTAATTTTCTACATATTACTATACAGCATCCTAAGCTAAAAAATATGTTCCATGGAGACAGGACCAGTTTGATATATTTTAATAAACCAGCAAACTATTTGACTTAAAACTGTTACCTTTATTGGCACAGTTTATCTGTTTGTGGACACATTTTGTCTTCAAGGCAACTTTATATTGCTATTTTTATTTTTTAAGTTTCTCCATCTTGAGTCAAATGTTAATGTAACATAGAAAGTTGAGTAATTACATCTGGAGCATAATTTATATGGAAAATGAACTGACAGTTAATGGTTAGGTTCCACATTGTCAGCTAAGCTGTACTGCTTCCCAGAGGAAAAATAGGTTTTTCATATGTCTATATAAATTGGAAACAGGAAATTATTGCTAAGGTAGCCAGTCCACGTGCCAGTCCAGCAAAGACTAAGAAAGCAATGCAACATCACAAATAGTGCTAGAGGTGAACTGCTCCCACATCCCCAGTTATTTTCTTGAAAAAAAAATAATGTTTAGGAATCGCATAGCAACAGGGGAGGGAGGAAATTAGCATCTACAGTGGCAAATTGATATAGTCCAGTGATCTCAGTTGGTAGAAAAACTGGCCCTTACAAAAGGCCTACTAATTCTAGTTTTTTAAGAGTCATCCTATGGATTGTGTCATTCAGCTTCACTCATTCAGGTTTTCCCAAAATCAATCTTCCTTAGTGCTGTCTTTCAGGTATGTAGAGTTTCCTATCCAGAGTGTTTTGTCACACTAATGCAAAAATAAAATATGATCTACATCTCCTCTGTTTTACAAGATACAGATATGGGCAAGTTGCTTTAGGAATTTATGATGTTTCAAAAACTGAACCTGATGCTCCTATTGAAATGCTGCCATGCATGTGTGCAACTGATATATTGTTGATCAGTTTTGATTACTATAATTATAACCTTCAGAAGAGGCTTAGCTTTAAACTTTTATTATTGTGGGTTTTAGTTCAATGTCTTGACAGTAAAAAGTACATGTTATTTTGAGAGCTACATTGTTCTGTGGGAAAGATCTTATGCTAGCAGAACACAAACTGTGATATTTACAGAAAAAATAATTGTAGTTCACAAATTATTTGTGTTAAATATGGGCTGTAAGAAAAAATTAATGTTTTAACATTGTTTTGTGCTTTCAAATAATCATTTTTCATTAGTGCTGTGATTGACATTTATTTCAGAATGTTCTAGGAAACAGCTGTCCAAAGGGATTAAATAATTAAAGTAAAACTTGCATTAAAAGTTGAATTACAGATTCACTGTAGCCTAATACATAATTATTAATTGGAACTGAAGATGTTCTTATGTTTGGAAAGATAAAGCATTTGACTCTGAAAGTGTCAGCATGAAGACAGTGCATCATGCCAATCACAGATGGGAATATTAGTCAGTAATATGCTGCCACCACTGTCTTTTTATGATAATAAAGAACCTTGTTTGTCCAAACTGAATGAAAATAGTCTGTGCCCTTTGTGTTTCGCTGCATACTCCTGTGCTATTGTTTGCATTTCATAGTCCATTTAAATCAATTGAATGTCAAGGAGAGCATAATTGTTGAGGGCACCTGGTGTACTTGATGTCACTAAGACTAATTTTAAATATATAATGGATATTTTAATTACTTTGTTCTCTTTATCTAATCTGTTGCTTATTTATTTGTAAAAAAAAATATTACTTTGTTTTATTTAAAAGAACACAAGTGTTTGATGGGAACACATTTTGGCATTCTCTTTTCTTGCTCTCTGGTCCAAGTAAATGAGATTTCATATATTATGTCTTATTATGTTTGAGAGTTTGTTCCAAACAAATAGCTAATAGATGAAACAAACTTAAATGCAGAACACATACAATTAATAAGCACATTAGTCTTGTGGCCAGAGTACAAATGACACTATTGATACGTATAACAAAGCAATATAGATGATGTATCTGTGGCTATAATACAACTCTAATCAGTCAAGTAACATTGCTGGAAACACATTTTATGGGTGTTCATCACATGAAACTTTTTCTGTCAGAAGGATGTAGTTCATTTTTTGAATAAGACCATTCATTTACTTTAACCGAAAAGACATTCTTTACATAGCTCACATAACTTCACACAGTCAAGCTAAGGATCTAACTCTGCACACTCACACAGCACAGCTTAAGGCCCCAACAAGTACCCCCGGAAGAGAAGTGCCCTGTCTTCCGGTCAGCCCTGGTTAATATACTGGCATGACGTGATATGATATGGAATATTTCATTGGCACATCCAAATGCCAGTTCTGGGCTTTGCTATTCACTACACTTCTCCCTCCCAGTCCTAATGCAGCTGTGAAGTAGCCAAACACGGTGGCCTTGAGCTCCAGCAGCAACTCACAACACCAGCACTGTTATCAACGTTCTTCTCATAATAAGTCTGAACTGAAATACTAAAAAGAAAATTAACTCTATCCTGTCAAAACCAGGACAGGCTGTTTCTTGGGACTCTGCATATGGTTTTGGTCTCCTCTGTTCCAGAATGATTAATTCCTTTTGCAGAAAAAATCTAGACTAATCAAATGGAGTAAGCAGATATTTAAAAAGGTTCTGTTGTTTAGCCCAATGAGGAAAAAAATCTAAAATCATGTTTACTCTCCCAAAATACCTAGGACATAAAACTCAAGGAAACAAGGCATTTTCATGCTTGAAGCATTTTTTCTTAGAGCAGTTCTTATATTCACATATCATTATATCATGTATAATAATATAGTTTAGTAAATCCGGTGAATGATTATGTCAGTTGAATATTTCCCAAAAAATCAATACAATCACTTGAGTTAATTGAGTCAGCAAGCTGTGTTTGACAGCAGATGGATGATTTATTACAACTTAAAGAAGATTTTTTTTTTAAAAAAAGACCTGATAAAATCAGTGTCTAGACTGAGAAAACCTATAAGCAGGGCTCTTAAAGGAGATTAGTTATTTCTTCAGAGTAGCAAAAATAGAATGAAACACCTTCAGAATTTTTGGTGCTTTAAGAGCCGAAGCTGCAGGCGGCTTCAGCCTTGAGCAATTAATTCCTGACCTTGAGTGAAAAGTAAAAAAAAGTGGAACAACAGAAGCAAGAATGTGTATGAGACAAGATAAGGGATGACAGTTGTGTGCTGTAATCATTCACCAGTCAGAAGTAAAAGAATGGCTCGTGAACAGATGGAATTATCCCATCATGTCAATTGTTTAGGCAAGTGCTCACCGTGTGTGTGATAAGGGGTTGTATTGGGTTTGCGTGGCAAGGTTTTAGTAGCAGTGGAGGGGGGGGACATGGAGTGGCTTCTGTGAGAGAAGCTGCCAGAAGCTTCCCCCATGTCTGACCTGACACAGCCAATGCCAACCGGCTACAAGAACGGACCCGCCGCTGGCCAAGGCCAAGCCAATCAGTAACGCCTCTGTGATAACATAATTAAGAAAAAAAAAAGGAAGAGAGGGAAGAAAAAAAAGCTGCACACTTTGCAGCTGGAGAGAGGAGTGAGAAGATGTAAGATAAACAACTCCACAGACACCAAGGTCAGTGAAGAAGGAGGGAGAGGAGGTGCTCCAGGCGTCGGAGCAGAGATTCCCCCTCAGCCTATGGTGAAGACCATGGTGAGGCAGGCTGTCCCCCTGCAGTCCATGGAGGTCCATGGTGGAGCAGATGACCACCTGTAGCCCGTGGAGGACCCCACGCCAGAGCAGGTGGATGCCTGAAGGAGGCTGTGACCCCATGGGAAGCCCACGTTGGAGCAGGTTCCTGTCAGGACCTGTAGCCCGTGGAGAGAGGAGCCCACACCGGAGCAAGTTTGCTGGCAGGACTTGTGACCCCGTGGGGGACTTGCGCTGGAGCAGTCCCTTCCTGAAGGACTGCACACCATGGAATGGACCCAGACAGGAGCAGTTCGTGAAGAACTGTCAGTCATGGGAAGGACTCACGTTGGAGAAGTCTCCCGTGAGAGGGACCCCACGCTGGTGCGGGGGAAGGAGTCCTCCCCCTGAGGAGGAAGCAGCGGCAGAAACAACATGTGATGAAATGACCCCAACCCCATTCCCTGTTCCCCTGTGCCGCTGGGGGGAGGAGGTGGAAAATCAGGAAAGAGATTAAGGCCGGGAAGAAGGGAGGGATGGGGGAGGTGTTTTGAGATTTGGTTTTACTTTTCACTATCCTCTGATTTTGATTGGTAATAAAGTAAATTTGTTTTTTCCTCCAAGTCGAGTCTGTTTTGCCCGTGCCAGTAATTGGTGAGTGATCTCTCTCTGTCCTTATCTCCACCCACGAGCTTTTCGTTATATTTTTCTCCCCCTGCCCATTTGAGGAGGGGGAGTGATAGAGTGGGCTTTGGTGGGCATCCGGCCTCTAGTCAGGGTCAACCCACCACAGGGGTAACAAATCAAAAGTGAAAGAATGACCTGTGCTTGGGGCATGCTGGAGGAAAAAAGGATATATAAGCAGTGCAAAGCTTCAATAAAATGCTGATGCCTGATGCCTAAAGACATCTTGGTGTTGGTCATTTAATCCGCTGCACAGAATTGCCCCTGCAACCTTGCATAAACAGCAATAGAAAAATTGCTGCTGACTACTGTTAGCACTGAGTAGCTTCCTACCTTTTAAGTTTCACTAACTTCTTTGTATCCTGTGTGTGATGAATTTTTCTCTCCCCAGAGATTTGCCTTTTGACCAAGGGCCGTCGAACTGCCAGTATACGAGCAGATACGTACTGTCGCCTGTATTCCCTCTCGGTGGACAACTTCAACGAGGTTCTGGAAGAGTACCCCATGATGAGAAGGGCCTTTGAAACAGTGGCAATTGATAGACTTGATAGGATAGGTATTAATTTTTTTGCATATTTGGAATTCTTAAAACTTTTCTACATTTTCTTTTCTTTGAGTTGAAGGATAAAATATCAAGATTAAATCCTTCTTAAACGTTTCATTTCTGTTACACAACAGTAAAAGTTCTGTTGATCTATAAATAAGATGTCCAACAGTAGGACAAGGGGCAATGGGTGCAAACTGGAGCATAAGAGGTTCCATGTAAACATAAGGAAAAAGCTTTTCACTGTGAGAGTGACAGGACACTGGAACAGGCTGCCCAGAGAGGTTGTGGAGTCTCATTCTCAGAAGACATTCGAAACCCACTTGGACGTGTTCCTGTGTAACCTACTGTAGGTGATTCTGCTCTGGCAGTGGGGTTAGACTAGATGATCTTTCAAGGTCCTTTCCAATCCCTAACATTCTGTGATTCTGTGATCATTATTGACATTGGTTTTAAAATGTAGATATGCTGATTTGGAAGAAAACTTGTCTTCTTTAATATAGAAAGAGTAAAGAAATTAAATACATGCATACAGGTTTCTAATATTTAATAGACTTGGTTTAGTATTTTGCAGATTGTGAATACTCAGTGCATTAATTTATGTTTTCAAGACTTGGCCTCCTTAGAATTAGATCTTGCCAGAGGGGTCAAGGACAACAGGAAGAGCTTCTTCAAATACATGGCAGATAAAGCCAACGTCAGAGGCAATGTAGGCCCACTGATAAATGAGGGGGGTACCCTGGTGACAGAGGATACAGAGAAGGCAGAGCTATTGAATGCCTTCTTTGCCTCTGTCTACTCTGCCGGAAGTTGTCTTGAGGAGCTCTGTACCCTGGAGACCCCAGATGGAGACAGGACAATGGAGAAGATTGCCTCAGTTGATGAGGATTGGGTCAGGGACCAATTAAGCAATCTGGACATCCATAAATCTATGGGTCCAGATGGGATGCACCCACGAGTGTTGAGGGAGCTGGCTGAGGTCATTGCTAGACCGCTCTCCATCATCTTTGCTAAGTCGTGGGGAACGGGAGAGGTGCCTGAGGACTGGAGGAAGGCAAATGTCACTCCAATCTTCAAAAAGGGCAAGAAGGAGGACCCGGGTAACTACAGACCAGTCAGCCTCACCTCCATCCCTGGAAAGGTGATGGAACGACTTATCCTTGGTGCCATCTCTAGGCATATCAAGGATAAGAGGGTCATTAGGGGCAGTCAGCACGGCTTCACCAAGGGGAAGTTGTGCTTGACCAACCTTCTAGACTTTTATGAAAACACGACCAGGTGGCTGGATGATGGTAGAGCAGTGGATGTGGTCTATCTTGATTTCAGCAAAGCATTTGACACGGTCTCCCACAGCATCCTCACTGATAAATTGAGGAAGTGTGGATTAGATGAGCAGGTAGTGAGATGGATTATTAACTGGCTGGTGGGAAGAAGCCAGAGAGTAGTGGTCAATGGGGCGGAGTCTAGTTGGAGACCTGTGTCCAGTGGAGTCCCCCAAGGGTCAGTACTAGGACCAGTATTATTCAATATATTCATAAATGACCTGGATGAGGGAATTGAATGCACTGTCAGCAAGTTTGCTGATGATACCAAGCTGGGAGGAGTGGCTGACACTCCAGAAGGCTGTGCTGCCATCCAGAGAGACCTGGACAGGCTGGAGAACTGGGCAGGGAAAAACTTGATGAAATATAATAAGGGCAAGTGTAGGGTGTTGCACCTGGGCAGGAACAACCCCAGGTTCCAGTATAGGTTAGGAAATGATCTCCTAGAGAGCAGTGAAGGGGAAAGGGATCTGGGAGTCCTGGTGGACAGCAGGATGACCATGAGCCAGCACTGTGCCCTTGTGGCCAGGAAGGCCAATGGCATCCTGGGGTGCATTAGAAGGGGTGTAGTCAGTAGGTCAAGAGAGGTTCTTCTTCCCCTTTACTCTGCCCTGGTGAGGCCACATCTGGAATATTGTGTCCAGTTCTGGGCCCCACAGTTCAAGAAGGACAGGGAACTGCTTGAGAGAGTCCAGCGAAGAGCCACCAAAATGATTAAGGGAGTGGAACATCTCCCTTATGAGGAAAGGCTGAGGGAGCTGGGGCTCTTTAGCTTGGAGAAGAGGAGACTGAGGGGGGACCTGATTAATGTTTATAAATATTTGAATGGTGAGTGTGAGGAGGATGGGGCCAGGCTCTTCACAGTAACGACCGATGATAGGACAAGGGGTAATGGGTGTAAGCTGGAACACAGGAGGTTCCGCTTAAATTTGAGAAAGAACTTCTTTACTGTGAGGGTGACAGAGCACTGGAACAGGCTGCCCAGGGAGGTTGTGGAGTCTCCTTCTCTGGAGACATTCAAGACCCGCCTGGACGCCTTCCTGTGTGAACTCATCTAGGTGTTCCTGCTCCGGCAGGGGGATTGGACTAGATGATCTTTCGAGGTCCCTTCCAATCCCTAATATTCTGTGATTCTGTGATTCTGTGACTTTTCAAACTCTTATAATTTGTCTCTCAAGACTCTCTGGAAAAGTAGTCCAACTCAAAGCAATACGTGCTTAAATGATATTAGTAGTAAAGCCCAGTCTGCTCTTGGAGTAGTAATCTCATCTGAAGTGCTGTATTTACAATATGAAATCTACACAGGACAAAAAATAAAATATGAACTGTTTTATTGAAAAAAATAAATAATTGAGTGTAATTGTGTTCCTGTGCATCTGATAACACAGAATAGTGCCTACATCTTACAGACACTGAGAGTCATCAAGCAAACATCAAGACACAGTGTACAGCAGTCTTTATTGTGTAAGCAGGTGTCACATTAGCCATGAGTTCATATTAATTCATAAATAGTTAAAAAGATTATTTCTTGCAAGCTAGTGGCTGTTGATTATTAATGTCTAATAATTAGTTCCAGGGAATGTGCTAAATGGCAGATATAAGTTATGTAACAGTTTAGTGGAAAATAGAACCATTTTGCAATGAGAGAGAAAGATGCTATACACAGAGAGCCTGGTGGCTTTTTCCACCATTTTTCAGTAAATTACCATAGTTACATTTTCAGAATAATTGTAGTAACAGTAATGCACTACAAGTGAAGAGACACAGAAGCTTCAGGAGTCTTTGAGCACAATGGTGTTATGAAAACCTTCCCTGCTGGTGCAGAGAGAGGGGGAAGTGGGTGTATGTGGAGGCCAGTTGTCAGGAGCTGCGTGCCAGCATGAGTTGTTGTGGCAGTGCCTGGCGAGGCTCAACACCACTCCACTGCAAGGGCTGAGCTCTTTGGTCCCTGGCTCCTAGGGAGATCAGTGCAGTGCAGCCTGTCACAGTGGGCTCACTGTTGAACTGTGGCCAGTACTCAGCCTGATGTTTGCTCAGGCTTTTACAAAACCAATATAGCTCTCAGTGATGGGGGTTGAAATGCAAAGTCAGAGTGGGGATCTTCCCCTGTGTATCAGGTTTGATAACTCTTCTGCCTCTCTGTAAAGGGAAGAAGAACTTGATCCTCCTGCAGAAGTTCCAGAAGGACCTCAACACCGGGGTTTTCAACAATGAGGAGAATGAGATTTTGAAGCAGATACTGAAGCATGACAGAGAGATGGTGCAGACCATCGCCCCAGTGAGTTTGCAGCAGATGCCCACACTGAACTCCAGCACCTCTACTACCACCTCATCATTGTGCATCAGAATGCAGTCCCCTCCCGTTTACACCATGAGCAGCCTTTCTCATGGAAACCTGCACTCCATCTCACCCAGCACGCAGATGCCCCAGCAAGCCATCATCCTCTCGCCCTACTCCTACACCACTGCCATCTGCAGCCCACCCATACAGAGCCCTCTGGCTGGCCAAACTTTCCAGTACATCTCACCGACCGTCTCTCAGCTCTCCCTCATGCAGCAGCAGCCGCAGGCACCCCAGCAGTTGCCTGATGCTGCACAGAAGAACGAGGTCCACAAAAGCACCCAGGCCCTCCACAACACCAACCTGACCTGGGAGGTACGGCCTCTCTCTGCCTCTCAGCCTTCGCTGCCCCATGAAATCTCCACTCTGATCACCAGGCCTCACCAGGCTGTGGGGGAGTCCCTCACCTCCCTCCTTCAGCCTGCTCAAAGCCCCAGCATTCCCCCAGCCAGCCAGGCCACCATCCCCCAGCGCGTCTCGCTTTTCCAACAAATGTCCTCAGGAGTTATCCCCCTGAACCGGGGGGCCATGCTGCCCACAGTCCCCCTGCAAAGGGATTCTTCCAAAGTCTTAAGCACAGAGCCCGAGGGAGACAAACTACGGTTCACGTCAAACTTATGATCCCTGGTAACTGTGAGCAATAGACTTATAATGAACTGAGAACCATCCCCGAACTGCTGTAGCCTATTTCCTAATGTACCCCAGCAGTCTACTATGAGAAAAATACTTTAGACAGATTTGCCCTACATAACAAATGTAAAAATTATATATATATAAAATATATATTTTAAAAAAAGAATTTAAAAAACTTGTTTGGATTCATGTCTTCCTTTCTTGCAACCATTAAAGAAGTCAAAATTCAGCTGCAATATTATTTGTTTTTAACGTCAGTCAACTTTAAAATCAGCCTGACAGATTTCTCTGTTCATGAGATTTGTTATTTTCATGGGAAAATTGTCAACACAATAACAAACTTCAAACAAGTATATTTAAAAAAACAAACCAATGTGACTAAAACATAGCACTGACTGAGTGATATTCCGAAACCTTCATTATTTCATTTATTAAATACACATTGTTAATTTCTTGTGAAGAATTCCGTTATCTCCCATTGCTTTTCATATTTTAGCACTTTCCATTCAGAATTAGATTGGAAAACAAATAAATTCAAAACACCTGCAGTCAAAAAGCTGGCACTAGCACTCCTCTGGATAGATTGTAACCTCACAAAGTCAGCCATTCTGTTGTTTCAGAAAACTGGGTGGACTTCAATCTTCACATTGCTAAAGACTTTTACAAAGACTATAAATATTGCCATTGTAAATAACTTTTTAGACCCAAGCAAAAATAGCTGCTGTGTGGTATACCATTGCAAGATCTTTGTTTAGGAATTTAGGTTCAGCTCTTCAATTGAAAATTTACAGTTTTAAAATTTGTTAAAGATAAGTGCAACACAACTGTTGAATTGTAATGCAATGGCTTAAAACCTAGAATGTTACTTTTACATGCAATGTTTTGTGAAAAATTGTATGCTTGATCCTGCAAACATCTTGTACTTCACCAATACCATTACTTTTCTTCTCCTTGCCCTCAGTAGCATCTGAAAATATTCCATGCATGCTTTGAAAAAAAAAAAAAAAAAGATAAAAATAGGTTCAGGCAGTCATTTTAGGAAAAGACTTTACGGTATCTTAGAAAATAATAACCATTCATTAATTATGTCTACCTTAAAATTCCTATAATGCTGACTTTGAATCTCTGGTTTAAGTCTAGAAATGAGGTTTTTCATTTAAAGGATTATTTGTAAACCACAGCTTGATTGAGGCTTTCAAGTGCTTTCTGTGTCTTCACTATAGTTTTGTAGTTGACTGTGATGTTAATTTAAAAAAAAAATGTAATATATCATCAGGTCTGTCTGGAAATGCATTATTTGCTCTGTGTATATTGTAATTAAATGGATAGTATATCCTAAGGCATGTAGAGCCAAACATAGCCCATATGTATGAAGCTTATTATTTTTTATATCTTCAAAACAGAAGACAGGTGACAGAAAGCAGGGTTAAAGCATAATGTTCTGTGAACATTTTGTTTTGTTTGCTCAAACCTTCACATTATGTTATCCACAAAAAAAGTTCTTTTGTAATCATTTGTGCCTGATTTGTCACATTAAATAGAGATTGAAACTAAATGTGGCATAATTTAACTATGAAAAATCAGCATTATGGATATGATACAAGCATATATTCTGTTCCTTAAAACCCAGCTGATTCACGTGAAGGAAGTGAATGAAAAGGGGTTCTTCTTTTCTCATTAATGATGAGTTTAACAATGCATGAAAAAATTAAATAATATCACAAACTATATAATGCAGTGAATCAAGATGTACTTGAGAGCCAAGTAAATATTCTTAAGCTAACAGCTTGAACCCATGCTGCCTGTTACACCTTTTAATAAAGTGGTAAATCAAATAAAATTTTTAAAACAACTTCCAGTTTTTGATGACTCCCATGCATCAGTAAAAATCAGTGTAATTAACCCATTAACATGCTGCTGCCATTAATCCAAGTGGCCCAGAGTAGTATACAAAGAAGTGATTGTTTAAAAGTGTTTGGAACATTATGGATACACTGCAAGACCATTTATTTATCAGTACAATGCCCCTTATATTATTTTAATACTAACAAATTCTGACAGTTAATTAAGAACATATACTGATCTTTCAAGCTGTTTAAGGTTTACATTTGCTAGGAGAAACAGGGTTAGTAGAGAAATATTTTTATATATATTTTTATTGTATTTTAAGCAATATGAAGAAATATTAATTCACATGGTCTTTCAGTGAAATCATAAATAATTTTTAATGACTTTGTAATAGCATGGACAATATCTAGGATTTGTATGTTAATTCAAGAAATGGTACAGGGTATAAAATTATATACGTGTATATATATATGTATGTATGAAAGTATATATACTTAGATTAAAAACCAAATTACATTCCTGTAATACAAAGGTTCATTGCTAGCTTCAGATGTTGCCTATTTTCTCTGTACATAAGTAAGTCCATAAGTATGAAATCTTACATCTATACAGGATGAAATGTATTAATGAAAAAGGTTAGATCTTACTGATGCTGGGAAGAATATAGAACTGATTCTTAGAATGACTATGACCAGGGATGAGTTAGATTTTTTTTCTTTTGTCTTTTCTCAAAGCCATAAATAAATATATACAAAATATAATAAAGAAAATATATACAAATAAAACCATTAATATTTTTTGTTCCAGTATCTTTATAAGTGAATAAGTTTTCCTTTACCATGAAAGAGTAACTGTTTGCTTTTCTCTTTTCTTTGTTCTGAGTCACAGAAATTATATGCACTAAGTATGGGGAGGTGGGAAAAAAAATACCTGAGTAATTATGTGCACAGCTGGAAAAAGGGGGCTTAGAAATTCGAGGTTACTACCTGATTTACTCAAGTAATTCCTAAGCAATATTGTCTCTGTAGATTAGAGGAATTCATTGTGCTAAAAAACATTTTCCCTACAAACCTCTCATTTAAGCCATTACCACTAATCTGCAATATTTCTTGAGTACAAATATTTCAAACTGAAGTATATTTATATATAAATTTTTAAATATCCTGAGGGAGAATCCCAATAAATTGTTAGTGTAACTTAAGAAAAATATATTCTATCATATGTTCACTTTATCTTACTATGTTTGCCAATCCTAGACGATGTACCTCTGAACTTGTGTATAATATTTGAGATTTCAAGAGAACATTGGCATGGACATCATGTTCATTAATTACATTTTAGGTCACTGTAAATGAAAAACAGTTCATACAAACCAATAACAGTCTTTTTTTTTGGTGTTAACTTCAGTAGGATATATAATTCTAGACTGATAAACTGTGATTTTAAGCAAGCATGAGTAGTTCTATTTTGAAACTGCATCCTAAAGTGTATTGTGTTTTCTTTTAAATGGCATTTAAATATTTTTTTATTTTGCATTACTAAGATATAACTCAAATCCAATTGTTGATCTGCGATATCAAACCTTACAACTCATAGAGAGTTATAAAGCAGGTATGTTTTATTCGCCGTCGGGAGACAGGGTGGATCACTCCAAAAGGCCCTGTGCGCCCACTCTTTTACAAAGGCATTATTTAAAGTACACACACATACATAATCATTAAATTTAGGATGGGTTAAGCTAATTAGTTAAAAAAATTTTCAACGTAAGTTCACTCCCATTCACGCTTGCGCACTGCCTCCTGTTGGTGCTTGTTAGCACCCTTGTAGACCTCTAGACAAAATAAAGCCAGCTTTCTTGTTTCAGACTGCAGATGTTGCATACCAGTTCCTTCTTCTCTTGCTCCAGACTGCTTGCATACCAGGCACCGCAAAGCCTTTGCTGATAGTGTGGAATAGCTTGTTAGTTATTGTAAAAGTTTCCCACTTAACACAGACAAAACGATCTAGACTTGAAGTTTCCCATCTAACACAGAGACAAAATGAAGCTAAGCTTATTTTCTAAAATCTAATTCTCAATACAGAAAATAAATGAATAAATCTAACTATATTTTATATTTTTGCATATCATTGTAGTCAGTGAAATTATTTCCAAAAGGACCAGCATTGTACTAGAAGCTTCTTGTCTAGCAGCAAAATTCCATCCTCCCAACCGCGGGCAATTTAAACGGCCTCCAGGGACCTTGAGCGATTAGGATGTGGTGTGTCAGTTTTTGCAGGTAGGGCAGCTTTCTTTAAGTCTGCTGGAAGCAGCATTCCATTGCAGTGGCTAGCTACCTTGTGGGTCTGCTACTAGGGGAAGTGCTCGTGACTCCTGGCATCATGGTTGTGAGCACTCATCTGAGAGCTAAAACCAGTTCCCCTTCAGGTAAACCCCCAGAGATGTCTGATGCATCCACCCAGACAGATCTGGTAAGAAAGGAGACCTCGGTTCAGATGGCTGTCTCGACTGAGTGCCCTGCACCTTCTCCCAGTGATAAGGTAAGTCCTTGTGCTGGGTGTGCACAGGTGGATGTTCTCCTGTGCCAGGTGACTGAGCTGCAAGAAGCAGTGGAAAGACTGTGTTGTATTAGAGGTGCTGGGAAAGAGATGGATTATTTAAGAATCATGTCCCACTAGGGGATGATACTGGGATGAAGGCACCTTGGTCATTGGTGACCTGGAAAAGCAGGGCTCCTCTTCAGCCCCCACCCACCACCATCACCACCAAAACCAGGTTTGAAGCTCTTGCACCTATTGTGCCCCTTAAGACACAGGAGCAATATATGCAAGAAGTAACTGCACCAGCAGTCTGCAGTGAATATTGGAAAAAGAAATGCTGGGTGCTTGTAGTGGGTGACCCTCTGTTAAAGGGCACAGAGGGTCCCCTCTGCCTGCCTGACAGGGAATCTTGAGAGGTCTGCTGCCTCCTGGAAGCCAAGATCCGGGATGTTGCTTTGAGGGTCTGTACTGGTTTTTAGCTGAAAATAGAGCTGGGTTTCTTTTTAGTAGCTAGAATTGTGCTGTGTTTTGCTTCCAGCTTGGGACTCGCTATGAGAGAGACACTGATAACACACCAATGTTTACATTTTTGTCACTGGAAGTGAAGGACTTTGTGTTCTGTTAGTCCACAAGCACGAGATTTAAGGGAGGAGAAGAATATTTAAGTTAATAAACTTAATTAACAGTTAGATATGCCAATGGGGTATTCCATATCATATCACGTCATGCCCAGTATGTTAGTGAGGGTCTCTTCCTCTCTTGCTCTCTCTGGCTTTCGCTCAGGCTCTCGTTCTTCCGGGATTGCGGTTTCAGTTCGGGATTGTCCCTCCTCCGGGATCGTTATCTGGGAACAGGCCGGGCTTGGTCAGGAGGGGCGTGAGCTATAACTTTGGGTGTCATTCACTTGCATATTTTGTTACTGTTATCATTATCACTACTATTTTAATATTAGTAGTATTTTAAGTTTTCTTTCTATTATTAAAGTGTTCTTATCGCAACCTACAAGCCTTTTTATCCTTGCCCCTCCAATCCTGTCCCCTGGAGGTGGGGGGGAAGTGGGTGAACGGCTGTGTTGGCTGCTAGCCAAGGGCTAGCCAAGTGAAACTATCACAGGGTCCCACAACTAGTCAAAGAAACAGAACTCTATCTGCTGCTGGTCTTTCATGTGGGCACCAATGATGCTGCAAGGCACAACATGAGAAGAATCAAGGAAGATTATAAAGCCCTAGGTAGACAAGTGAAAAAAATTGATGCTCCTCTTTTCTGCCTGTTGGAGGAAAGTGGAAGGCCAGAAATAAATGCATAATACACATAAACTTGTGGCTACATGGCTGGTGTCCATGTGAGGGTTTTGGTTTTTATGATAATTGGACTTTCTATTTAGATTATAATCTGTTAGGGAGGGATGGGATTCACCTGTCTACAAGAGGCAGGGCAATCTTTGGCAGCAAGCTGGCTGACCTAGCAAGGTGGGCTTTAAACTGAATGGCTTGGGGGTGGAGTCCAAAGTAGCAATGCTCAAGTCATTGCAGTAGACTGGGGAATGGGACAGGCCAACTGTCAGAGTGAGAAGTCTGCCCTAGCTGCATCCCACGACTGGAGACAGAGGGCCTTCTCTTTTTCCAGGCTGAACAGCCCCAACTCTCCTAGCCTGTCCTCATAGGAGAGGTGCTCCAGCCCTCAGACCATCCTCGTGGCCCTCTTCTGGACTCGTTCTAACAGGTCCATGTCTCTCTTGTGTTGGGGGCTCCAGAACTGGACACAGTACTCCAGGTGGGGCCTCCCTTGACCTGCTGGCCACGCTTCTCATGATGCAGCCCAGGATACAGTCGGCCTTCTGGGCTGCAAGCACACATTGCCGGCTCATGTTGAGCTTCTCATCCACCACCATCTCCAAGTCCTTCTCTTCGGAGCTGGACTCAATCCACTCATTGCCCAGCCTGTATTTGTGCTTGAGGTTGCCCCAACCCAGGTGCAGGACCCTGCATTTGGCCTTGTTGAACTTCATGAGGTTAGCACAGGCCCGCCTGTCAAGGTCCCTCTGGATGGCATCCCGTCATTCCAGCGTGTCAAGTGCACTATACAGCTTGATGTCGTCGGCAAACTTGCTGAGGGTGCACTCAGTGCGCCTGTCCATGTCACTGACAAAGTTGTTAAGCAGTACTGGCCCCAATACTGACCCTTGAGGGACACCACTCGTCAGTGGTTTCTACTCGGACATGGAGCTGTTGACCACAACTCTTTGAGTGCAAACATCCAGCCAGTCAAACACCTTGCACAAGTCCAGGTAGATGACATAAGTTGCTTTAGCCTTATCTACCACTGTTGTAATCCCATCGTAAAAAGCCACCAGATTGGTCAGGCATGATTTCCCCTTGGTGAAGCCATGCTGGTTGTCACCAATCACCTTCTCATTCTCCATGTGCCTTAGCATAGTTTCAAGGAGTATCTCCTCCATGACCTTGCCTGGTACTGAGGTGAGACTGACTGGCCTGTAGTTCCCTGGATCTTCCTTGTTTCCCTTTTTAAAAATGGTGGTTATGTTCCCCTTTTTCCAGTCTGCAGGAACTTCACCAAACTGCCAGGACTTCTCAAATATGATGGATAGTGGCTGTGGTGGGTTGACCCTGACCAGAAGCCGGATGCCCACCAAAGCCCACTCTATCACTCCCCCTCCTCAAATGGGCAGGGGGAGAAAAATATAACGAAAAAGCTCGTGGGTGGAGATAAGGACGGAGAGAGATCACTCACCAATTACTGGCATGGGCAAAACAGACTCGACTTGGGGGAAAAAAACATATTTACTTTATTACCAATCAAAATTAGAGGAGAATGAGAAGTAAAACCAAATCTTAAAACACCTCCCCCATCCCTCCCTTCTTCCCGGCCTTAATCTCTTTCCCGATTTTCCGTGGGGTCCTCCACGGGCTACAGGTGGTCATCTGCTCCACCATGGATCTCCATGGACTGCCTCACCATTGTCTTCACCACAGGCTGCGGGGAATCTCTGCTCCGGCACCTGGAGCACCTCCTCCCCCTCCTTCTTCACTGACCTTGGTGTCTGCAGAGTTGTTTTCTCTTACATCTTCTCACTCCTCTCTACAGCTGCAATGTGTGCAGCTTTTTTTTCTTCCGTCTCTTCCTTTTTTTTTCTTAATTCTGTTATCACAGAGGCGTTACTGATTGGCTCGGCCTTGGCCAGCGGTGGGTCTGTTCTTGTAGCCGGCTGGCATTGGCTGTGTTGGGTCGGACACGGGGGAAGCTTCTGGCACCCCATGTCCGTCCCCCCCCCGCTAACAAAACCTTGCCACGCAAACCCAATACAGTGGCTTTGCAACTTCATCTGCCAGTTCCCGCAGACGCATCAAATCAGGTCCCATGGACTTGTGCACCTTCAGGTTCCTTAGGTACTCATGAACCTGATCTTCTCCTACAATGGACAGCTTTTCATTCTCCTGGACCCTTCCTATGCTTTCCAGGACTTGGGCAGTGTGGCACGAGTCCTTGCCGGTGAAGACTGAGGCAAAAAAGTCATTGAGCACCTCAGCCTTCTCAATGTCCCGAGTGACAAGATCTCCCATCGCCTTCCGGAGAGGGCCCACACTTTCCCTAGTTTTCCTTTTCTCCCCAACATACCTATAAAAGCTTTTTTTGTTACCCTTGACATCTCTGGCTAAATTTAATTCTGTCTGGGCCTTGGCTTTCCTAACCTGATCCCTGGCTTCTCGGGCAATTTGTCTGTATTCCTCCCAGGTTACCCGTCCTTCCTTCCACCCTCTGTAGGCTTCTTTTTTGATCCTAAGTTTGTTCAGGATCTTCCTGTCCATCCATGCAGGGCTCCTGCTGTTTTTGCCTGCCTTTGTCTTTGTTGGGATACACCGCTCCAGGGCTTGGAAGAGGAGATATTTGAGTGTAAGTCAGTCAGCTGTCCTGAGCCCCTCTTCCCTCCAGGAATTCATCCCATGGTACCTGACCAAGCAGATCCCTGAAGAGGTCAAAATCTGCTCTCCTGAAATCCAGAGTGGTGAGCTTACAGTGCTGCCTTCCTCACTGCCCTAAGGATCTTGAATTCTACCATCATGGTCACTGCAGCCAAGGCTGCCTGAGAGCTTCACATTCCCCACTAGCCCCTCCTTGTTGGTGAGAACAAGGTCCAGCATGGCACCCCTCCTTGTCGGTTCCACTTAGAGAAGGAAATTGTCATCCATGCATTCCAGGAGCCACATGGATTGTTTGTGGCCTGCTTTGTTGTCCCTCCAACAGACATTGGGGTGGTTGAAGTCCCCCATGAGGACCAGGGCTTGTGAACATGAGTCTGCTCCTATATGCCCATAGAGGGCCTCATCTGCTAGGTCTCTTTGGTCTGGCAACCTGTAGCAGACCCCCACCGTAACATCCCCTGTCTTTGCTTTCCCTTTAATCCTGTCCCATATGCTCTCAGTTAGCTCCTCATCCATCTTTAGGTGGAGCTCCATGCACTCCAGCTGGTTGTTGACATACAGGGCAACACCCCCTCCTCATCTCCCCTGCCTGTCCTTCCTGAAGAGCCTTAAGAGCATTTTACACCTGAAGCGGCACACAACCCTGGCAAACTAACATGCCACTTGATGGAAGGGTGCCTGGCCTACCCCAATGAAAACCAGCAGCTTCTAGCACTGTACTGGGGCCTGGCCTGTGCCTGTCAAGCCACAGTTCAGTACTCTCAGAGGACTGTGGTTGAGGCAGGGACCCAGACCACATCCAAGGACACCATGGTTGAGACAAGGATCCAAACAACAACTGCACTAATCGGCCCAGTGGTGCATAAGAAACAGTGGACAAGGAGAAGAACTGGTCCATATCATCGATTAGCAAGGGAATAGGAAGAAGAGGAAAGGTTTGATCAAGAAGCCAGTCCTTCAACGAGGAACTTGGAGGAAGGAGTGAGAGAACTAAAACAAGAAGCAGAAACTACCCGGTCCCTGACCTCATCAGACCTTCAAGACGTGGAAAGATTACAGCTGCCAGCCAGGTGAGCAGGTTGCTGCCTGGCTGCTCCGATGCTGGGATAATGGGGCCGACAGCCAGCAACTGGAAGGAAGGGAAGCCCAGCAGCTGGGATCCCTTGCTAGAAAACAAGGAACTGAGAGAGGAATTGGAAGAGAGGCAGCAATTTGCAGTCTCTGGAGATGGCTCCTCTCAGGTGTGAAAGCCAGATATCCATTCATGGAAGATCTCATGAAGTCCCTGGGAAAGTGGACTACCGCAGACGAAGGCATCCAGTACCTGAGAGAATTAGCAGTGCTGAAAGTCATCTACAGTGATCCAGATAATGATGAAGTCTCTACAGATCCAGAGGATGTCCTGTGCACACAGGCCATATGGAGGAAGGTGATTCAAAGTACCCCAGTGTCATATGCTTACAGCTTGGCAGCAATGTATTCCCCAGATAGGGAAACACCAGCTGTGGAAAGAGTGTCTCTGTGGCTGCAAAACTGAAGAAAATCTCTGGACCTCCTCATCCCTACGGGCTAGCACTGTACCTGTCAGGAGCATCCGAAGAAATCAGTCCTCTCTTGCCACAGTGAGAGGGAAAGGGAGCCCTGATGCATGCCATGTGGTGCACTCTGGTTCTTCTTGTGTGACCAGAGGGAGGACATGAGGAAGTGGGATGGTGAACCTACCTTTAAACTGGAGGCCCGTGTACGTGAACTGAGGGGCAAGACAGCTTTTAAGAAATGGCCACCCAAGAAGGCTGTCAGTGTAGCCGCTACAGACACCCAAGAAAGCAATCAGTGATCTCCCAGGCATAGAAGAACTTAAATCACCTCGCTTGACCCTGCTGAGGGGACTTCTGGTCTGGTACTGCAAAGGTCAGACAGTGAATACTCTGATGAGGAAGAGGAGTAGAGGGTCCGTGCCTTCGGCCAGGAGGAGGAAAGGGATGACCAGATATATTGGACTTTGTGGATTTGATGGCCTGGCACATCAGATCCACAGAAGTCCAAAGCTTTGGTAGACACTGGTGCACAGTGTATGCTGGTGTCATCAGGGTACAGGGGCACAGAACCCATCTAGATCTCCAGAGTGACAAGGGGATGCCAAGAATTGTCTGTATTGGAGGCTGAGGTCAGCTTCACAGGAGACAAATGGGAAAAGCACCCCATTGTGACTGGCCCAGAAGCCCCTTGTATCCTTGGCATGGACTATTTCAGGAGAGGGTACTTCAAGGACCCAAAGGGGTACCGATGGGCTTTTGGTGTGGCCACTGTGAACACAAAAAAGGTCAAGCAGCTGTCTACCCTGCCTGGCCTCTCAGAAGATCCCTTCATTGTGGGATTGCTACAAGTTGAAGAACAACAGGTGCCAGTTGCCACCAGGACAGTGCACTGGCGGCAATATCACACAAACTGAGACTCCTTGGCTCCCATCCATGAACTGATTCGTCAACTGGAGAGCCAAGGAGTCATCAGCAAGACTCATTCACCTTTTAATAGTCCCATATGGCCAGTTCAAAAGTCTGACGGAGTGTGGAGGTTAATAGTAGACTGTCGTGGCCTGAATGAAGTGACACCACCACTGAGTGCTGCTGTACCAGACATGTTAGAGCTCCAATATGAACTGGAGTCCAAGGCAGCCAAGTGGTACACTACAATCAACATT
The DNA here is from genome assembly GCA_907165065.1 of Caprimulgus europaeus. Next base: position 12,965,308 of record OU015537.1, read on the forward strand.
GCCAATGCTTTTTTTCTCCATTCCTTTGGCAGCAGAGTGCAGGCCACAGTTTGCTTTCACATGGAGGGGTGCCCAATACACCTGGAACTGACTGCCCCAGGGTTGGAAGCACAGCCCCACCATTTGTCATGGACTAATTCAAAATGCACTGGAAAAGGGTGATGCCCTTGAGCAGCTACAATGCGTTGATAACATCATTGTGTGGGGCAACAAGGCAGAAGAAGTGTTCAAGAAGGGAAAAAGTAATTCAGTTGTTGGTACAGAAGCGCATCTGCTCCTGGCACCGCGATTGCCTGTGCTACACTGGATGTTTAAAGGAAACATCTCTTCTACACATCATGCAACCAGTGCTACATGGAATAAGTGGGTAGCATTGATCACGCAACAAGCTCGACTAGGGAATCCCAACCGTCCAGGAATCCTGGAAGAGATCATGGACTGTCCAGAAAGCAGAGATTTTGGAGTACAGCCTGAGGAGGTGGTTCGTGCCCAGGAGGTACCATGGTATAATGAGTTATCAGAAGACGAAAGGCGTTATGCTTTGTTTATTGATGGATCCTGTCGTGTGGTAGGAAACCATCAGAAGTGGAAAGCTGCTGTGTGGAGTCTCACATAACAAGTCATTGAGGCCACTGAAGGAGAAGGCGAGTCAAGTCAGTTTGCAGAAGTGCAAGCCATCCAACTAGCCCTAAAGATTGCTGAACGAGAAAAGTGGCCAGTCCTCTATCTCTACACTGACTCCTGGATGGTGGCTAATGCCCTGTGGGGGTGGCTGCAGCAGTGGAAGAAGAACAAGTGGCAGCTGTCCTGGTTTTTAGCTGGGAAAGAGCTGGGTTTCTTTTTAGTAGCTAGAATAGTGCTGTGTTTTGCTTTCAGCATGGGATTTTTTATGAGAGAAACACTGAGAACATCCCGGTGTTTGCATTGTTGTCACTGGAAGTGAAGGACTTTGTGTTCTGTTAGTCTACAAGCACAAGATCTAAGGGGTCAAGGAATATTTAAATTAAAAAGCTAAATTGGCATTTGTTGCCAAACCTTCTTGGCAAGCTCCGTTCGTCTGCTGGACTGGCCTGGGGCTATCCCCACTCCAGGGCCATAGAGCACAGACACCAATATGAGGATGCAGCAAATGGCGTTTAATGCGTAGTTACAAAAGCTTATATAGGACACACAAGCCTCGCCCTTCGTGGGCGGTGTCTTTGCCATAGTTCCTGCGTCAAGCGTCCCTACCTTTCTGTTACATGCCGCCATCTTCTGTCCGCATTTCCCTACATTTCACCCTCCTCAATGACGCATAAAAGCATATAAGCATAAGCAATTTGTTGCTGCTTGCGAATGAACTGCTGTAGCATACTAAAAGCAAAGCAACAGGCTACCGGCAGTAGGACAAAAATAATGAACAAAATTGCTAGCCCTAATACCACATATTCCAACAAAGACTTCCAGGAAAGGTTGCTGAGCCAGTCCATGATGGTATTAAAGCCTCTTGTGAACACGTCTTGCTTCTCCCATATACTGTCTGTAGATCCCGATGCATCAAGCCAAGCACGTATAGTCTGTTGTTTACAACCTGCTGAAAGAGATGGTACATTAGACACATGATTCCATCAAATGATGTCACTTAGCCCACACCACCCAATAATTCGCTGTCCTTCCTTGATAGTGTCTTAAAAGGAGATAGGTGGCCTGCAAAGCAAAACATAGCAGCTACTGGTGCAGGTTAGCCCAAGTCCTTCCACGCAGCTCTGTTCTTACAGTAGACACCTGACAAAATAATAAAGGCAGAGACAATAACACAAAATTATATAAACAAAGCTTCTATTACCGCAGTAGTGGTTCCTGTTCCCCCCACTCCTTGTCTCATTCTTATCTGATAGACGTCTGCATCTCAGTAGTCTCTTCTGGTCCGTCTTTGTGTAGGCACGTATGGGTTGAGTCGAGGTAGTGCAAGTTTTTCACACAGGTACATCTATAAAAGACAATACTGACAAGGCATCAGTGAGTATAGGATACAAAAGGTCACGTAACCTCTTCCTTTCGGAGGTGAGGTCGCAAGCATCGGGCAGGGACCCACGGGATCTTGTTTTCCCTCCTTATGGCTGCATATCCCCGTTTGTGGGATATCAGTTCCCATCCTGTCTCCCAGTCAATACTTCCTGGGAAACGTACTTTGACTGGTGGCCCGGTCTCTGGGGCACACAAGCTCCAGTGTCGTTTCACCGGGGCTATGTCACTCTCTCTCCGGGCAAAATGGTTATGCGAGTAAAGAGCACGATTTAAAATTGTTGCTTGATGGCTAACGGGGATTACCTCTGGAAACCCTTCCCCCTCCCCTAGAACCTTAATCTTGTGTTTTAATGTTTGATTGGCACGCTCCACAGTAGCTTGACCAGTGGAGTTGTAGGGGAGACCATGGACAAGGGTAATACTCCATCGAGGACACCACTTGGCAATGCTGGCGGAGGTAAAACATGGTCCATTGTCTGTTTTTATTTGCTTGGGGAGACCTAACCAGGCGATTGCAAGGCTCCAGTGGAGCTGGGCTGAGCAGGAAGTCTGTCGGCGGTGCTGGGTAGCAACAATCACCATACTGTATGTATCAACTGTGACAGCTAGCCAAGGCTGTGGCTTTAACTGGGGACAAAGAGTAAAATCAGTCCGCCAAATGCTATTGGTCTGGAGCCCTCGCGGGTTAACACCAGCGCTCCACAACAGGGATCGCTGACAATAAGGACATGTCGAAATTACATCTCGGGCCTGGACGAGGGGAATGTTACACTGTTTTTCTAATGCCTTTGCTCCGAGATGCAAAAAACTATGAAGGTCTCTGGCTTGAGACAATGTCCATACTTTATTCGCTGCTCTATCGGCCATACCGTTACCCTCTGTGAACAGCCCTGGGTATTTCTGATGACTGTTCACATGCATTATAGAACAGGTATTTTGGCGTTGTTGCAAAGCGTTTTCTAACAGGCAGGCAATTTCTGACCCAGCGTAACCGGGACAAGCCATCTTCTGGGTTAGTTTCCAAACAAATATAGAGTCAGTCACTACATTGTTGTGTTTGTCAGGCTGCATCTGTAAGGCCATTGCTACCGCTTTGGCCTCCAGGTGCTGCACACTGAGACCCTCTTTAGTAAAAGTCAGCTTTCCCCACTTTTCTCCTTGTTTCCACATCACTGCTGCTGTATACGTCCGAGAGGAAGCATCGGTAAAATAGGTAGGACCTAGCTGTGGGGAAGAAAGCACACGTAATTGGTCAGATGGTTTACATATCTGCAAATTTTGTAATATAGGATGCACGCTACCTGGGACAACCTTGCCGTGATAAGTGTGGAGTGCTAATACAATGTCATTGTCCATGTTCAATAAGGAATCCCAGGCTTTCTTTTTAAAGGGTAGATGAAGTTCTTCTGGTTCTTCCCCAAAATGTCGTATTGAGGCTAGTCGGGCTTTTTGAATCATTAATGCTGTGGCCGCGATGAATGTGAGGTAGGCCGTGGATAATTGTTTTGAAAAAAGCCATAACATTACCTTCATTTGCCCTTTCAGTGTCTGGACAAGGGCACCTGTGGCTCCATCCGGGTTTACAGCAATCAAGGCGGAAACTGGGGCCACAGGGTCTCTCCGCCCCAGGGCTGCCGAGGCTAACAACTGCTCTATTTGTTTAAGGCTTGCTTGTCCTGGATGCCTCAGTTGTGGCAGCGATCTCTCTAGCCTGCAATCCGACCGCCTGCTGTTGAGGGGTTAATAAATCTTGGCCCTTCCCCACAAGCCTGTCATATTTGGTCCCGGCTAACGGGTGATTTGGGTTAAACGAAGCCCCTGCGGCTAGCTGATAACATCTTGACTGCCATGCATCTTTCCACAGCAGGTGCGCGCTTGGTGCAAGGATAGATAGCGCCAACTGTCAGATGTCAGTAGGCAACAGCCCCTGCACATGCAAGCTATCCAATAATATTCGTGAAGAGGCATGCTTTATTCCGTTCTCTTTAATAGACTGCATTCGAGCCTGTACTATCTTAGTCTCCAAAGGGACCTATTGCGCCACACCCCCTGCCTGTACCCGAACCGGGAAGGCAGCTGGCACACGCTGTAGGCAAATGCCCTCTAAGGCACATTGGTCTGCTATAAGTTTCCAATTTGTTAACGGAATTGGTTCCGGAGGATTTGCATTTTTCTCCATCGTTTGCAACAACTGCCTTTGTTGCTGTATTTCTCAGCAGATTTCATTTAAGGTTGCAGCCAATTCATCAACTGTTGTTCCCTGAGCCCCTTCTTTCTCTTTAAGAGTTTTCTGTGATTGGGTAGAATGCCATGCCCCCCACATTCAGTCCACCAGTTCCTCCACTTCGGATCTGACTCCCCCTCCCCTGCCAGTGGGCGTGGAGTTCGTTTGCTGTCAGAAATCAGTTCAGGGCTATCGATTGGTTCAGGTCGGGCTAAGGGGCGTGCCTCTGATTTCCTGTCTCCTCTCCCCTTTTTTCCCTCAGGCGCCATTTTAAAAAGTGTCCCGGGCAGCAAGTCTAAGGGATCTGAGACGATCATCGGTGAGGGGGGGTGTAAGGGGGGGTGACCTGGCGGTAAAGGGGGGTTACCTGGCGTTACAGGGGGGTGTAAGTCCTGCCAAGGGTACTGTGGGGCAGGTCCTAGATCTCGAGGAGCTGCTGGCTGCACCGGCCAAGCGTTTAAAGGACTACTTGGCTCCTGATATTTCCCCAAACAGCTCTCCACCCCCTCTCCATCGTCTGCCCTCTGTCCATCTTCCACACCAGTCACCCCATCTCCCAGATCCGAACTAGGTTCCATAATTATTGAAAAGCCCTCTGTGCACCCGGAGCTATCCTCCAAATCTCCCTGCTCCGGGGCCTTTTCTGTCTGCGTATCTTTATCTATTACATCTCGTAGCTGTTTATGCGAGTCTGCTTCCCTATGCAGACAAGCGTGAGCCACATCCCATGTCATTCTATCCTCCCTCGCACGTCGCAAGAGTTGTAAAACCAACCCCCAAGTTTTTAATTCTTTGGCCTTGCCAGTAGACATGGCCCATTCCCCTAATAAACAAGAACATCGCTCCCAGGCACTAGGTTGCAGGCAATCAACCGGTCCTGACACCGCCCCCTCTCTCACGAGGCGGTCCACACACTGGGCCACAGCCTTCGGTTTCACAGAAACTTTAAATTCCCCACCCAGTACCGATATCACCTTCAACAAGGCTTCCATGGTTCGCGAACACACACCAATCGCCTGTGGTCTGCCAGTCCAGCAATCACGTCGGAGTCACCATTTGTTGCCAAACCTTCTTGGCAAGCTCCGCTTGTCTGCTGGACTGGCCTGGGGCTATCCTGACCCCAGGGCCATAGAGCACAGACACCAATATGAGGATGCAGCAAATGGCGTTTAATGCGTAGTTACAAAAGCTTATATAGTTCACACAAGCCTCACCCTTCGTGGGCGATCTCTTTGCCATAGTTCCTGCGTCAAGCGTCCCTACCTTTCCGTTACATACCGCCATCTTCCGTCCACATTTCCCTACAGCATTTGAGTATGCTTATGGTATATTCCATATCATATCACATCATGTCCAGTATGTTAACAAGAGTCTTTTCCTTTTTTGGTGCTCTCTGACTTTCACTCGGGCTCTTGTTCTTCTGGGATTGCGATTTTGGTTTGGTATTGTAACTCCTCTGGCAATTTTATCTGGGAACAGGCCGGGCTTGGTCGACAGGTGGTGAGCGGTTGCACTGTGTGTCACTCATTTCCATATTTTGTTACTGTTATCAATATCACTACTATTTTAATATTAGTATTATTTTAAGTTTTATTTTAATTCTATTATTAAACTGATCTTATCTCAACCTACAAGCCTCCTTATCATTGCCCCCCAATCCTCTCCCCTATCCCCTGGGGGTGGGAGGGAAGTGGGTGTACAGCTGTGTTGGCTGCTAGCGCAAAGGCTAGCCCAGTGAAACTATCACAGTCATTTTGGTGCCCAGCATGGGGCATGAAAAGTGGAGATAAGGACAGTTTCGGACAATGCTTTAACAAAATTATTACCATGTTGTTATATTTCATCGGGGTGTTGTCATCAGAATTGTGGGATATGAGTCCTTACTTGCTTTTTATTTCATTGGTCATTGGCTATAAAAATGTGATTAAGGGTTTTTACCATCTGTTCTGTCTGACAATTACTGTGAGAGTAGCCCAGACTTTGTACATGCTGTTTCCACCATCCTTGCATTTTGGGCGCTGTCTGTTAGACACCCTTGATCAGTTCAAACTCCAAGAACAGATACTTCAGCTACAAAAACCTTGGCAGCAAGAAATGTAGCTATTCGAACCCAGCCAACCAACCCTCCAACTTGTACTGCAGATACTTAAAGTCCCGTAGCACATACTGCAGCTATTCAGACCCAGGCAACAGACACCCAGCTCGCACTGTGGATACTCAGTTTCCAATGAGAAATACTGCAGCTACTCAGACTGTGATGGAGAGTCCTGTTGCTCCAATCTTCACAACTGCAGCTACTCAGAGTTCAACAACAAGCACATCAACTACCCAAACCTTGGTGGAAAGTGATGAATCTGAGCTAGAGGACCAACCAGTACCAGTATTAATTGCCCCTATACAGAAAATAAAGTATAAAAAGGAAACAATTTACTCTGCAGTAGATGAAGACAAACCAGGTGTATCACGAGAACAGGAAGAAGAGATAGAACCTGAGGTAATCACCTGGTCCCTGAGTGAGTTGCAAGATACACGAAAAGATTACAGCCGTCATGTAGGCGAGAGGATTATTACTTGGTTGCTCCGATGCTGGGAACTGGAGGGCAGGGAAGCCAGGCAACTGGGATCTCTTGCCAGAGAAAATGGAATTGATAAAGCGATTGGAAAGAAACCACAAAACCTCAGCATCTGGAGATGTCTTCTATCAGCCGTGAGGGAAAGGTATCCTGTCAAGGATGATATTGTGTTGCAACCAGGGCTAAGCAAATGGGCTACCATGGATAAAGGTATACAGCTTTTGAGGGAACTGGCTGTGCGAGAACTGATTTATGATGTGATTTATGACAATGCACAGTTACCTACAGATCCAGATGAAGTCCAATGCATGATACCCATGTGGCAGAAGCTCATACAGGGTGCGCCCACCTCATATGCCAGCTATTTGGCAGTACCGGAATGGAAAGACGAAGACGGACCAACAGTAGATGAACTGGACATCCGAATCCAGCAATATGAGGAAAGTCTCACTCCCTCCCTTGTTTCGGTTGTGGAGAAACTGACTGAAAAAGTGTCCCAACTATTCTCTCTACCCATACAGACCAATGTCTCAGCCACTAGAACTGAGCGTCCTCCTGTGCAAAGAGATGGTATACACCAAAGGGGACATTGTGGTTTTACTTGCGTGACCATGGAGAAGACATGAGGAAATGGGATGGGAAACCTACTCTGGTCCTAGAAAGACGAGTACATGAGTTGCAAGGGAAATCAAATACAACTAGAGAACCTTCCAGGAGAATTGCTCCAATTTCCAGAAACCCATCCCTCCAACAGAATAGAAAGGTCGAATTTACACCAAATCCTATGAGAAAAATTCTTGATTCATCTTCACAAGTGATCGATTATGATGAGACTGAAGCCCACAGATATCACACTAACCCATTCACCAACAAGAAATATGATACCCCGAATTAGAGGGGCCCTGCCTCCAGCCAGGTGGAGGAAAAGGATAACCGAGTTTACTGGACTGTGTGGATTCGTTGGCCCAGCACATCTGATCCACAAGAGTATAAGGCCTTAGTGGACACTGGTGCCCAATGCACTCTGATGCCATCAGACTTTAAAGGGCCAGAATCTCTAGAGAGACAAGGGGGTCTCCAACAGCTGACAGTACTTAAGGCTGAAATGAGTCTGACTGGGAGGAAATGGCAAAAGCACCCCATTGTGACTGGCCCGGGTGCTCCATGCATTCTTGACATAGTTTTCTTCAGGAGAAGGTATTTCAAGGGCCCAAGAGGGTACTGGTGGGCTTTTGGCATAGCTGCCATAAAGACTGAGAAAATCAAACCCTAATATCGCACCAACCGAGACTTCGTAATTCCCATCCATAAACTGATTCATCAGCTGGAGAACCAAGGAGTAATCAACAGGACTCTCTCTCCCTTTAACAGCCCCATATGGCCAGTGCAGAAGTCTAATGGGGAGTGGAGACTGACAGTGGACTATCGTGGCTTGAACGAAGTCACACCACCACTGAGCGCTGCTGTGCCGGACATGTTAGAACTCCAATATGAACTGGAGTCCAAGGCAGCCAAGTGGTACACCACCATAGACATTGCTAATGCCTTTTTCTCCATTCCTTTGGCACCAGAGTGCAGGCCACAATTTGCTTTCACCTGGATGGGTGTCCAGTACACCTGGAATTGACTGCCCCAGGGGTGGAAACACAGCCCCACCATTTGCCATGGACTGATTCAGAATGCACTGGAAAAGGGTGGAGCTCCAGAACACCTGCAATACATTGATGACATCATTGTATGGAGCAACATAGCAGAAGAAGTTTTTGAGAAAGGGAAGAAAATAATCCAAATCCTTCTGAAAGCTGGTTTTGCCATAAAACAAAGCAAGGTCAAGGGACCTGCACAGGAGATCCAGTTTCTAGGAATAAAGTGTCAAGATGGACGCCGTCAGATTCCAATAGATGTGATCAATAAAATAACAGCTATATCTCCACCAACTAACAAAAAGGAAGCACAAGCCTTCTTGGTTGTTGTGGGTTTCTGGAGAATGCACATTCCAAATTACAGTGAGATCATGCGCCCTCTCTACCAGGTGGTCCGATAGAAGAATGATTTTACATGGTGTGCTGAGCAACAACAAGCCTTTGAACTAATCAAAGAGGAGATAGTCCATGCAGTAGCTCTTGGACCAGTCCGGACAGGACAAGATGTTAAAAATGTGCTCTACACTGCAGCTGGAGACAATGGACCAACTTGGAGCCTCTGTCAGAAAGCACCAGGGGAGACTCAAGGTTGGAGTCGAGGATACAGACGATCAGAGACCCAATATACTCCAACTGATAAAGAGATATTGGCAGCATATGAGGGAGCTCGAGCTGCTTCAGAAGTGATCGGTACTGAAGCACAGCTCCTCCTGGAGCCCCGATTGCCCGTGCTGGGCTGGATTTTCAAAGGGAGCGTTCCCTCTACACACCATGTAACTGATGCCACATGGAGTAAGTGGGTCCTGGAGTAAGGGGGGTCACACTGATCACACAACGGGCCCAAACTGGAAGCCCCAGTCGCCCTGGAATTTTGGAAGTGATCACGAACTGGCCAGAAGGTAAACATTTTGGAATGTTGTCAGAGGAAGAGGTGATGCGTGCTGAAGAGGCTCCACAGTATAATGAACTACCAGATAATGAGAAACAATATGCATTCTTCACTGACAGGTCCTGCCGTATTGTAGGAAAACAATGAAAGTGGAAAGCTGCTGTGTGGAGTCCCACCTGATAAGTCTCTGAGGCTGCTGAAGGAAAAGGTGAATCGAGACAGTTTGCAGAGGTGAAAGCCATCCAGCTGGCCTTATACATGTCTGAGCGAGAGAAATGGCCAATGCTCTAGCTGTATACGGACTCATGGATGGAGGCAAATGCCCTGTGGGGGTGGTTACAACAATGGAAACAAAGCAACTGGCAGCACAGAGGCAAACCCATCTGGGCTGCTGAATTATGGCAAGACATTGCTGCTCGGCTAGAGATACTGGTTGTAAAGATATGTCATGTAGATGCTCATGTGCCCAAAAGTCAAGCCACTGAAGAACATAAAAATAATCAACAGGTGGACCAGGCTGCTAAGATTAAAGTGTCTCAAGTAGACCTGGACTGGCAACATAAGGGTGAAAAATGTTTAGCCTGCTGGGCCCATGACGCCTCAGACCATCAAGGAAGAGATGCAACGTATAGATGGGCTCGTGATCAAGGGGTGGACTTAACCATGGACACTATTGCACAGGTTATTCATGACTGTGAAACATGGACTGCGATTAAGCAAGCCAAGAGGTTAAAACCTCTCTGGTATGGAGGGCGATGGTTAAAATATAAATATGGAGAGGCCTGGCAGGTTGACTGTATCACACTCCCACAGTGGTAAGCATTACGTGCTCACCATGGTGGAAGCAACCACCGGATGGCTGGAGACATATGCTGTGCCCCATGCCACTACCCAAGACATTATTCTGGGTCTTGAAAAGCAGGTCTTGTGGTGACATGGCACTCCAGAGAGAATTTCCGAAACAATCTCATAGACACTTGGGCCAAAGAACATGGCATTGAGTGGGTGTACCACATCCCCTATCATGCACCAGCCTCTGGGAAAGTCGAAAAATGCAATGGGCTGTTAAAAACCACACTCAAAGCAATGGGTGGTGGAACTTTCAAATATTGGGACACAAATTTGCAAAAGCTACCTGGTTAGTCAGCACCAGAGGATCTGCCAACTGAGCTGGCCCTGCCCAATCAAGACTTTTACATACTGTAGAAGGGGATAAAGTCCCTGTGTTTCACATAAAAAATTTTCTTGGGAAAACAGTCTGTGTTATTTTTTCCTTGGGTAAAGGCAAAGACATTTGTGCGATTACTTTTGCTCAAGGGCCTGGGTGTACTTGGTAGGTGATGCAGAAAGATGTGGAAGTCTGATTTGTGCCTCAAGGAGATTTGATTTTGGGTGAAAATAGCCAATGAATTGTTATATCATCATTGCTATGGTTGTTGTGTATTATACTAATGGCTTTATATTAAGAATTTCCCCAGGTTAGTGCAGAATGAACTCCAGTGGAACCAGAGTTGGTGTCCAACAACTTCTTTGAGACCACTAATTTCAATCTGCAGACCCTGAGCATGGACCACACCAGATATGCCAACTACAAGGTCCGCATACAGCATGCAACAGAGACTACACACCATCCTCCTGCTGTTTCCAGTGTTACCTGCTCCATTCAGTTTTTCGCTCTCACATGGTTGGCCCTTCTCCCACTACCAAAAAAAGCTCCCCACTTCCCCCCCCCACACAAACCTAAAAGAGTGATGCACAGTGCAATTGCTGTCCACCCAACAACTGATGCCCAGCCTGTGCCGGCCAGCGATCCCGGAGCAGAGACAGTCCCGAAAACTGAAACCCCAGAAGAGTGAGCCCAAGTGATCCCCGAGAGAATACCCCCATTTTATGGTCAACCCTGGTTAATATACTGACATGACGAGATATGATCTGGAATATTTCATTGGCACATCCAAATGCCAGTTCTGGGTTTTGCTATTCACTACGCTTCTTCCTCACAGTCCTAATGCAGCTGTGAACCAGCCAAACATGGTGGCCTTGAGCTCCAGCAGCAACTAATAACATTAATACCTTACCAACATTCTTCTCATAACACATCCCATACTGAAACTAAAACACAGCTATTCTAACTACAAAGAAGAAAATTCACTCTATCCTAGCAAAACCAGGACACAGGTAAAAGTAAAAATTTTCTTTATTAATTTCTAATGTTTATTCAAGGTTGCCTATTATTTTTTTAGAATTACCGGTTTTGAAACAAATGTTTTATTTCTGTTATGCTTGATTGTTACACCGCTGCACCTTTGTAGTCTCTTCTGGTCTCCAGTTTTCAAATAGTTGCCTACTTAAGAGATTCTGGTGTTTTTTGAATTGGTCAAATTCAGATTCTCTGTCTCTATTAGAAATATTTCATGTACATTTTTTCAATATACGTTATCATTATATACATTTGGAAACCATTCCTTGGATTGGCTGAGGAAGTCTGATATTCATTGGCATTCATTTCATTAGCAATGTAAATGACTTTAAATGACATATTTTGGCATTGTCTCTTGAAAAATGCTTCTGATTAACTGAGAAAAACAAGAACTGTAGACTCCCTGTAGACTGCTAAATTTTTTATTTTGTCATTCACAAAATTCACCTTGATGGGTCTCCCTGCTACAATACATGTGATGAGTTAGGTGCCTACGAATAGGCTCATGACTGAGCAGGGGGTGGCCTGACCCAGAAAAAAAGAAAATTCAAGGAGAAAAGAGAACCAATGCTCTCCTCGGAGGAAGCAATGCTGAGCCACATACTTCTTTCTTGGCCAAAGACAAGCATTTTTCTCCATCCAGGATTCAGAGATGAGAACTCTCATCTAGTGCCTAAACAAAGCCAGATCTTCATTTCTGGCTCTAAGTTAGGGATTTTTGCCAGATAAGTAAATAAAAAGTCATCTGGGATATAAAGGACTGCTGCTTAAATACTCACTTTCTAACTGGGCAATGATGTGACAGAGATGTCTTGAGCACCTCCATCACCAGGGTATTGCATGAGGAGATTTTCTTAACACTTGCAATTAGAAACAGTCCAGTGTGTTTATCTCACAGTCTGCTGGATAAGGCATTTTCTAAGGAAGTTCAGAGTCTGGATTAAAGTTCCTGTTCAAAGCAAGCACAGAGCCTTGACTCCACATCCCTGGTTGGTGTCTGTGCTCAGTGTGTTCGTGAATATGTGCACAGGGAGCATAAGCCTCCCTCCCTTGTGGGAGGAATAATTGTGGTGGTCGCCCAGGGGCCTTTTTTGGACAGGGCCTTGCAACCACATTGCAGACCTTTCAGGGCTTTAGTGTGAATTAGATGTACAGCCCAGCTGTTCAGTCATGGTTCATGTCAGATGTTGGCTTTCCCATCTCAGGAATTCATTCATAAGGAAAGTACATAGGTGAAGCATAAGAGTCTAGAAACAGTAGGCACCTGTTTAACAGCTGATGGGCTAATGTTTTAATAGCAGGGCTGCTGGGAATACTGTCAGCTTCCATGTGTAGGCACCTATATTCCCTTGGGGGAATCCAACTGCATCATCTTCAGATACAGCTCAGGTGTCAGAATGAATTTTAACCCATTGCTTTCCTTCTGCATAAATCATTATCAGTTCATTATATTTTATCCCTGTATTTTGTATGGTCTTTCATCAGCCATTGTCCATGTATATGTGCAGCAATATATCTTAGTGAATGTCAGGCTCCTCAGTACTGCTGCTTTTTTATTTTTCCATTTTACATGTTCTATTTTCTGTGACAAAAATTCATTTTAATGTGCTTATGCTGCAAAATACTGGATCCCAAGTGTGTGGTGGGTTAACATTGGCTGGACATAAGGTGCCCACCAAGCTGCTCTATCATCTCCCTCCTCAGGAGGATGGGGAAGGGAGAAAATAAGAATAAAAAAAAAAAAATGAACTCAATGGTAAAGGCAGTTTAATAGAAACACAAAGCAAAGGCCATGTGCAGAAGCAAAGGAAGAACAAAATATTTGTTCTGTACTTCCCATCAGCAGGTAATGTCTGGCCACTTCCTGGGAAGCAGGGCTTCAGTAAGCATAGCAGTTTCTCCAGAGGTCAAACATCATAAATAACAAATGCTCCCCCCTTTCCCCTCCATTCTTTTAGCTTTTATTTCTGAGCAGACGTCATATGGTATAGAATATCCCTTTGGTCAGTTTGGGTCAGCTGTCCTGGCTATGTCCCCTCCCAAGATCTTCCCCACCCCCAGCCTACTGGGGGTGGGAGGGGAAACGTTGGAGAGCCAGCCTTGGTGCTGTGCTAGCACTGCTCAGCAGTAACCAAAACACTGGTGTGTTATCAACACCCTTCTAGCTACTAATACAAAACACAGCACTCTGAGGGCTGCTATGGGGAAAATTAACTCCATCTCAGCCAGACCCAGTACAATCTCCACCCCTTATTCCATATAATTTGTGTCATGCTCAGGTTCCACATAATTTAATACATATCTGACCATTCTATTGCATTTAATTCTCATTACTGAAATCCATACTTACCAACACTTACAATTGTGGGAGGTTCATGCCGATGCCAGATGCCCACCAAAGCCCACTCAACTGGGCAGGGGAGAGGAAAATATAACAAAAAACTTCTGGGTTGAGATAAGGACAGAGAGAGAGATCACTCACCACTTACTGGCACAGGCAAAACAGACTCGACTTGGGGGAAAAACAAATTTTGATTTATTACTGTGGTGGTTTGGGTGGATTCACCCTTTTTGCTTGCAGCAAAACACAGCCTGCTCTCTCACCCTCCCCCTCCCTCACACGGGGAGTAGGGGAGAGAACTGGAAAGAAAAGGGCAAGGAAACTCACGGATTGAGATAAAAACTATTTACTAATTAAAATGAAATGATAATGATAACAACAGTGATAACAGACTATACAAATGAGTGATACACAGTGCTCACTGCCTGCTGATCAATCCCCAGCTTGTGAGATCCCGGAGCAGAGACAGTCCTGAAACCGAAACCCCGGAAGAGCGAGCCCAAGCGATTCCTGAGAGAATACCCCCGTCTTCCGGTCAACCCTGGTTAATATACTGACATGATGTAATATGATATGGAATATTTCATTGGCACATCCAAATGCCAGTTCTGGGTTTTGCTATTCACTACGCTTTTCCCTCCCAGTCCTAATGCAGCTGTGAACCAGCCAAACAAGGTGGCTTTGAGCTCCAGCAGCAACTAATAACACCAGTACTGTTATCAGTGTTCTTCTCATAATAAGTCTGAACTGAAACACTGAAACTAAAATAAGGATATTCTAATTACTAAGAAGAAAATTAACTCTATCCTAGCAAAACCAGGACAATTACCAATCAGATCAGAGGATAATGAGAAATAAAACCAAATTTTAAAACACTTCTCCCCACCCCTCCCTTCTTCCTAGGCTTAACTTCTCTCTTGATTTCCACCTCCTCCCCACCAGCCACACATGGGGACAGGGAATGGGGGTTGGGGTCAGTTCATCACATATTGTTTCTGCTGCTCCTTCCTCCTCAGGGGAAGGACTCCTCACACTCTTCTCCCGCACCAGCATGGAGTCCCTCTCACAGGAGACAGTCCTCCACAAACTTCTTCAGTGTGAGTCCTTCCCATGAACGACAGTTCTTCACAAACTGCTTCAGCATGGGTCCTTTCCATGGAGTGCAGTCCTTCAAGAATAGACTGCTCCAGTGCGAGTCCCCCACGAGGTTACAAGTTCTGCCAGCAAAACTGCTCCGACATGTATTCCTCCCTCCACAGGGTCCACAGGTCCTGACAGGAACCTTCTCCAGCACAGGCTTCCCACAGGGTCACAGCCTCCTTCAGGTATCCACTTTCTCTGGTGTGGGGTCCACTTGCTCCAGCGTGGGGTCCTCCATGGGCTACCAGACGGTCATCTGCTCTGCTGTAGACCTCCATGGACTGCAGGGGGACAGCCTGCCTCACCATGGTCTTCACCACAAGTTGCAGGGGAATCTCTGCTCTGGCGCCTGGAGCACCTCCTCCCCCTCCTTTTTCACTGACCTTGGTGTCTGCACGGGTTGTTTCTCTCACATCTTCTCATTCCTCTCTCTCTAGCTGCATGGGGGAACTTCTGGCAACTTCTCACAGAAGCCACCCCTATGCCCCCCCACCACTACCAAAACCTTGCCACGCAAATGCAATGCACTTCTACTGACTCACAATGCTGATTCATACCCAGAAAATATGCATAAATTTCTTCTTATCTGAGCAGAAACCAATGATGAGCATGCATCCACTCTCTCTAGTTGCGAAGTGTGCTGCTTTTTTTTTATCTTCCTCTTTTTTTCTTAATTATGTTATCACAGAGGCGTTACCATCATTACTGATTGGCTCGTCCTTGGCTATCAGCGGGTCTGTCTTGGAGCCGGCGGGCATTGTCTCTGTCAGACATGGGGGAAGCTTCTGGCAGCTTCTCACAGAAGCCACCCCTACGTCCCACCCCACCCCGATTCCAAAACCTTGCCAGTCAAACCTAATACAACTGAACAATCTTTATACCCAACATACCAACATACAGATTTATTCATTCTTCTTAGCTCCCCTGTCCTTTAACAGACAGATATTCCATGGGTTTCCTCCAGTCCTCCAGATGTTCACAAACATCTCGCAAAACTCACTCTTCAGCAGTGCAGGTTATTCCTTCCTGCAACATACAACTCACATCACAGATTAGTTTTTCCCCCGTGTTAAATCTCCTTAAGGCACACACCAGTTCTCCCCATCCTTCCACATTACCCACCAAGTACACCCAGATCTTCGAGCAAAGACAATCCCATGAATGGGTTTGCCTTTTCCCATGGGAGGAGCAATCCATATCACCTTCCCCAACCACTTTCCTGTGTGCACTACAGGGTCCTTATCTCCTCCCACAGTATGTAGGGGTTTTGTTTGGGCAGGACCAGGACAGTTAGCAGATCCTCTGGTGTTAACCAGGCATTCCATTAAGTTAATACCCCAGTGTGTAGGGAAATGCGGACAGAAGATGGCGGTATGTAACGGAAAGGTAGGGATGCTTGACGCAGGAACTATGGCAAAGAGAACGCCCACGAAGGGTGAGGCTTGTGTGCCCTATATAAGCTTTTGTAACTACGCATTAAACGCCATTTGCTGCATCCTCATATTGGTGTCTGTGCTCTATGGCCCTGGGGTCAGGATAGCCCCAGGCCAGTCCAGCAGACGAACGGAGCTTGCCAAGAAGGTTTGGCAACAAATGGTGACTCCGACCGCAGGCGATCAGTGTGGGTTCGAGAACCATGGAAGCCTTGTTGAAGGTAATATCGGTACTGGGTGGGGAATTTAAAGTTTCTGTGAAACCGAAGGCCGTGGCCCAGTGTGTGGACCGCCTCGTGAGAGAGGGGGCGGTGTCAGGACCGGTTGATTGCCTGCAACCTAGTGCCTGGGAGCGATGTTCTTGTTTATTAGGGGAATGGGCCATGTCTACTGGCAAGGCCAAAGAATTAAAAACTTGGGGGTTGGTTTTACAACTCTTGCGACGTGCGAGGGAGGATAGAATGACATGGGATGTGGCTCGCGCTTGTCTGCATAGGGAAGCAGACTCGCATAAACAGCTACGAGATGTAATAGATAAAGATATGCAGACAGAAAAGGCCCCGGAGCAGGGAGATTTGGAGGATAGCTCCAGGTGCACAGAGGGCTTTTCAGTAATTATGGAACCTAGTTCGGATCTGGGAGATGGGGGGACTGGTGTGGAAGATGGACAGAGGGCGGACGATGGAGAGGGGGTGGAGAGCTGTTTGGGGAAATATCAGGAGCCAAGTAGTCCTTTAAACGCTTGGCCGGTGCAGCCAGCAGCTCCTCGAGATCTAGGGCCTGCCCCACCATACCTTTGGCAGGACTTACACCCCCCTGTACCTCCAGGTAACCCCCCTTTACACCCCCGTCACCGGTGATCATCTCAGATCCATTAGACTGGCTGCCAGGAACACTTCTTAAAATGGTGCATGAGGGAAAAAAGGGGAGAGGAGACAGGAAATCAGAGGCACACCCCTCAGCCCGGCCTGAACCAATCGATCGCCCTGAACTGATTTTTGATGGCAAACGAACTCCACGCCCACCGGTAGGGGAGGGGGAGTCAGATCTGGAAGTGGAAAAACTGGTGGACTGAATGCGGGGGGCGTGGCATTCTACCCAATCACAGCAAACTCTTAAAGGGAAAGAAGGGGCTCAGGGAACAACAGTTGATGAATTGGCTGCAACCTTAAATGAAATCTGCTGAGAAATACAGCAACAAAGGCAGTTGTTGCAAACGATGGAGAAAAATGCAAATCCTCCGGAACCAATACCATTAACAAATTGGAAACTTATAGCAGACCAATGTGCCTTAGAGGGCATTTGCCTACAGCGTATGCCAGCTGCCTTCCCGGTTCGGGTACAGGCAGGGGGTATGGCGCAATGGGTCCCTTTGGAGCCAAAGGTAGTACAGGCTCGAATGCAGTCTATTAAAGAGAACAGAATAAAGCATGCCTCTTCACGAATATTATTGGATAGCTTGCATGTGCAGGGGCTGTTGCCTACTGACACCTGACAGTTGGCGCTATCTATCCTTGCACCAAGCGCGCACCTGCTGTGGAAAGATGCATGGCAGTCAAGATGTTATCAGCTAGCCGCAGGGGCTTCGTTTAACCCAAATCACCCATTAGCCTGGACCACATACAACAGGCTTGTGGGGAAGGGCCAAGATTTATTAACCCCTCAACAGCAGGCAGCCGGATTGCGGGCTAGAGAGATCTCTGCCACAACCGAGGCATCCAGGGCGGCGTATGAGGAAGTGGCTAAGATAGTAAAGACTGAGCCCTCATGGACAAAAATAAAGCAGAGTAATGCAGAGGAGTTTACAGTCTTCTGCGATAGATTACAAAAGGCTATTGAGGACTCAGACTTGCCTGATGAGGCACGCTCGGCAGTCATGATTGAACGTTTGAAACAACAAAGTAATGTGTCAGTGCGAGAAATCCTCCAACATTTGCCGCAAGGAGCCAATTTAGCACAAATTATCAAGTTTGTCCTTGAACGGCAATCTCGTGTGTCTGAAACAGCCGTGTGAACAGCTCTCTAAGTAGCCACAGCTTTCCCAAGGGGCAAACAATTTAAGGGCGGATATTATGGGTGCGGAAACCAGGATCACAGAAAGATGTGTTGCCCTAGATGCGCAGCGCAGAAGCAGAAAGGAACAAGAGGCCCTTGTTGGGCCTGTGGGCAATTGGGGCATATAGCCCGGGATTGTAAAAAGAACCAGGGAAACGGGCGCAGGGGAGGCCAGATTGGGGGGCCAGCATCCCCGCAGAACCCTGTATTCACCCCCTCAAATTCAGAGTATCAAATCCCTGTGCACAACAGCCAGAACCAGGGACAAGCCCCACAGTGGCCTTGGCAATAGATTTCCAACAAAGACCGTTTGTACAAACTCACCTTAGTCTTGATGATCAGCCAAAGTAGAATCTATTTGTTTACCTATGTTGTTGGACTCAGGAGCGGATGTTTCTGTTGTTGCTTTTCACATGTGGCCACCAATATGGTCTCTAGAGAAGGATGGATTTATAGCTGGGATAGGGGGAACTACGGCCACCTACAGAAGCTCTAGCTTGATTAGGTTTGTGGTACATGATATTGATGGGCAAGCGCTGCAAGCACGTGCAAGACCGTATGTCACCAATCTAGCAGAATCTTTACTTGGCCGTGACGTTTTGGCCAGTATTGGCATGAAGCTAACAAATTTATAGTGGCGGCCACTGCCCCAACAGCCTCACCTATACCATTACAATGGAAAAGTAATGAACCTGTATGGGTGGAGCAGTGGCCGTTAACTTAAGAAAAACTTGCAGCTGCAATACATATCCTCAAAAATGAGCTAATGAAGGGACATATAGAAGAAAGCTTTAGCTCCTGGAACACCCCGATATTTGTCATTCAAAAGAAAGTGTCGGGAAAATACCGCCTGCTCCACGATTTGTGGGCCGTGAACCAACAGATGCAGGACATGGGAGCGCTACAGCCTGGTTTGCCTCTGCCATCTGCGATCCCTGCAGGGTGGCACATAGTGGTCTTAGATATTCAAGAATGTTTTTTCTCTATACCGTTGCATCCCAACAACTGTCGTCGTTTCGCCTTTACACTCCCCTCAATTAACATGGAGGAGCCAGCTAAAAGATACCAGTGGAAGGTTCTTCCTCAGGGTATGAAAAATTCACCTGTTATCTGCCAAACAGTCGTGGCGAGGGCTCTTGCTCCGGTATGCGCCCACTTTCCCACAGCAAAAATAATCCATTATATGGATGACATTTTGCTAGCGGCACCTAATAAAGACCAGATACAAGAGATAGAACAAGAGACCAGGCAGACATTACAGCATATGGGTCTCACAGTATCAGAAGCGAAAACACAAAGAGGAACAAATGTCTCCTATCTAGGCACACCGCATTGTCAATGACAAAATCTGTCCTTTGTCTATCAAACTTAACCTACAGGTTTCCACATTGCATGATGTGCAAAAGCAAGTAGGAGCCCTACAGTGGCTACGTCCTATTATTGGTATATCCCCAGCGCTTATGACACCCTTTTATGAGCTTCTGAAAGGAAACCATGCATGGGAGCCTCGGACTCTCTCCGAAGCAGGGCGAGCAAGCCTTAAACAAATTGAGCAGTTGTTAGCCTCGGCAGCCCTGGGGCGGAGAGACCCTGCAGCCCCAGCGTCCGCCTTGATTGCCGTAAATCCGGACGGAGACACAGGTGCCCTTGTCCAGGCGCTGAAAGGGCAAATGAGGGTATTGTTATGGCTTTTTTCAAACCAGTTATCCACGGCCTACCTCGCATTCATCGCGGCCACAGCGTTAATGATTCAAAAAGCCCGACTAGCCTCAATACGACATTTTGGGGAAGAACCAAAAGAACTTCATCTACCCTTTAAAAGAAAAGCCTGGGATTTCTTATTGAACATGGACAATGACATTGTATTAGCACTCCACACTTATCACGGCAAGGTTGTCCCAGGCAGCGTGCATCCTATATGTGGTGGGTTGACCCTGGCTAGAGGCCGGATGCCCACCAAAGCCCACTCTATCACTCCCCCTCCTCAAATGGGCAGGGAGAGAAAATTATAACGAAAAGCTCGTGGGTGGAGATAAGGACAGAGAGAGATCACTCACCAATTACTGGCACGGGCAACACAGACTCGACTTGGGGGAAAAAAACAAATTTACTTTATTACCAATCAAAATTAGAGGATAGTGAGAAGTAAAACCAAATCTTAAAACACCTCCCCCATCCCTCCCTTCTTCCCGGGCTTAATCTCTTTCCCGATTTTCCACCTCCTCCCCTCAGCGGCACAGGGGGACAGGGAATGGGGTTGGGGTCAGTTCATCACACGGTGTTTCTGTCACTCCTTCCTCCTCAGAGGGAGGACTCCTTCCCCCGCACCAGCGTGGGGTCCCTCTCACGGGAGACAGTCCTCCACGAACTTCTCCAACCTGAGTCCTTCCCATGACTGACAGCTCTTCATGAACTCCTCCAGTCTGGGTCCATTCCATGGTGTGCAGTCCTTCAGGAAGAAACTGCTCCAGCGCGGGTCCCCCACAGGGTCACAAGTCCTGCCAGCAAACCTGCTCCGGCGTGGGCTCCTCTCTCCACGGTCTACAGGTCCTGACAGGAACCTGCTCCAGCGCGGACTTCCCGCGGGGTCACAGCCTCCTTCGGGCATCCACCTGCTCCGGCGTGGGGTCCTCCATGGGCTACAGGTGGTCATCTGCTCCACCATGGACCTCCAGGGACTGCAGGGGGACAGCCTGCTTCACCCTGGTCCTCACCACAGGCTGCAGGGGAATCTCTGCTCCGGCACCTGGAGCACCTCCTCCCCCTCCTTCTTCACTGACCTTGGTGTCTGCAGAGTTGTTTTCTCTTACATCTTCTCACTCCTCTCTCTCTAGCTGCAAAGTGTGCAGCTTTTTTTTCTTCCCTCTCTTTCTTTTTTTTCTTAATTATGTTATCACAGAGGCGTTACTGATTGGCTCGGCCTTGGCAAGAGGTGGGTCTGTTCTTGTAGCCGGCTGGCATTGGCTGTGTTGGGTCAGACATTGGGGGAAACTTCTGGCAGCTTCTCTCACAGAAGCCACCCCATGTCCCCTCCCCCACTGCTACCAAAACCTTGCCACGCAAACCAAATACACTATATTACAAAATTTGCAGATATGTAAACCATCTGTCCAATTACGTGTGCTTTCTTCCCCACAGCCAGGTCCTACCTATTTTACCGATGCTTCCTCTCGGACGCATAGAGCAGCAGTGACGTGGAAGTAAAAAGAAAAGTGGGAAAAGCTGACTTTTACTAAAGAGGGTCTCAGTGTGCAGCACCTGGAGGCCAAAGCGGTAGCAATGGCCTTACAGATGCAGCCTGACAAACACAACAATGTAGTGACTGACTCTATATTTGTTTGGAAACTAACCCAGAAGATGGCTTGTCCCGGTTACGCTGGGTCAGAAATTGCCTGCCTGTTAGAAAACGCTTTGCAACAACGCCAAAATACCTGTTCTATAATGCATGTGAACAGTCATCAGAAATACCCAGGGCTGTTCACAGAGGGTAACGGTATGGCCGATAGAGCAGCGAATAAAGTATGGACATTGTCTCAAGCCAGAGACCTTCATAGTTTTTTGCATCTCGGAGCAAAGGCATTAGAAAAACAGTGTAACATTCCCCTCGTCCAGGCCCGAGATGTAATTTCGACATGTCCTTATTGTCAGCGATCCCTGTTGTGGAGCGCTGGTGTTAACCCGCGAGGGCTCCAGACCAATAGCATTTGGCGGACTGATTTTACTCTTTGTCCCCAGTTAAAGCCACAGCCTTGGCTAGCTGTCACAGTTGATACATACAGTATGGTGATTGTTGCTACCCAGCACCGCCGACAGACTTCCTGCTCAGCCCAGCTCCACTGGAGCCTTGCAATCGCCTGGTTAGGTCTCCCCAAGCAAATAAAAACAGACAATGGACCATGTTTTACCTCCGCCAGCATTGCCAAGTGGTGTCCTCGATGGAGTATTACCCTTGTCCATGGTCTCCCCTACAACTCCACTGGTCAAGCTACTGTGGAGCGTGCCAATCAAACATTAAAACACAAGATTAAGGTTCTAGGGGAGGGGGAAGGGTTTCCAGAGGTAATCCCCGTTAGCCATCAAGCAACAATTTTAAATCGTGCTCTTTACTCGCATAACCATTTTGCCCGGAGAGAGAGTGACATAGCCCCGGTGAAACGACACTGGAGCTTGTGTGCCCCAGAGACCGGGCCACCAGTCAAAGTACGTTTCCCAGGAAGTATTGACTGGGAGACAGGATGGGAACTGATATCCCACAAACGGGGATATGCAGCCATAAGGAGGGAAAACAAGATCCTGTGGGTCCCTGCCCGATGCTTGCGACCTCACCTCCGAAAGGAAGAGGTTACGTGACCTTTTGTATCCTATACTCACTGATGCCTTGTCAGTATTGTCTTTTATAGATGTACCTGTGTGAAAAACTTGCACTACCTCGACTCAACCCATACGTGCCTACACAAAGACGGACCAGAAGAGACTACTGAGATGCAGACGTCTATCAGATAAGAATGAGACAAGGAGTGGGGGGAACAGGAACCACTACTGCGGTAATAGAAGCTTTGTTTATATAATTTTGTGTTATTGTCTCTGCCTTTATTATTTTGTCAGGTGTCTACTGTAGGAACAGAGCTGCGTGGAAGGACTTGGGCTAACCTGCACCAGCAGCTGCTATGTTTTGCTTTGCAGGCCACCTATCTCCTTTTAAGACACTATCAAGGAAGGATAGCAAATTATTGGTGGTGTGGGCTAAGTGACATCATTTGATGGAAACATGTGTCTAATGTACCATCTCTTTCAGCAGGTTGTAAACAACAGACTATACGTGCTTGGTTTGGTGCATTGGGATCTACAGACAGTATATGGGAGAAGCAAGACGTGTTCACAAGAGGCCTTAATGCCATCGTGGACTGGCTCAGCAACCTTTCCTGGAAGTCTTTGTTGGAATATGTGGTATTAGGGCTAGCAATTTTGTTCATTATTTTTGTCCTACTGCCGGTAGCCTGTTGCTTTGCTTTTAGTATGCTACAGCAGTTCATTCGCAAGCAGCAACAAATTGCTTATGCTTATATGCTTTTATGCGTCATTGAGGAGGGTGAAATGTAGGGAAATGCGGACAGAAGATGGCGGCATGTAACGGAAAGGTAGGGGCGCTTGACGCAGGAACTATGGCAAAGAGACCGCCCACGAAGGGCGAGGCTTGTGTGCCCTATATAAGCTTTTGTAACTAAGCATTAAACGCCATTTGCTGCATCCTCATATTGGTGTCTGGGCTCTATGGCCCTGGAGTGGGGATAGCCCCAGGCCAGTCCAGCAGACGAGTGGAGCTTGCCAAGAAGGCTTGGCAACAGATGTGACTTCTGTATTATTAATATTACATAATACAGTAACTTCAGCTCTACTATCCACTGGAGCTAATCAATGTAAAATCTCCCCAGACCACCGCGCTATTGTTAAAGGAACAGAAGGGCGTTGGTCCCCCTCATGGTAAGAGGCTACAGTGGCGGCAATCTTAGGGGACCTGACAAACCTTAATTTCTGCTGGTTTGGTATTTGCCAGGTAGCGTCTTTTATTGCGGTGGCAGGCGGGGTGGAGGGTGGGTGTGGAGTTGGTGATGGGGATGGAGGTGGTCGATTTTTTTGCAGAAATGCTAACTTTTGCCAGCGGCAAAACATTTCTGATATTGTGATCCCACCTATTTCTGATTGCGGGGTACCAGCTTGTACAAGATCATTCCACGTTTGTTTCCTCACCACCCATGCTATAACTCCTTTCAGTTTTGCTGGCTTTCCTTTATTCACCACCTGAACAGATGGCCCTAAAATTACAGCCCCAATTCCCTTTAACTCTTTTGGCTCTTTAACTCTTAACTCCTTTAACTCAGCATCTGTGATCTGCACTCCCCCGTCCGCTTGATCCTGCTGCGTCATTTGTATAAGGGGGCGTGCTTCCACCGCCTCCCTGCCTTTTAAGTCCATATCAAATTCAAACTTAATCTCAGAGTTCAAGGCTTCACTCTGAATATTTCCATCCCATTCCTCAGGATCCCAAGACCATTTTGTGGTAAGAGCATAAACTTGGGAAACTAAAACCTTACTTTTTCCATATTTATCTCTTTGTTCATTAGTGATAAGCGCTACCCACCGCTCTACATTATCTTGTAGCTCATAACATCGCGCTGCTTGAAGAGTAATTCTTGCGCGATTGCTTTTGCATCTTACAAAGCCCTGACCTCCTTTTCCAGTTCTCTCACTTTAGTCTATAATGCAACATTTTCACAACCATCCCAATCTCCTGGCTAATTTACAAGCTAATTTACACAGCCCTTTCAATTGCCTGGGGGGTTCTACTTGTAGATGTTCTACTTGTCAAGCACACAAGACTAAAGAACAATTAGTATGATAAATGTGTTTTTTTGACACCCCAGGTGCAAATCACTGGAGAGTGTTTACAATTCTCCTCACTGATCTTCCATTATAGTCCCACAGATAGTAATGCATATGTATAGTGGGTGGAACAAGCTCATCAATTATGTATAAATGTGTGAAGTTTTGCAAACTCTGCGTGCTAGATTTGTGATGATATACCCCTAGCACCCAAAGCTGAAAAAAGTAATGCCTGCTCTTTAATACACAACCTTTGTTAAGGAGTTTTATTCCAGATTTTGGTGACAGGGGAAGTGCATGTACGTTGCCATCGGCCATGGCGGGAGTGGGGTGCCTAGCCTCAGAGAGTGACACCTGTCTGGGCAGCTCTGAGCCGCCATCTCGGCCAGGGTAGCCCCCATTTGGTAACTCTGTCTTGGGGCTACTTAGTACCGTGTAGATGGTACCCGAAGGGAGGAGGAGCATGGCCTCTCCTTTCCTCCATCCCTGCCCCTCAGAATGGGTCAGGATGACCTGTCTTATCTGGAAAGTGAAATGCACATGTGAAGGTAATGTGAAAGAAGCGCAGGGGTTGGAAGGGATCTCAGGAGATCATCTGGGACAACCCCTCTTCTAAAGAGGTTCCCTTCAACAGGTTGCATAGGAAAAACCCACCTGTTGCATCCAGGCAGGTTTTGAACATCTCCAGAGATGGAGACTCCACAACCTCTCTGGGCAGCCTGTCCCAGTGTTCCATCACCCTTACAGTAAAGAAATTTTTCCTTAAGTTTGTGTGAAACTTTCGGTGTTCCAGTTTTTGCCCATTGTCTCTTGTCCTGTCACTGGGTACTACTGAAAAAAGCCTGGCCCCATCCATTTGGCCCCTGCACTTCAGGTATTTATAGACATTGATAAGATCCCCTCTCAGTCTTCTCTTCTCCAGGCTGAAGAGACACATCTCCCTCAGCCTCTCCTCATATGGGAGATGCTCCAGGCCCCTCATCATTTTTGTGGCCCTCCGCTGGACTCTCTCTAGAAGATCCCTGTCCCTCTTGAACTGCGGAGCCTGGAACTAGACACAGTATTCTAGATGTGGCCTCACCAGGGCAGAGTAGAGGGGGAGGAGAACCTCCCTTGACCTGCTGGCCACGCTCTTTTTAATGCACCCCAGGATACCGTTGGTCTTCCTGGCCACAAGGGCACACTGCTGACTCATGGTGTAGTGGGTTGACCCTGGCTAGAGGCCGGATGCCCACCAAAGCCCACTCTATCACTCCACCTCCTCAAATGGGAGGGGGGAGAAAATTATAACGAAAAGCTCGTGGGTGGAGATAAGGACAGAGAGAGATCACTCACCAATTAGTGGCACGGGCAACACAGACTCGACTTGGAAGAAAAAAAACAAATTTACTTTATTACCAATCAAAATCAGAGGATAGTGAGAAGTAAAACCAAATCTTAAAACACCACCCCCACCCCTCCCTTCTTCCTGGGCTTAACTTCTCCCCCGATTTTCCACCTCCTCCCCTCAGCGGCACAGGGGAACAGGGAATGGGGTTGGGGTCAGTTCATCACAAGGTGTTTCTGCCGCTCCTTCCTCCTCAGAGGGAGGACTCCTTCCCCCGCACCAGCGTGGGGTCCCTCTCACGGGAGACAGTCCTCCACGAACTTCTCCAACCTGAGTCCTTCCCATGACTGACAGTTCTTCACAAACTGCTTTAGCATGGGTCCATTCCATGGGGTGCAGTCCTTCATGAAGGGACTGCTCCTGCGCGAGTCCCCCACGAGGTCACAAGGTCCTGCCAGTAAATCTGCTCCGGCGTGGCCTCCTCTCTCCACGGTCTACAGGTCCTGACAGGATCCTGCTCCAGCGCGGGCTTCCCGCGGGGTCACAGCCTCCTTCAGGCATCCACCTGCTCTGGCGTGGGGTCCTCCACAGGCTACAGGTGGTCATCTGCTCCACCGTGGACCTCCATGGGCTGCAGGGGGACAGCCTGCCTCACCATGGTCTTCACCACAGGCTGCAGGAAATCTCTGCTCCGGCGCCTGGAGCACCTCCTCCCCCTCCTTCTTCACTGACCTTGGTGTCTGTGGAGTTGTTTTTTCTTACATCTTCTCACTCCTCTCTCTCCAGCTGCAAAGTGTGCAGCTTTTTTTTTCTTCCCTCTCTTCCTTTTTTTTTTTCTTAATTATGTTATCACAGAGGCGTTACTGATTGGCTCGGCCTTTGCCAGTGGAGGGTCCGTTCTTGTAGCCGGCTGGCATTGGCTGTGTCGGGTCAGACATGGGAGAAGCTTCTGGCAGGTTCTCTCACAGAAGCCACCCCATGTTCGTCCCCCCCCCCCACTGCTACCAAAACCTTGCCACGCAAACCCAATACACATGGAGCTCCTCTCCAGCAGGTCAGCTCCTAACTTGTACTTGTGCATGCAGTTATTCCTCCCCAGGTGAAGGACTCCTCTGTACTTGCTCTTGTTGAACCTCATCAGGTTCCTTTCCGCCCAACTTTCCAGCGTGTAAAGCCTCCATATTTGAGGCTTATTTGGTAAAACACAAATTTACTCCCTTATTCCCCTCTCCTGTTGACATGATAAATAGCGTGCCAAGCGTAAGGTGTGGAATAATTACTGGGGATAACTTAGAAATCAAAATACAGCATTATTCACACATTAAGGAAAGGTATAATGTTGAAGAAGATCCCAGGGAAGAATGCAACTGGTATGCAAAGAGTCCCCTCCAAGGTGGTTTCCTAGACAACTTGGTGCGCAGATCAGGACAGGGTGGAGTGGAGTGAAGATTCTATGGCCAAACTCTGTAAATCACTGCAGATAAGCCTCATGGCACAAAGAAGCTGATAAGCCACCTTTTTGCAATCCTGGGCCAAGTCTGTCACCCTTCAGACAAATGCCATCCTTGTGTGAAATTTGAATAAACTTTGCTCATTAGTGTCATGATAATACCAAAACACACCTCCTCAAAGGCTACCTGCCTTCAAGGTGTGACCACCCCTCTACTGAGCATACACTCTGAATTTTAGGTAACCTATACCTTAAAAGGGAAGCGAAAGAGTTTTTACCGATCACAATAAAAGTATGACTAGATTCACTCAAGCTCCACCTTGAAAGTAAAAACCAATAGAAAAGTAGCTCAAAGAAAGGGGGATGTCAGGGAAGATACCATTGCAGACCTCTGACCTCTGGGACCATCCAATGGGCTGAGCCTCTCTTCCCCCAGCAGGGACGCCTTTGGGTAAGATTTATACTGCCCTGAGGACTTTCTTGGAGGCTTAGAACTCTCTATAGAATTGTTTTCTAACTTAACGCTTTTAGTAATTTGTAACCTTAATGCTTGTATATACTCCTGCAGACAGTAGATTATCACCGGCAATCCACACAAATCTGTATTATTCCTGTTGCTTTATTAAAGTGCCTTATTCGCTTGTTGACTTGCTGCACAGTTTCTCACTGGACGCTGCATGATAGGCCGTGAGAGTCCAGAGATTGTGACTGGACGGCAGGTGCAGGGCACTATCGAGTGAATCCAGAATTAATGCACCTGGACTTGTAGTAGACTGTGCCTGTCCGTAACTAGCCACACTGTTCCCCACTGGACGCCGCTAAATTCTGCAGGTTTAGCTGTGTGAGTCCATAAATGGTGGGTATGGGAGTGCAGCACACTATCGAGTGAATCCGCTGTTGTCGGACTCATAGTGCTGAATTTGGCATCACTCAGGATCTAAGCTGAGCCGTCCCCAGCTCCTCCAGTTATCTGAGGATAAGCTGGAATGCAAGGGGGTTTATTTCCTGCCAAATTGCTTTACTGCCCTCTTCACACAACAGAAAATTGGCGTCATGGATAGGATTTCCATGAATACACTGCTTTAGAACTATGACTCTGCCCCTTCCCTGTCTGGGAATGAGTGGGCCCAAAAATTTTGGAAGGATGAAGAGAAAGTGATAGAGCACATTGAACAGTGTCAGGCTGCTTTAAAACTTAAAGCAGTAGAAAGTAAAGGTGTGATTGGTGTGGTTTTAGGCACCTGTTTATCTTGTGCACAACCAGAAGCTAAGGAAACCCCTGCTCCGACTCCGATTACCTCTGTAGAATACACAACTCTGAAATCTGAAAATGAGGTGCTAAAATCATCATTAGCTTTTGAAAGGGAGATAGGAGAAAAGCTAGGAGCCTGAGTCCATAAACTCCTGATGGAAAATTATAAACTTGTGAAGGAAAACCATCACATAATGCATGAGAACACTTATCTCGAATTTGTCCAAAAGCAGCTATGGGAAAAGATAAATCTGTTAGATGACGTACCCCCCTCTGCTCAGATTCGGCAGATTCATAGGTTAATAAGCCATGCAAACCCTGAAACCCTGGTTGGGGACGACTGGTCTGACAGTGACAATGATGAGGCTGACAAAAACCCCAATTCTGAATCTCGATTAATTCCTTTACCACCTCTGGTTAAAACTGTGTGATAGTTTCACTAGGCTAGCCCTTGGCTAGCAGCCAACACTGCTGTTCACCCACTTCCCCCCCACCCCCAGGGGATAGGGGGGAGGATTGGGGGCAAGGATTAGGAGGCTTGTAGGTTGAGATAAAAACAGTTTAACAGTAGAAATAAAAGAAAACTTAAAAACCCCCTAATATTAAAAAGGTAGTGATAATGATAACAGTAATCAAATATACAAATGAGTGACACACAGTGCAACTGCTCACCACCCACTGACCAAGCTCGGCCTGTTCCCAGATAACGATCCCAGAGGAGCGACAATCCCGAACCGAAACCGCAATCGTGGAAGAGCAAGAGCCCGAGAGAAAGCCAGCACGAATCTCCCCCCCGTTTCCTGTCAGCCCCAGATAATATACTAAACATGACATGATATGATATGGAATATTGCGTCGGCACATCCAAATGCCAGTTTCGGGTTTTGCTAATCACTGTGCTTCTCCCTCCCAGTCCTAATGCAGCTGTGAACCAGCCAAACACAGTGGCCTTGAGCTCCAGCAGCAACTAATAATATTAGTACTTTTATCACCGTTCTTCTCATAACAAGTCTTGCACTGAAACCAAAACACAACTCTTCTAACTAGTGAGAAGAAAATTAACTATCCTAGCAAAACCAGGACAAACTGAAACAGCTGTTGGCAGTGATGATGATTTACACACTACTGTGCATACCATTCCTTGGTCGCCAGCAGAATTGATGAAAATACAGGAAAAATATTCAAGATGACCCAGTGAATTGGAGGTTGAATATGTGTGGAGAGTTTCTCTTGAGGGGGGAGACCGAATTATGTTGCGTGAGGAAGAAGCAGGAGGCTATTGGGGCCCGGAAGTATTTTTAACCACCCTGCCAGGAGATCACAATTATTCCTTAACTACACGAGCGGCATATTGGGCTGGTAGCATTGATCTTCAAGAGAGGGGAGAACCACTGGGAATTAGTGCCTCCAGCAACTCTGATCTAGCTGCGGCAGTACAAAAGGCAGCTTGTATACAGGCAATATATCAAAGAGTCGAGTTAAGGAAGTGTCTGATGTTAGCTCCCATCGACCCGGACCGATTAATCCCTCTCATTCGCGGTCTCCCTGATTGTCTTAAGATGTTTGTAGCAAATACTCAAGACCGCTTACGAGCCACTGTGGAAAATGCAAATCGTAGTTGTAGCTGCAGAAACCGCACTCACATACCCACCTGGAGCTAATTTGTACAGGAAATAGATAAATATGGACGCTGAATGGGCTGGATTAGTTCGCCTAGTGGAAAACCCCCAGATCACACCCGGCAAGTTTGCAAAGTCTGTACCTCAAAACCTCAATCCGATGGGAAATTCAAATCTAACCCAGAGCGGAGTGAGTGGTGGCACAAAGCTCTGGATCTGGGCATTCCTTGGAGACTCCTGTGTGGTACCTCTACAGAGGATCTCCATGCCCCTGGTCCAATCTTTATCTAGGAAAAATAACTCGTCCAGGGAAAGAGACCCAATTAGAAAATCCCCAACTGATAAGGAAAGTGTGCCTTCTGGCACAGTGTCCCGGTTTTTAGCTGAAACAGAGCTGGGTTTCTTTTTCAGTAGCTGGAATAGTGCTGCATTTTTCTTTCAGCCTGGGACTTGTTATGAGAGAGACACTGAGAACATACCAGTGCTTGCATTTTTGTCGCTGGAAGTGAAGGACTTTGTGTTCTGTTAGTCTACAGGCGCAAGATCTAAGGAGGGAAGGAATATTTAAATTAATAAGCTAAATTGGCGTTTGGCTATGCCAATGGGATATTCCATATCATATCACGTCACGTCCAGTATATTAGTGAGGGTCTCTTCCTCTTTTAGCTCTCTCTGGCTTTCGCTCAGGCTCTCGTTCTTCCAGGATTGAGGTTTCAGTTCGGGATTGTTGCTCCTTTGGGATTGTTATCTGGGAACGGGCCGGGCTTGGTTGGCGGGTGGTGAGCAGTTGCACTGTGTATCACTCATTTGCATATTTTGTTACTGTTATCATTATCACTACGATTTTAATATTAGTATTATTTTAAGTTGTCTTTTATTTCTACTGTTAAACTGTTCTTATCTCAACTTACAAGCCTCCTTGTCCTTGCCCCCCAATCCTCTCCCCTATCCCCTGGGGGTGGGGGGGGAAGTGGGTGAACGGCTGTGTTGGCTGCTAGCCGAGGGCTAGCCCCCTGAAACTATCACACCCAGAATAGAACTTGATTGATTTAACAGAATCCCAGCAAAAAAACTCCCATCCCCGGGGGGGGGGTGGGGGGGGCAGGGCAGGGAGCTACCCTGCGCCGCGGGTATTAGCGGTTCAATGGCTCTCTAACAAATCTTCTGAACCTATCATTACCATTCCCGTGGGACCCCGAATAATATTTGTAATATTTCTTATTGACACTGGGGCCCAAATGTCAGTAATTACTAATGAGATGGCACAAATTCTGGGTATAAAACCCAGCCGACGCCACATTAAATTCACAGGAATTGTTGGTGTAATAAAAAAATGCCCCACTGCAAAAATTACCTTGTGGTTACACGAGGAACGGAGATTAACTAGAGCAGAGGTACTAGTTGGTGCTGCACAGACTGACCTTTTTGGATTTGATATACTGTGTGGGCAAATGTGGAAACTCCCAGATGGAACTGTGTGGAGTTTTGCAGGAAATGGAGGAAAATCAGGCACAATGAGATTGAGTTTATTAGAAACATCTATACCCTTACCTCCCTCTAAAATTACCAATGTTCGGCAATATCCACTGCCTGCAGCGGCACTCACAGGGATTGACAGGGTGGTAACAGAAATGGAAAAAAGAGACATTATTAAAAGGGCTCATTCACCTTATAATTCACCGATGTGGCCCATAAAGAAGCTGACTGGACAGTGGCGTTTCACAGTAGGCTATCGACAGTTAAACGCCAACACTGCCCCCTTAACTGCTGCAGTTCCAAGCATTGCTGAAATAGTGGCACTAAGACAAGGAGCAGCTCATTCCTGGATGGCTGCTCCAGGACACGTCAAGGACATGTTTTTCATTATTCCTCTCCAGGAGCAGGATAAAGCACAGTTTGCTTTCACGTGGAAAGTAATCTAATATACTTTTAACAGACTTCCACAAGGATATAAACACTCCCCCACAATCGCTCACAATGCATTAGCCAAAGTTTTGGCTGAGATTCCTTTTTCATCTGACAACACAGTATATCAGTATAATTATGACATCCTGATAGGGGGAAACGACCAGGAAAGTGTAAAAAACACAATTAAAGGTCTTAAACAATGGTTCAGCATACTTCCCCTTCCAGAAGAAATTCAAAGTGATAATGGCTCACATTTTACAGCTGCAGTGGTACAAGACTGGGCCAAAGAGGAAGGGATTTGGTGGGTATCTCACACTCCCTACTATCCTCAGGCCAACGGCGTTGTTGAGCGCACCAATGGATTGGTAAAGCGTTTTGCAAAAACTCATTAATCTGGGTGGCATTTGGGATTGAACAATGCCATCTACCAACTGAATAATCGACGGAGTGGAGATGGTTGCCCCAAAATGAAAGCCTTTTGTGTATCTGCTAACGATTGCCCCAAAGGTCCATACCAGACCAGGAGAATATCCTACGG
Source organism: Caprimulgus europaeus (assembly GCA_907165065.1). The sequence goes on from OU015537.1 coordinate 12,998,288, forward strand.
GGTTTTACACTGGACAACCTGTACTGGTGAAAATGCCCCGGATCGGAACAGTACCAATGGTGCTAACCACACCTAAAAATCTCCATGCATGGGAAGCTAAAGACTGTTCAGGAAAAATACACTGAATCAGTAGTCACTCGATGGATTGCACCTTCCTTTTAACTCTGCCGGTCAAACAAGACCGAGCATATTTCTTTTTTCTTTTTATGTTTACAGGAACCCTAAATGAACTGCACATGAACAAATGGATTGGTCTACGCTTACCTTGAGTGCATTCGAGGAATCCTGTTGTTCATCTTGGCTGTAGTGGTATTTTTATTGTATATAATCATCTGGAAACCAAAATTTAAAAACGATAACTTGGCAAATCAAATTTATATTATGTTGCATCTTGACAATACAATTCCCTTTGATTTGTAACCAAAGAGACCCAGAATGGCTGTGGTTCCCAGCTCATGTTAGGCACAATGCAGTGATGGGGAAAAATCCAATCTCACACCCTCTATCTGAGACACCCATCGGTAACCACCCAAAAACTCACGCCACAGCTTTTGACGCTTGGGACCATGCCTTGTCAAGATACACTGCGAGCATGGGAACACCACAAGACAAAAACTTGAGTCTCTTAACTCTAGTGATACAAGAGAATGAAATATACTCCAAACAAGAATGGAGTTGGAATGACTCTCCTTGGATGGCTAAACTACAAGCCACCCCAGGAAGGAAAATACAAATCAGTTGTCGAGTGACCAATGGATCTTCCTATCATAGGCCAACCAAAATTAAGAGAGTTGTATTGTATACGGGAGACAAATGGGAAAAGCACCCCATTGTGACTGGCCCAGAAGCCCCTTGTATCCTTGGCATGGACTACCTTGGGAGAGGGTACTTCAAAGATCCAAAGGGGTACCAATGGGCTTTGAGAGTAGCCACTGTAAACACAGACAAGGTCAAGCAGCTGTCTACCCTGCCTGGCCTCCCAGAAGATGCCTTCGTTGTGGGATTGCTGCAAGTTGAAGAACAACAGATGCCAGTTGCCACCAGGACAGTGCACCGGCGGCAATATCGTACAAACCGAGACTCCTTGGCTCCTATCCATGAACTGATTCATCAACTGGAGAGCCAAGGAGTCATCAGCAAGACTCATTCACCTTTTAATAGCCCCATATGGCCAGTGCTAAAGTCTGAGGGAGTGTGGAGGTTAACAGTAGACTACCGTGGCCTAAATGAAGTGACACCACCACTGAGCGCTGCCGTGCCAGACATGTTAGAGCTCCAATATGAACTGGAGTCCAAGGCAGCCAAGTGGTACGCCACCATGAACATTGCTAATGCATTTTTCTCCATTCTTTTGGCAGCAGAGTGCAGGCCGCAGTTTGCTTTCACCTGGAGGGGTGTCCAGTACACCTGGAATTGACTGCCCCAGGGGTGGAAACACAGCCCCACCATTTGTCATGGACTAATTCAAAATGCACTGGAAAGGAGTGATGCCCCTGTGTAGGGTATAGGTAGCCTGTGCCGAGAGTCTAAACCACGTGTTCTCATAGAGATAGGGTGATTGCTCTGTCTTTATTTGGTACAGGTTCCTTTTATACACTTTGCCACACAACATGTGATGCGTGCCAGCAACTAATTGGTTAAGACCCCACCCACGTGATACAGTCAGTAAGGTTCACACACAGCATAAAAGTCTAGCTCCCTATTAGTGATTAAAAGTCACCCAGCTCCTTAGTGACTAAAAGTCACCCATGCCTCAGCCTCTCACAGCATGTTTCTCTACATTTCCCCCTTTTTCTTTTGTATAAGGAGTGGCCTGTGTTCTAGAAAAACGTCTTTATAATCAAATTTTGCAAGTAGCTGATCAAACAGGGCAACAAAATATTACCAATAAAATTATGCCTTCAATGCCAATTAAATACATCACTATGGTTTTTCAACCATGGTCCCAATCCAAGTGAGGAAAGTCAAGCGTTAACAGGGTACTGGTACCTTGCAGTTACCAGCTAAAACTACTCCTGATACAAAATTGTCAAAGTTTCTTTTGACTTGGTTTCGCATACGTGTCCACACACTATGAAGCTAATTACTTTTGACTAATAGCACTAATCACATGTTGATCTCTCAGTCCCACTGGTTCGTTCTCATCTTGGTTCAGGTTCACTTCTTCGTCGCAAACTTTCAGCTGGCGTCCATCTTTTCCTGTAGCAGTGACACTCTGTACTCTTTTCATTACACATCTATAAGCAATTCTTACTATAATTAGAACTAAAAATTGCAATGCCTAAAAAAGCATACACTCTCTTTAACTAAAGTTGAAAGCTAAAGCGACAGGTTGCCAAAATAAATGTATTTCTGCTGTTAAGAGACACTAACATGGAAATGGCTACCATTTCCCATCCAGTCTCCTAAACAATCTGAGATGGCCAGATCTCCAACCCATCATGAAAACAAATCAGCCCAAAGTCCACACCAAACCAGCTTGACTCCACTCCATACCCAAATCAGTACCAATGCAACCTAGAGAAGCACTCAATATTCTGATTTTTCAAAGCTGACCCTAACATATCAGCATCCACACCAGATGTGTGCGGTGCTCTACGTGGTGCTCTGCCAACAGTTTCCTACACTCTTCCCCGTTTTTATCAATTTAAGCTAAAAGGATACCTAGGGCAAGTTGATCCACACGTTTGGCCATACAAGAAAACGATATATGCGCTACAATGCAAAGCAAAATTATAAGACTGAGCCATCTAAGGCCTCCTTTTTACTTCTGACCAATTGTATTAGAATTTTCTAATCTTGTTTCTCTATTCTGGTGTTTCAAAAGTCAGGAGTTAATTGCCAAGGACAAAACTGCCTGCATCTTGGGCTCTTAAGGAGCCAAGAATTTCTATTTTTTGTCTTTATACCACAAAGGCGTTGTCCACCATCTTCTGCAGGGCCCTTGCAGACACGATAGCAAACAAGGCACTAATAAAAGGATTGCCAAATTACAAATAGCATCTTAAATCCTGACTTTAATAGTGAAAAGACTCATTCGTGTAAAAAACTACTCGCTTAACCAATTATCACTATTTACCCTCAATTGTTTGACATTTTCCCTTAACCTTCTAATGGCCATATGAATTGAGTCTGAGTGGTCTGATAGAATCATACAGCACATGCCTTCAGATTCCTCGCAAACATGTCGCTTGAGCTAACAAATAATAATCAATTGCTACTCTATTCTGTAGCATTGCATGTCTAATGGTATCAATGTCTACTAGCATCTATGTGAGCCAAGTTATACAAAGCACTCTACAAGATAGGTCCTAAAAGGATTCTCGGGCATAGGCAGTGAAAATCATAATGATTCTTACTTCCTTACATTAGCCAAAGTTATCCACATGTTTTATCTAGGTATTACAACTTAAGGTCTTAAAACAAATGCTAATCAACAAAAATCTTAATGCCATAATAACTATAGACTTAAGACTCTTTTTCCCCTTTTTTTTTTTTTTTTCCACTAATTTACCAGATGTATGAATGCTATGTAGTACTAATCATGTTGAAATCTTCTCTTCTCCTTCTGCATTAGCAAGTGCTAACACTGAATACTTGATCTATACGGTTTACTGACAGTGCAACTTGTTTTTCCAAGCAGTAGCTCTGCCCAGGTGTCGAACATCACAGCACTGTATATCCCCATCTGGATGTAGTGTACTTATACCTAAAAGCTACTACAACTATTACAATTATCATAATGATCTCTATTTCAATGTATACATCAATATAAAATACTACCCAAAACACTTTCACATTTCAAACAATTTAACTACTTCAACTAAAAATGCATCTGCAGAATTAAAGAAAAATCCAAATTAATGATGATTGCAAGTTAGAACAGTTCAAGGATTCCCAGTTTGTTAGTATCCATCTTAACCAGTGCTATTCAAATACAGTATAAGCCATTTAGTGTTTCTACAACGAAAAGAAAACATTCAAATATCAAAGCTGTGACAAGCCCACAAAAACAAGGAAGGAAAATTTGCTCTGAACTCATCAACCGAAATAGAATCAACTCTGAATTTCCTTGCTGTTGTGGTTTTACATCAGAACATTCAAGTTATAACAACCTAATGTCTCTTTAGGAATTCATAATAAAATTGTAAAAATGCTACTAAAAATCCCTATCTTAGATGCAATCTTCTGCTTTAAGAGCTACTGTGTCATTGTACAATATAAGTGGCTTATTAATCACTGAATTGCTGGTGTAGCAAAATGTATTTATCATTGCAGATGTATTTTGAAAAATTGGTATTTTAAAACCTTCCTTTATTCCATGACAAGCCACAAATTCGTGTATTTTGAGCACTAATATCCCTACCTAAAATACTAAATGTGCATTGTGAGTAACCTACCATGTGTGTCCTCGGGCCCTGACTTTAATATCAACTGCCCAATTGCATTGGCCCGAGTAGTAATTGTGGCCCTAAAAGTAGAACTATGGAATACTCACTCTATTAATCGCATAGGGGCGCTGTCAGAGAACCGAACAATCAATGAAACATCTTCTTTCTCTAAGGAAAAAAGACAGTCTTCCAATCTATGATCCATGGCTGAGTGTCTAAAAAAAAAATATTTTTTTTTTGTAATGTCATCCAGTGCTTTTGTAGCCTCCACAGTAAATGATCTAGGGTCAGAAAGGGAACTACTATTCCATAGAAGGTCAATCAAAGGAGAAAAATCTGTGTTAGCAATTCCACAGAAAGTTCAAAGCCACTGCAGATCACCTACCAATTTTTGAACATCATTAACAGTCTTAATTTCTGGGTGCAAAAGAATTTTCTGAGGTATGAGTCTAATTTCTGTAATTTGCATGCCCAAGTAATTCCAAGGAGAATGTTTTGAATCTTTTCAGGTGCAATGACTAGAACAAAATTTTGCAAGCACGTTACAAGTTCTTTCTGTTTTTGTTCAGGAAGGGGTGTAGGACTAGCTACCAATAAGTCATCCATATAATGGTATGTAAGCAAGTCAGGCTTTTCCCTTTGCCACGGTCTTAAGGCTAAATCCACAAGCCACTGACAAACGGTAGGAAAGTTCTTTGTACCCTGTGGCAGTACAACCCATTAATAACGCTGTGATGGGGCAGCCCTATTGATGGAGGGCACAGAAAACACAAACTTGTCACCATCATCCTCGTGTAAAGGAATTGTGAAAAAACAATCCTTAAGATCTAGTATTAACAAATTCCAGCTCTCAAATCATGTAATAATCTCCATTTCCCTGATTTTTCTGAATGGTAAAAATAGGAGTGTTCTATGGGCTAACAGAGGGTTTAATATGACCCAATTATAATTGTTCCTGTACAAGTTTCTCAACATGTTGCAGCTTTTCTTTTGATAGAGGCCATTGATCAACCCAAACAGGGTTTTCTGCTTTCCATTTAAGTGTCAGGCAAGCGCTGCCGTCAGTGGCCCCAATCAAAAATCAGTAGATAACTTCAGTACTAAATGTATATTTATAATAGCCAATTTAAAATCTCTGTATCTGCTGCTTCAGTTTTCAAAATAAAACTTGGTTCAGAGTTTCCATTCTTTACATTACCCTAAAACAGAGCTATTTCTGAAGCATAAAAAATTTCATAACAATAACAATAGTAATAATGATACTAATATGGGGTTGGTCCTGCTTTGCTAATTGATTTCTAATTTGAAATATAATCCATGTCACAAAACAAAGAAACAAACTAAAAATGTCTCCCCAGGAGAAGTCCCTGCTAGTTGAGATTGTTTTTCAATTTCAAATTTCATACTTACAGTATCTTTATAAGCATGCCATACACCCTTGAAAATAAAAGCTCACATCGGAAATGATGACAGGGCCTTAGTCATAAAGGTGATAATGGGTGACACTATTTTTCATCAGGAAAGAAAACTAAAAGTTAAAAGTTTCATCAGAATTCATAGCTTATACTGAAAACTTGATCCACGCTCATTCTGTTAATTTGAAAATACTCTTTGGAAACTATGTAAACTCCTGCAGAAAACTTAGTGATACATCTTTTCCTGTTAAAATAAGGATAATTCATATTCACATCTACCCTATGCTATGTTCTATTACTAATATACACTTCATTACTTGCTTATGTTACTATCTAAGACATATCTTTACATCTTCATATTCTTCTACATACAGTGTTCAGGGCTTCCTCTTTTTTTTTTTTTTTTTTTTTTTTTTTTTTCCAAACAGAAGTTAACAACAAGTACACTCGGAATGCCTCCTGAAGAAAATCCCACAGTGTTCCAGAATCTATAACGATAAAAACATAGCTCCTATCCAAAGTTAGTAGGTCTGTGTGACTCTCTCACACAATAGTGATAATTTCATATTCATCTCTGATCCCAGAAACTTTTTAAATTCTCGTGTAGTGTCATCACAAAGGAAAATTACCTTTACAACATTCATTCATTTCACACAGACAGAAGGTACCTTCACTTTACCCACACACTCATTCCATAAAACAATACAAATCATAAAGCATTGTATAACTTAAACCGTCTGAAATGCAAGTTGGGCACTTTAAGAAACTGCGGGGGGAGTAAAGCCCCCCTCACCGCAGCCAGTGCCGGGCGAGGAATGCAGCTGTGGTCTTATCGCATCCCGGAATGTTGTTATCAGCGTCGTCATGGAAACCACTATTCACCGTCTCTGGCTTGCTGCTAAAAATAGCCCAAAAAAGTTAATCATCAAGAAATCAACAAATGCTTGTATACAGGAAAACTAGTCCATAATTCCTCATTGCTTTTTCTATCCGCTTTTACGCTCCCTTGAAGGGGGGGGACTGGGGAGCTTCCCCGGGGGGAAAGGGGGGGTGGGGGGTGCCAGGCAGGGAAAGTGCCTCCTCGGGGGGGAAAATAGGTGGTGCCAGGCGGGGAAAGTGCCTCCTCGGGGGGGAAGTAGGTGGTGCCAGGCGGGGAAAGTGCCTCCTCGGGGGGGAAGTAGGTGGTGCCAGGCGGGGAAAGTGCCTCCCCCCCCGGGTCCGTCAGCTCACAACTCAGCACCGCCTCCCAGCATCGTCATCCAAGGGGGGGAGAAGTGGGGGCCATCTTGCCCAGCTGTTGCGCACTTCTTTTTCGGGGGCGCCATCTTGGTCGGAGGGAGGGGGATCTTGCCCGCACTACGCAGTTCATTTTCCAAAACTTCTCCGCGTATTCTCATCAAAATACTTCTCAGGAGACTGAAAAAAATGCTATATCCCGCTTTTCTAAAAAGCATGTAAGTAAATGAGAGAGAGGGGCTATCTCTTATCTCTGACACATTCTTTGCATTCCTTAGCACGGTGAATTTACAGTTCAGTCTCTTTCGCGAACTGAAGAAGATATTTACGACCGCTAGTCCTTTCTGCTTTCTTTCCAAGGTGCCCCGAGCCTGCGGTCAGTCTTTTTTACTAGCTTAAGAAGATTTATTTTTTATTTTTTTTTAACAACCGCTATTCTGGGACTCTGCTCCACTCTCCAAGGTGCCGCGAGCTCCCTGACTGTCTCATTTTTATCTGTCGCCATTTCTCCCATTCGAACAAGAGGGGGGGGGAAAGAATCCCTGCTTCTAGCCCGGGATTCCACCTTATGAAAAGAGGGAATCCTTGCTCCTCGCCCAGGATCCCAGCTTATGAAAAAGCTTCCCAGAGATGCCTCGCTTCTCTTAGAGAAGATTAATGAGGGCTCCACGCAGTAAATCCTGCCATTATACATGCCTGCTTCCATTATACATGCCTGCTTCCATTATACATGCCGGCCGGCAAAATATTCGCACTCGGCTAACTTCAGTTCAGCCTCACCTGAAACGATAAGGACGGCGAACTCCGTGGTCTCTGCCACAAATGCCTTCAACATTTCGTCTATACGGCCATGGGGGGGGGTCCACTCAACGCGTCGCACAGCGTTCCGTTTCTTGTGGCAATAAATCGACCTTCACTCAATGTGTCGCTCAGCGTTTCATTTCTTGTGAAGATCCAGGGTAATCAGTGGCGTTCAGGCGCCATCTGTAGGGTATAGGTAGCCTGTGCCGAGAGTCTAAACCACGTGTTCTCATAGAGATAGGGTGATTGCTCTGTCTTTATTTGGTACAGGTTCCTTTTATACACTTTGCCACACAACATGTGATGCGTGCCAGCAACTAATTGGTTAAGACCCCACCCACGTGATACAGTCAGTAAGGTTCACACACAGCATAAAAGTCTAGCTCCCCATTAGTGATTAAAAGTCACCCAGCTCCTTAGTGACTAAAAGTCACCCATGCCTCAGCCTCTCACAGCATGTTTCTCTACACCCCTGAACATCTACAATACATTGATGACATCATCGTGTGGGGCAATAAGGCAGAAGAAGTGTTTGAGAAGGGAAAAAGAGTAATTCAGATTCTTCTGAGAGCTGGTTTTTCCGTTAAGACAAGCAAGGTCAAGAGACCTGCACAGGTGATTCAGTTCTTGGGAATAAAATGGCAGGTGACCTTACTGTCAATTCCCATTAATTAGCAAAACATTGGGCAAAACAACAGTCCATATTGATTCTACCAGACCGACAAAATACTATGCTGAATGTTACAAAATAATAAAACCAAATAGAAATTGCTGGTGTAATTTCACCTATACCCAACCTACAGTTGTGCACTGTCTTTGGGGTCACAGAAGCACCGAGCTACTATTCAAATTTATGATTGATACGGCAAAGTCTGTGCTAGTTATAAAGGACACAAAACCTCGATCCCAACAAATTCTGGATGACTTAACCACCCAAACAGCCATTAGTCCAATTCCCTATATTTTCAATGTTGTCCCTTATGTGATCAAAAATACTGGTCAACAACAAGTACTGTTTAATCCATCATACTCTCTCAAACGAGTGGAGTTATTGATGCAGACCAACATAGCCGTAATCAAACCTGCCTGCTCACCATTCCTGGGTACATCTTATGCGGGATGGTCAGCATGGTTGCGCAGGCGGACCCTCACCCCTTTGAGAAGATCAAAGAGAGATGTGACCAGTACTTTGGGAACTGGATTGGGAGTTTTAAACAGCAATAGATGCTGAAGTACTGGCAAATAAACTAGTGTCCTGGTTTTGCTAGGCTAGAGTTAAGGACATATATAAGGACAATTATAAGAGATGGAGAGGAAGGAACCTTACCTACCGAAATTTGGAAAATCATATGGGACAATGCAACTGAATTTGAAAGGAAATTCCAGTCCTGGTGGTACCTGGTTAATTTCACCTATGATCCCACTGAGAGTAAAGCCACCGCTTTTGTTTTAACAATACACGATGCTTTGATGTGCACCCTATACCAAATCATTGCACTGGGGTTGAACCACCATAACACCACACTCTATCCAATAGAGCACAGAGTATGGGCTCAACAGAACGGAGACAAGTGGCAAACCGTTGACATTGATGCCTGCATCACACGAGAACAACATGGATTTATCTGTGAAAGCAATACCATTAAGGCACAAGACATTTGTCTTGACACAGAACAAAAAAGTTTGTCATTTTGAAATACACCCTGATGAAACCCCAGAAACTGTTACTTATACATATCGGAAAAGGATGTGTTTGCATGAGAACGTTTTGTGATCTCATATTTGTAGATGACGTTGTTGTAAATATGAATAACCACTCAAATATCTGTGTTTGTAACTTTACAGAAATTGTAGGATGTGATTTTAGTTACTCAGCTCCTGTAACATCTTACCAATTGCCTCAATCTGACTCAAAAAGAGGTTTGAGACAGGTTAGCCTGTCGTCTACCTAAAAGAAATTGCCATGAGAGTAAAATTGGCCTTTTAACTTTTTTGGTATTCAAATGTGATCTTTTTTCCCATGTAATAATCATAGACTAACTTTGAGACACACTATCCACTGTGATGGCGGTGTTACAGAATCACAGAAGGGTAGGGGTTGGAAGGGACCTCTGGAGATCATCTAGTCCAACCCCCCTGCCAAAGCAGGTTCACCTAGAGCAAGTTGCACAGGACTGCATCCAGGCGGGTTTTGAACATCTCCAGAGAAGGAGACTCCACAACCTCTCTGGGCAGCGTGTCCCAGTGCTCTGGCACCCTCACAGTAAAGAAGATTTTCCTCATGTTTAAGTGGAACCTCCTGTGTTCCAGCTTGTGCCTGTTGCCCCTTGTCCTATCGCTGGCCACCACTGAAAAGAGTCTGGCCCCATCCTCCTGACACTCACCCTTTAGATATTTGTAAACATTAATAAGGTCTCCTCTCAGTCTTCTCTTCTCCAGGCTAAACAGACCCAGCTCTCTCAGTCTTTCCTCATAAGAAAGATGCTCCAGCCCCTTAATCATCTTAGTAGCCCTCCTCTGGACTCTCTCCAGAAGTTCCCTCTCTCTCTTGAACTGGGGAGCCCGGAACTGGACACAATACTCCAGATGCAGCCTCACCAGGGCAGAGTAGAGGGCGAGGATCATCTCCCTCATCCCGCTGGTCACACTCTTCTTAATGCACCCCGGGATACCATTGGCCTTCTTGGCTACAAGGGCACATTGTTGGCTCATGGTCAACTGGTCATCCACCAGTACTCCCAGGTCCTTCTCTGCAGGGCTGCTTTCCAGCAGGTCAATCCCCAACCTGTACTGGTGCCTGGGGTTATTCCGCCCCAGGTGCAGGACCCTACACTTGCCCTTATTGAACTTCATCAGGTTCATCTGTGCCAAATTCTCCAGTCTATCCAGATCTCGCTGAATGGCAGCACAGCCTTCTTGTGTGTCAGCCATTCCTCCCAGTTTAGTGTCATCAGCAAACTTGCCGAGGGTACACTCAGTCCCTTCATCCAAGTCACTGATGAATATATTGAATAGGACTGGAACAAGTACTGACCCTTGGGGAACACCACTAACCACAGGCCTCCAACTAGACTCTGCACCGCTGATTAAAACCCTCTGAGCTCTTGTCTTCTACATGCTTAAAGATGGCCTCCAGAATGAACTGTTCCATCACCTTCCCAGGGATGGAGGTGAGGCTGACTGGCCTGTAGTTTCCTGGGTACTCCTTCTTGCCCTTTTTGAAGACTGCAGTGACGTTGGCTTTCCTCCAGTCCTCAGGCACCTCTCCCATCCTCCATGACCTTTCAGAGATGATGGAGAGTGGCTCTGCAATGACATCTGCCAGCTCCCTCAGCACTCAAGGGCGCATCCCATCAGAGCCCATGGATTTGTGGGTGTCAAGTTTGGCTAAATGGTCCCTAACCCAATCCTCCTCAACCAAGGGAAAGTCTTCCTCCCTCCAGACTTCTTCTCCTACCTCTAGGGCCTGGAATTCCTGAGGGCCGGCAGTAAAGACTGAAGCAAAGGCGGCATTCAGTAACTCTGCCTTCTCTGCATCCTCTGTCACCAGGGCACCCACCTCATTCAGCAGCGGCCCCACATTTTCCCTAGTCTTCCTTTTGCTGCTGAGGTACTTGAAGAAGCCCTTCTTATTGTCCTTGACATCCCTTGATAGATTTAATTCCAAGCAGGCCTTGGCCTTCCTCGTTGCATCCCTGCATACTCTATGTCCTCCCAGTGGCCAGTCCCTTTTTCCACATTTTGTGGATTTCCTTCTTCTGACTGAGCTTTTCCAGAAGTTCCTTGCTCATCCATGCAGGCCTCCTGCCTCCTTTGCTAGATTTCTTACTCTTAGGGATGCAGCGATCTTGAGCTGCCTGGAAGAAGTGTTGCTTGAATATTAACCAGCTCTCTTGTCCCCCCCTACCCTTCAGAGCCCTAGTCTATGGGATTCCTCCAAGCAGGTCTTAGAAGAGGCCAAAGTTAGCCCTCCTGAAGTCCAGGGTTGTAATCCTACTTATTGCCTTGTTTCCTCTGTGCAGGATCCTGAACTCCACCATCTCGTGGTTGCTGCAGGCAAGGCTGCCTCCAACCTTCACATCCCCATCCAGACCTTCTTTGTTAGTTAGTACCAGGTCCAGCAGCACTCCTCTCCTTGTTGGTTCCTCCACCACCCATGTTAAAAAGTTATCATTAGTGATCTGGAGGAATCTCCTGGACTGTGTGTGCCTAGCTATGTTGCTTTTCCAGCAAATGTCAGGGTAGTTGAAGTCCCCCATGAGAACTAGGGCTTGTGAGCATGAAGCTACTTTCAGCTGCCAGTAGAATGCCTCATTGGCTTCCTCATCCTGATCAGGTGGCCTGTATTAAAGCCCCACAACAGTGTTGCCCATATTAGTCTGTCCCTTGATTCTTACCCATAAGCTCTCGACTTGTTCTTCATCCTCCCCTAATCTGAGCTTGCCACATTCCAGTTGCTCTCTCACATAGAGAGCAACTCCACCACCCCTCCTCGAGGGCCTGTCTTTCCTAAAGAGCACATATCCATCTGTATTGGGTTTGCGTGGCAAGGTTTTTGGTAGCAGTGGGGGAGGGGACATGGGGTGGCTTCTGTGAGAGAAGCTGCCAGAAGCTTCCCCCATGTCCGACCCGACACAGCCAATGCCAGCGGCTACAGGAACGGACCCGCCGCTGGCCAAGGCCGAGCCAATCAGTAACGCCTCTGTGATAACATAATTAAGAAAAAAAAAAGGAAGGGAGAAAAAAAAAGCTGCACACTTTGCAGCTGGAGAGAGGAGTGAGAAGATGTAAGAGAAAACAACTTCGCAGACACCAAGGTCAGTGAAGAAGGAGGGGGAGGATGGGCTCCGGCGCCGGAGCAGAGATTTCCCCCCCCAGCCTGTGGTGAAAGACCAGGGTGAAGCAGGCTGTCCCCCTGCAGCCCCTGGAGGTCCATGGTGGTGCAGATGACCACCTGTAGCCCGTGGAGGACCCCACGCCGGAGCAGGTGGATGCCGAAGGAGGCTGTGACCCCGTGGGAAGCCCGCGCTGGAGCAGGTTCCTGTCAGGACCTGTGGCCCGTGGAGAGAGGAGCCCACGGGATACCCTTACCTATTCCAGACAGGTGAACTCCATCACTCCCTTACAGGTTGTAATCAAAGAACCTCTCATTATCATAAAAGCCAAAACCCTCATGACAACACCAGCCACGTAGCCAGGAGTTCATATGCAATATACATCTGTTTCTGTCTGACTGTCCTCTAACTGGCAAAATGGAAGAGAAGATGACTTGGGCACCAATATTTTGCACTTATGCCCCCAGGGCTTTATAGTCTTGCTTTATTCTACCCAGGTTACGGCTTGCAGTGTCATTCATCCTCACATGGAAGAGTAATAGGGGATAGTAGTCTGTTTTCTTGAGAAGTTGGGGCACCCTCTCGGCAGTGTCACGAACCTTTGCTCCTGGAAGGCAGCATACCTCTTGTGATTCTCTTGTCTGGTTGGCAGATGGGCGCCTCAGTGCCCGTTAACATAGAGTCACCCACTACAAGCACTCGCCGTTTCTTTTTACGCTGTCCGCTGTGTGGTGTTGTTACATTTTCCCTTGGCAGGTCTCCCTCGTGAGAGTCTATGGCTGTTAAGGTTTCATATCTGTTTGTGGCTGTGACGCTGGAGGGTGAAGACTATAGTGGATTTCTGTTTTTGGGGGTCACCAGGGTGCCTCATTCTCGGTAGTCTCTGATCCAGGAATGTGGTTACAAAACCACCTATCTATCTCTGCCTCATCTCCTCTAATACTGCACAGCCTTTTAACTGTTTCTTGCAACTCGGCCACCTGATGTAACAGGTTGCCAACCTGTGCACACCGGAGGTGCTTACCTTTTCACCAGGAGAAGAGTCTGGGGACTCACTACAACTTACTGCCTGTACTGAAGCCTCCTTCTTTACCGATTCCACGTGGGTGGATGTGTCAGACATCTCTCGGGCTTTCTCTGCAGGAACACTGGCTTTAGCTCTGAGGTGAGTGCCCACCATTCTGTCAGAGACCTAGAGCACTTCCCTGGACTGTGGGGCTACAAGCAGGTCACAGGGCCCTGCCTGCGTGAACTGCCGTGCCATGCCCTTCTGACGCGCCACCCTCCTGGTCGCACGTGATCCCTAGGGGCCATTTAAGTCTCCCACAGTTGCCCCTGGCAATGCCCCCGCCGTGTCAGCCCCTCTTGTGAGATTGGCTGGCCCCTGAGGGGACTCTCTGTCCTGTCCGTGGGTTTCCCTGGCTCCGGGAACCCGCCCTTTCCTCCTCAACTCGTGCTCAGACATGGAACTTACTGTTGCCACCGCTGTGCTCCTGGCCAACTGAGGAGCCATAATGGCGTTAAATTGGGAGAGGGTAGGTTTAGATTAGCTATTAGGAAGAAATTCTTTATTGTGAGGGTGGTGCGACACTGGCCCAGGTTGCCCAGAGAAGCTGTGGATACCCCCTCCCTGGAAGTGTTCAAGGCCAGGTTGGATGAGGCTCAGAGCAACCTGGTCTAGTGGAAGGTGTCCCTGCTCATGGCAGGAGGGTATAGAACTGGATGATCTTTAATGTCCCTTCCAACCCAGACCATTCTATGATTCTGTCTCTTCTGACTTTCTCCGCATCTCTCTATCATACAAAATGTTAACCAGTACCTATCAAACCAAGAAAATGACTACTGCCTAGATTAAAGTTATCAGCTGAACTTTACCAAAGCAGACCAGTATAGCCCTACTGCAATGTTATTTTATTCTTAAATATGCTTGGGAGAAAACTACAATTCACATCTATCTTTGATTAGAGCTTGCAACATGAAAGACTTCCCTGTTCTGTGACCTTTTAAGACAGAGAATCACTTGTTCCTAATAAGACTGAAATCAAGAACAAAAATATGGTGGGAAGTGTGATGTTTTAAGTACAAAAGCACCGTAAAACAAAGCAGGAATCAACTGAATACTACTAACGTGGCAAATCATGACTTGGCCCAGCTTCTCTTTATCTTTTCCAACTGTGGTGGGTTGACCCTGGCTGGATGCCAGGTGCCCACAGAAGCTGCTCTATCACTCCCCCTCCTCAGCTGGACAGTGGAGAGAAAATATAAGGAAAAGCTCGTGGGTTGAAATAAGGACAGAGAGAGATCATTCACCAATTACTGTCATGGGCAAAAGAGACTTGACATGGGGAAAATATTTTAATATATTGCCAATCATATCAAGAGTGGGCTAATGAGAAATAAAACCAAAAATCTTAAACTGTCTTCCTTCTACCCCTCACTTCTTCCCATGCACTTAAGGAGCTACGTAACTGATAAGTTGTCTTTCACGTTTTCTCTTTCTGACTTCATTCACTAAAAATAATTAATTCTCTTCTTGTAAAATACATATTTTTGTTCATAGTATGTTGTTTCTCCTTAGTCTTTTTTTTCCTAATACTAACCAGGTGTACTTCTGTCAGTTTATTGGCTGATATTTAACTGGTGCTGTCCTATGATTCCCATGTAAATTAAAAAAAAAAAAAAACACAACAAAAAACTGTCACTGATAAGCGCAACATTCCATATTCTTTTGATGTACAATATTCTTGGTAATATGTTCCAAGTCTTGAAGGATATTTAGTTGTCTTGGTGTTTGCCCTTGCCACCCAGTGTTAAAAATGTACTTTTATATCCCATTTTCTTATTACCTTTGTTCCCCTGTTATTTTCCTCATAAAAGTATCTTGTGCTTTTTTTCCCTGTTCTTGTTTCCTGCAATTTTTTGTTCTACTTAGATTATGCAATTTTTATTTGAAATTCTTGTTTTCAATTCCCGATGTGTTGTAAAAACATTATCATCCATATCCAAATCAATGTTTAGAATGAGTGTTTATAAACCCTCTTTCTTGACCTCTGCTGCAATAAGATGTTGCTTTTACTTCCTTGCTAGTCCTTGGAAGCAAACCATACTGAACTAAACTGAACATTCTGTGCAGAGCACTGCTTCTTAACATCATTGATGTCACTTATTTAGTTTAATTTAAGAAGAAAAAAAGGCAACACAAGCACATATCATCATTGTTATATTTTTAGTCTTTCATTTAATGTTAAATTATTTGTGTTTGTATGCTTTGGCCTTTTTGGTAGAAGAATGTGTGCACCTCAAAAGTGAAAACTTTTTTTACCAACCTGAAGGACAGTTTGGAGGGGAGGATACATATTTTTGTGTTATGTATGCTATCAAAGCATCTTACTCATGGTAGAACAATGCTGGAACCATTCCCAGTGAACACTAATACAGAGAATCATTACAGATGTATCTACTTCCTCAGTTTTTAATTTGCTAGTGTGTTTTGTATTAATGAAACCTGATAGCTGATGACTTAATTTTGGTCTCCTAGACAACAGAGGTCTCTGTTCCTTTTAATTTGATTTTTTTTTTAAGCTGTAAAAATTACATATCCTGCTCCATTTAAAAAATTCTGTGCTAACTAGGTATTCAGTTAATTTTATATCTGAGTGATGTGGACATAATTTGTTAACCTATCTGTGGTGGGTTGATCCTGGCTGGACACCAAATGCCCACCAAGCTGCTCGATCACTTCCCCTCCTCAAATGAACAGGGGAAAGAAAATATGATGAAAGGCTCATGGGTCAAGATAAGGACAGGGAGATCACTAAGCAATTACCGTCACAGGCAAAACACACTTGACTTGGGGAAATTAATTTATTACAAATCAAATCACAGTAGGATAATGATAAATAAAAATTAAATGTAAAAACACCTTCTGCCCACCCCTCCCTTCTTCCTGGGCTTAACTTCACTCCCGATTTCTCTACCCTCCCCCTGAGTGGTGCAGGGGGATGGGAAATGGGGGTTGCGGTCAGTTCATCACATGTTGTCTCTGTCACTCCTTCATCCTCACACTCTTCCCCTGCTCCAATGTGTGGTCCCTCTCACAGGAGACAGTCCTCCACGAACTTCTCCAACGTGAGTCCTTCCCACAGGCTGCAGTTCTTCACGAACTGCTCCAGCGTGGGTCCTTTCCATGGTGTGCGATCCTTCAGGAACAGACTGCTCCAGCATGAGTCTTCCACGGGGTCACAGGTCCTGCCAGCAAACCTGCTCCAGTGTGTGCTCCTCTCTCTCCATGGAGTCACAGCCTCTTTTAGTTGCATCCACCTGCTCTGGAGTGGGGTCCTCCAAGGGCTGCAGGTGGATATTTGCTCTACCATGGTCTTCACCACTGGCTGCAGGGGAATCTCTGCTCTGGTGCCTGGAGCACCTCCTCCTCCTCTTTCTTCACTGACCTTGGTGTCTGCAGAGTTGTTTCTCACATATTCTCACTCCTCTCTTTCCCAGCTGCTGTTGCACAGCAGTTTTTTTCCCCTCCTGAAATATGTTATCACAGAGGTGCGACTGTGATAGTTTAACTTAGCTGGCAGCCAAACAAGACACATCCACTCGCAGCTCTCCCCCCTGCCCCCTTCCTCCCCCACCCAGGGAATCGGGGAGAGAATTGGAGGGGTAAAGGTGAGGAGACTTGTAGATTGAGATTAAGAACAATTTAATAATTAGAGTAAAAGTGAAATTAAAATAATAAGAGTAATAATGATAACAAATATATATATATATATATATATATATATATATGAGTGATGCAGAGTACAATTGCTCACCACCCACCGATGACGATCCTGGAGGGGAGTGAAAAGGAACCCCAAAACCAAAATCGTAATCCCAGAAAAATGAGCCTGAGTGATTCCCGAGAGAATCCCCCCCTTTCCAGTCAGCCCCGGTTAATATACTAAACATGACGTAATATACTATGGAATACCTTATTGGCATATCCAACTGTCAGTTCTGGGTTTTACTAACTACTACACTTTTCTTCTCCACTCCCCGCTTCCAGTCCTCTCTTCTTGGAAACTGCCCAAACACGGTGTCCTTGTAGTTATCAACATTGTTCTCATAACAATCCTCACTGAAACCAAAACACAGTGCTTTCTAGCTACTAAGAAAAAATTAACCCTATCCTAGCAAAAACCAGGACAGCTACCACTATTGCTGATTGACTCAGCCTTGGCCAGCAGCGGGTCTGTCTTGGATCCAGCTGGCATTGGCTCTGTCAGACATGGGGGAAACTTCTGGCATCTTCTCACAGAAGCCATCCCTGGAGCCCCTCCTGCTACTAAAACCTTGTCGCGCAAACCCAATACACTACCACAGGAGACATTTTTAATGTTTCTGTAGGTGCTCTTGCCAATATGTGAGATATGTGTTGTGTTTTTCTCATTTTGTTTTGTTTGGTTTTGCTTTTCTGACTGACTTTTCTTTTCTTGATGTAAATGCTGGGATGCTTCTTGTATCGGACTCCTAGTTATTCAGAGTGATTCTAATCTTTGCTTTTGTGATTGATATTGTGGGAGAGACTACAAAAAGCAGGTAAAATTAAAGTAGATGGAGAGCAGTTAATTAGGTTGTGCTGATTTCTTAAAACTCCAGTCTCCTGAACTAATTTAGATCTTTGAAATGACGTCTGAAATGACTGTATGTGACTTCAGTGCACCCATAGTTAGAGTATGGCCTATTCTTAAATTCTGCTCCCTGGCTGGTATGACTAATAGTTAAATAAAAAGACCAGAAACTCAAGGTGCTGAACTGTCAGGAGCTTGAGTGA
Source organism: Caprimulgus europaeus (assembly GCA_907165065.1). Next base: position 13,016,784 of record OU015537.1, read on the forward strand.
TATACAACTGGAGAAGGAAGTATAAACTGGAAAGAGAAAACAAGGAGTTGGTTAAGCAAGATGTGAATTACTGTGAATCAGATAAGCAGGGAATGGGGCTGGCTGGGTGGCTGAAGACAGTCAGGTTGTGACAAGGAGTTAGTACAAGTGCAGGTCCATTTTGGGCAGAAGTACTGGTCCACCAGGACATAACCTTCTCAGTCTGAGACTGGACCAGGCATTTTACAGTTGCTACATTCAGCAGCTGACAGAAGATATTTAAAGTCTTCCCCTATTTTCTGTATTTGCAGAGAGTAAGATAGTTTTTAATTACTTAAATCATGCAGCAGGTTGAGGTCTCTGGATATTTGGTGGTTCCAGCCATGCTGATGCTTTGTGTTGGTATCTGTATACTATCACCTATTGGAACTTGTGTTTGTGGCTTTTTTTCTGTTTCTTAATATTAACAAACAAAAATAACTCAAAAATAATGCATTTTAACTTTATTCATAGAATCATAGAATGTTTTGGGTTGGAAGGGACCTTAAAGATCATCTAGTTCCAAACCCCCTGCCATGAGCAGGGACATCTTCCACTAGATCAGGTTGCTCAAAGCCTCATCCAACCTGTCCTTGAACACTTTCAGGGAGGAGCATCCACAGCTTCTGTGGGCAACCTGGGCCAGTGTCTCACCACCCTCACAATAAAGAATTTCTTCCTAATATCTAATCTAAATCTACCCTCTTCCAGTTTAAAGCCATCACCCTTTGTTCTGTCACTCCCTGCCCTTGTCCAAAGTCCCTCCCCAGCCTTCCTGTAGCCCCTTCAGGTACTGGAAGGCTGCTAGAAGGTCTCCCTGGAGCCTTCTTTTTTCCAGGCTGAACAGCTCCAACTCTCTCAGCCTGTCCTCATAGTAGAGGTGCTCCAGCCCTCGGATCATCCTCGTGGCCTCCTCTGGACTTGCTCAAGTAGGTCCATGTCCTTCTTGTGTTGGGTGACCCAGAACTGGACGCAGCATTGCAGGTGGGGTCTCATGAGAGTGGAGTAGAGGGTGTGCCAGTCTTCAGGCACCTCTCCCATTCTCCAAGACCTTTCAAAGATGATAGAGAGCAGTTTAGTGATCATTTCTGCCAGCTCCTTCAGCACTTGTGGGTGCATCCCATTGGGGCCCACGGATTTGTGTATATTGTTTTTATTTAGGCTATCTCTGACCAGTTCTTCCTCAACCAAGGAGCAGTCTTCCTCTCTCCAGACTCTCTCTCTTCCCTCTAGCATCTGGGATTCCCGAGGGGCACTTTTAGCTGTAAAGGCTGAAGCAGAGAAGATGTTCAGTATCTCTGCCTTCTCAGTGTTCCCTGTTACCAGGACACCCATCTCATTCAACAGCAGGCCCACATCTTCCCTGGTCTGCCTTTTGTAAGTGATATACCTAAAAAAGCCTTTAATTCCAAGTGTCTGCAGAGTTGTTTCTCTTACATCTTCTCACTCCTCTCTCCAGCTGCAAAGTGTGCAGCTTTTTTTTTTCCTCTCTTTTTTTTTTTTTTTTCTTAATTATGTTATCACAGAGGCGTTACTGATTGGCTCGACCTTGGCCAGCGGCAGGTCCGTCTTGTAGCCGGCTGGCATTGGCTGTTTCGGGTCGGACATGGGGGAAGCTTCTGGCAGTTCTCACAGAAGCCACCCCTATGCCCTGCCCCCACTACTAAAACCTTGCCATGCAAACCCAATACATTCCACCCCTCGCCTCTGTGAATCACGTATTTAAGAATCATCATTAAAATCCACATTCATCACACAATCTTCACAAACTTCACTCATATCAACAAAAAAGAATTCCCTACACGAAAGTCAAAATAACTTCATCACAACACCAGACATAAGTTGACAATTTACATACAATCCCCCTCCTGTCTCTTCACCACAATTAAAAACAGAAATCCCCCACAATTGTCCCACTCATCACTCTTTAGCTGTGTTCAGTCCATGTTGTGCCTGTTACCTCTCCTCTCTCAGTTACTAGCCTTATCTCAAATTTCTCATGCCCCACATTTGGCGCCAAAAAAGATTGTGGTGAGTTGACCCTGACTGGATGCCAGATGCCCACCAAAGCCCACTCTATCACCCTCCTCCTCAGCAAGATGGGGAGGGGAGAAAATAAGATGGAACACAAGAAAACAAACTCATAGGAGGAGACAAAGGCAGTTTAATAGAAGCAAAGCAAAGCTGCGCGCGCAGAAGCAAAAGAACAAAATATTTATTCTCTACTTCCCATCAGCAGGCCATGTTTGGCCACTTCCCGGGAAGCAAAGTTTTCATATGCGTTGCGGTTCCCGGAGGACAAACGGAAGTAACGAATGCCCCCCCTTCCCCCTCCGTTCCCCTTGCTTTATTTCTGAGCAGAGGTCATATGGTATGGAATATCCCTTTGGTCAGTTTGGGTCAGCTGTCCTGGCTATGTCCCCTCCCAAGACCTTCCCCACCCCCAGCCTACTGAGGGGGGGAAATGTTGGAGAGCCAGCCTTGATGCTATGGGAGCACTGCTCAGCAGTAACCAAAACACTGGTGTGTTCTCAACACCCCTTGAGCCACCAATACAAAACACAGCACTCAGAGGGCTGCTGTGGGGAAAATCAACTCCATCCCAGCCAGACCCAATACAGGCTGATAGCTATCACTAGTTTGATATGTGTCTACACTTGGATGTTTTTATATGTGAAAAAGAATGATATGAGAGCATTTTTGGAAGGGGTACCATACTGAAAGCATGAGCAAAGAACTGAGTATTTTATGCTCTGCAAATTCACACTAACATGTAAAGACTGGAATAAGTGTACTGGGTCTGATTAGGATGGAGTTAATCTTTTTCATAGCAGTCCTTATGGTACTGATTTAGATTTGTGACCAAAACAGTGCTGGTAAGGCACCAGTATTTCAGCTGTTACTCAACAGTGCTTGTACAGCATCAAGGCCTTCTCTGTTTCACACTCTGCTTCCCCCCCACCAGGAGCAGGCTGGGGGTGGGCAAGAGGTTGGGAGGGGACACAGCCAGAAGAGATATTCCATGCCATATAGTGTCATGTTCAGCAATAACATTGATGGTGGTGTTCCACAGTAATCATTGCTCAGAGGCTGGCTGGGCATCTGTTACCTGGTGGGAGGTGGTGGGTAATTGCCTTTGTATCACTTGTGTTTTATTTTTTTTCTTTTTTTTGTTCTTCTTTTTTTCTACCCCCTCCCAACTGTCTTTTTCTCAACACCCACAAGTTTTACTTGCTTTTGCCCTTCCAGTTCTCTCCCCCATCCCACTGGGGAGAGGAGTGAGTGAGCAACTGAGTGGGGGCTTAGCTGCTGGCTGGGATGGACCCACCACAGTAAGTTAAAAGTTTCTAGCTGTATACAAATTTCTACCATCCTGTATACTGAATTATGAAATTGTCTTGTTTGTATTAACTTTTATTTTAAGATGTTCATCTTTTTTGATCTTGGACTAACAAGTCTAGTAAACTAATGCCTAATTCAGATAGATTTCACTCTTCCCTTAGTTTTATATTTTTTCCAGTATTTCAAATGATTTGTAGCTGATTTTCACAACAAATATTCTCTCCCCATACACACTTTTTCTTATTTCTGTTGTTCAAGTGCACAATATTTTGTGCCAGTCATATAATGAAAGGACACGTTACAAGAAGTTAGTTCATCAGTTTATGCAAGACCTGATGAGATTTTTAGTTTGAATAGTGCATTCAAGTCTAGGATGTTAATTAAAAATATGCCAAACTTGTGGAGGAGACTGTCATCAGGGTGACTTTATTGAAATCACTGATTATGGTATAACTCAAATGCAGGAAAGCTGATTTTTAAATTGCATGTAATGTTTTGTTTCGAGAGAGGCTGTTTCTTGTTCAGTCACTGTTAAAATACTGCTTTGCAGCTAAATGTGTACTTTAGCCAAAAGTGGTAGAATTTTATGTGAACAGAAGGGTAGTTTTTATGTACATATATGCACATGAATTTGATTAAAATATGCAACATAATTTTTGAAGGAATGCTTTTCTTGTCTTAAACATTTTTATAGTCTAAAGTTTTTTTAATTGCCTCATTTAATACATTTGTGACTATAGCTAGTGAAAGAACACTTAATCTCACTTGCTGCATCCTTCAGGATTTTAGAGTTGATAGACATTCTTCCCTATTTTTTCTCTAGCTATAAACAAGTTGACTGCAGTGGTAAAGAAAATACTATTCCTGCACCTGTAGATTAAGCTACTGCTGTCTAGACTAAGATAATGCTGTAATGCATGCTTATTCTAAGAATCTAGATTTTTATTTTTCAGTAGTGTAATAGTTTTTTATATTTATTTAAGTCACTTACTGTATTTTATTAAATTAGACAAATATTTAGTATTGAGGTTTTAAATTTTGCAGTCTTAAGAGGAAATATAAATGTAAATGTATACAAATGTAAATACTTATCTATGTCCTAGTCTTTATAATCTCTAGTTGTTTTCTAATGTTGAACTAGACTGTTGAAATTAAGAAAAATGTGTGTGTATAAATAAACATATCAGTTATAAGTAAATAGTATATTTATAGCTATTTTATATGTTTGATATACATATGAAATATTGTGCACTTTTGTGTATTTATGTAAACAAATGTAACTAATCATAACAAATAAGTGGATTTCTTAATTTTCAAGAAAACTATCCTTTCATCCATTCTTATGTTCTGAAGATACAAAAACCTTAAACTAAGCCACAGAAACAATGTAGTGGAACCAGACATCAAGTGAAATACGTACAATTTATCTTCATATGAAGTTAGTGTGGTCTATGTGTAATAGTTTCACTGGGCTAGCCCTTGGCTAGCAGCCAACACAGCTGTTCACCCACTTCCCCCCCACCCCCAGGGGATAGGGGTAAGGATTGGGGGCAAGAATTAGGAGGCTTGTAGGTTGAGATAAGAACAGTTTAATAACAGAAATAAAAGAAAACTTATAAAAAAAACAACAACAAAAACTAAACAACTAATATTAAAATAGTAATGATAATGATAACAGTAATAAGATATGCAAATGAGTGATAACCCAGTGCAACTGCTTACCACCCACTGATAAGCCCAGCCCGTTCCCGGATAACGATCCCGGAGGAGCAACAATCCTGAACCAAAACCGTGATCCCGAAAGAGCAAGAGCCCGAGAGAAAACTCGTGCCAATCCACCCCCACTTTCCGGTCAGACCTGGATAATATACTAAATATAACGTGATATGATCTGGAATATTTCATTGGCACATCCAAATGCCATTTTTGGGTTTTGCTATTCACTGTGCTTCTCCCTCCCAGTCCTTATGCAGCTGTGAACCAGCCAAACACGGTGGCCTTGAGCTCCAGCAGCAACTAATAACATTAGTACTTTTATCAATGATGTTCCATAACAAGTCTGAACTAAAATCAAAACACAGCTGTTCTAACTAGTGAGAAGAAAATTAACTCTATCCTAGGAATACCAGGGCACTATGATAATGGGCACTTCTGCTTTTCTACAAAATCAAGCCTGCCTGTCTCTAGCACAGAGAAATGTTTCATTCCTGACGTTGCTTTCTCAAGCTAAACCTTAAACAGTCTTTTTTTTTTTAATGTAGAGTTAATTGGAGGAAAAAATTACACCTTTCTTAGTTTTACCAGTTCAGGTAGAAGCTGAACCAGAGATGCTTCATTTTTCTGAAATACTTTTCCTATCCCTGAAGGTGTTAGAGGTATTTATGGTTAGGGAAAACAAAGAGTTTACAGAAAGCTTTTTTCTACTGTTTTGCTCTTTTGGTGTATAGTTATGGAGTCCAGTAATCAACATAGCAGGATATGGTTTTCTTCCCCGCTATCTTGAGAGCTTTTTGCCTTATGAATCAAATATATGGCATATGGAGTTTCTTTTAGACTGTGTTAATCTAGTTTTGTAAGAAGCTCAGGATGAAATTATGTCATTTCAGGGACAGAGAGGTGGATATTTACATGTTTTTTTAGTGAAAACAAACTTTTTTAGAGTTTTATATGAGTTTTATATAATTGTACGCGTTGACTCATTGCTTTGTACATATGTATACATTTACAGAGCTGTATTCTCTTCTAGGATCCTTCTGTTACACCATCAACAAGAAATGTTCCTCCAGGGCTAGATGAGTACAATCCTTTCTCTGATTCAAGAACAGTAAGCATATTTATTAATAATGCTGTTAACCTTTTTAGGTAAGGTTTGTGAGGTATTGTTTTCAGAGTTTAGGACTGATGTAAAACATACAAACTGGGGGACGAGAGGCTGGAGAGCTATGGAAAGAGATCTGGGGGTTTGGGCTGATGGCAAGTTGAGTATAAGTCAACAGTGTTCCCTGGCAGCCAAAAGGGACAACTGGGTACTGGGGTGCATCAAGCACAGCATAGCTAGCTGGTCGAGGGAGGTGATTGTCCCCCTCTTCACCACACTGATGTGGCCCCACATTGAGTACTTTGTGCAGTTTTGGATGCCTCAATATAAGGATGTCAAACTATTAGAGTGTATCCAGAGGAGGGTGACCAAGATGGTGAAATGTCTCGAGGGCAAAACTTATGAGGAGTGGCTGAGGTCACTTGGCTTGTTCAACTTGAAGAAGAGAAGGCTGAGGAATGACCCCATCATAGTCTAAAACTTCCTCAAGGGGGGCAGCAGAGGAGGAAGATTTAATTCCAAGTCAGCCTTAGCCTTCCTAGTTGCATCCCTGCAGGCCCTGACTGCATTCCTATGTTCCTCCCAGGGGGCTAGACCCTTTTTCCACATTTCATGGACCTTCCTCTTCCCTTTGAGTTTTTCCATGAGCTCCTTGCTCATCCACGCGGGCTTCCTGCCACTCTTGCCTGATTTCTTTCTCCTAGGAATGCACCAGTCTTGGGCTTGGAGGAAGTGGTGCTTGAGTGTTAATCAACTCTCTTGGGCCCCCTTACCTTCCAACACTCTAGTCCATGGGATGCCCCCAAGTAGATCCTTGGCTCTCCTAAAGTTATTTGAGCCCAGGAAGAAAGGGAGGAGGAAAGGTGTTGTAAGATGTGGTTGTTATATTTACTTAGATGATTTGCAATGAATTAAATTGATTTTTCTTTCCCAAGTTTGAGTCTGTTTTGCCTGTGACCGTAATTGGTGAGTGAGCCCTCCCTGTCCTGTGCCCCCTTTGTTGTGTCTCCCATCCCATCTCACTGGGTCGGGGGAGTGAATGCAGGACCATGTGGTCCCACTGTAGGTCAAACCACCACACCATAATGGATACTATCTGGTTGTGGATCAGGGGAGACTGATAACACCACAATAGCCAAGGGCTATCTTGTGCAAATTGCTCCAACAGCTCAGGGCTTTCTGAGTATGCATCAACCAAAATATGGCTGGTATGCAAATATGACTATAGGTCAATCATCTTACTCCATAAATAGTGGACAGTCCAGAGGCCCATGGAGCTCCCCTGAAACGACAGCGGTCTGCATGCCAGGATCTCCCCTTGAGTAGGGACACCTCGCAAGGTTACTTCTCGAGGTTGAGAGATGCCTTGCCACAGCAGATACTCGGTAAGTGTTTAATAGCTGCTAAACTGCAAAATCTTAGCTAAGTGATATAAAGGATTGATTGTGCATATATAATTGTCACCAAAATTGAGAATGAACTTCTTAACACTAATGTAGTCTTAAGAAGCAAGCATTCTTTATTATGGCACTGGATGCAAGTGGGATCGTTCCACCTATCGTGCATACTGACTCGTCTTTCTACAAAAGCTTTATACTATCAAAACATGCATATTCATTACTTTTCCAATAAATTATTAACACATTCATCACATTTCCAAGAACCCATTAATATATGTAAATGTCCTTTTCGCATGTGTACTGGTCGTCTTCAGGGGTCGTCTGGTGGTCGTAGAAACTTTTCTCACTGTGCTGTTTAGATGAATTTTTCTTTTGTGTATGCTTAGTTCTTCTTTTGGCCTGTTTTCAATATTTCTGTCTCCATAAAATTGGTTTATTCCAGCATTACTACCTTATCTACCCTATTGCTAGGACTCAACGCCTAAAGTCTACTACAAACTTGACTAGGCCTAGCAGATATGTAACTATCTTTCAATGTCACATTGTTTAAGCAGAAGGGTATGTTCTCTCAGAATGGTATCATAATCTTCTAGACATAAATTGTTGATCAAGTCTGGGACTAGGACTGGTTCTAGCCACATCTAGACTCCTCTCTGAGAAGGATTTTAGAAAGCAAGGGGGTCCTTTCCGAAGCCTTGTGACTCAATGGAAGGGTCTCTCTGACAGTTTTGTCTGACCCTGTCCTAGATGCAGTAAATAATCAAGTGAACCTCACCATAAAATCTTGTTAAATGAATATTGCATCAACCTTTGAACTTTGTTAATTCACTCTTTTATATCAATAATTATATTGTTATTAGGTCAGTGAAGAAGGAGGGGGAGGAGGTACTCCATGGCACCGGAGCAGAGATTTCCCTACAACTTGTGGTGAAGACCATGGTGAGGCAGGCTGTCCCCCTGCAGTCCATGGAGGTCCATGGTGGAGCAGATGTCCACCTATACCCATGGAGGACCAGGTGGATGCCTGAAGGAGGCTGTGACCCCGTGGGAAGCCCGCGCTGGAGCAGGTTCCTGTCAGGACCTGTGGCCCCATGGAGAGAGGATCCCACGCTAGAGCAGGTTTTCTGGCAGGACTCGTGTCCCCGTGGGGGACCCGTGCTGGAGCAGTCTGTCCCTGAAGGACTGCACCCCATGGAATGGACCCACGCTGGAGCAGTTTGTGAAGAACTGTCTTTCATGGGAAGGATTCACATTGGAGAAGTTCATGGAGGACTGTCTCCAGTGAGAGGGACCCCACGTTAGTGTGGGGGAAGGAGTCCTCCCCCTGAGGAGGAAGGAGTGGCAAAAACAACTTGTGAGGAACTGACCCCAACCCCCATTCCCTGTTCCCCTGTGCTGCTGCAGGGGAGGAGGTGGAAACCTGGAGACAAGTTAAGTCCGGGAAGAAGGGAGGGATGGGGGAGGTGTTTTAAGATTTGCTTTTACTTGTTATTATCCTCTTGTCTGATTGGTAATACATTAAATTTGTTTTTCCTCCAAGTCGAGTCTGTTTTGCCCATGCCAGTAATTGGTGAGTGATCTTTCACTCCTTCCCCTACACCATTCGTTGACAACCTGACTCTGCGTCAGGGTTTTGTACATGGCAGAGCAGTTCTCTCTCTCACTGTCCTTATCTCCACCCATGAGCCTTTCATTATATTTTTCTCCCCCTGCCCAGTTGAGGAAGGGGAGTGATAGAGTGGGCTTTGGTGGGCATCTGGCATCCAGCCAGGGCCAACCCACCACAGTAGCTTATTGGGCTGGAGGAATAGACACTATTATAGCAGGGTGAACCCTGGATAATTCCCATTAAGTCTCTGAGCGAGCTCTCAACAGCCCTCAGGAAAGCTGCTTGTACAAGCTATGCATGAATGAGTACCCCATGATGTCCCACTATCTGCTGCAGTAGATTATGCAGTGTTAAAACCACTGACTAGAGGAGCCCCAGCAATTCTTAAACCCCATTTCATTGCAAAATGTGCTGCAAATATTTTGATAAAATAATCAGGATTTGATCATGTAGAAATCAAGTTGTTAAGTTTGAAACAGATAACCATAGAAGTAATTGTTAGGTTTGAACTAGGTAACCACAGAAATCTCACTAGGAAATGACTGGATTTTTTGTTTTGTTTTAAGAAACTAAGGAGACCATCATGGACATCAGTTATGCTGCTTGGAAACACCTTACCCTTCCCATTTTTGTTTGAATATCAAGGATTTCCATCAGTAGAGCTAAGTAGAATTGACCAATGATTATTTTGGGTTAAGAATATTGACAAGGTTATATAACTAATGAAACCAATCACTGTAAAGGTTAGATTTAAAGGTGAGTATACTATGTATTTTTATGCAAAGGAACTTAAGTAACAATGATTGATAAAAAATGTATATAAAAACTAATGAATTTTTATACTTGATTAGACACGTTAGGCAGAGCTATCCCCCATGCCTCCAGTGCTGCAATAAAGAAGTGTCTGCTTCTTAAGACTACATTAGTGTAAAGGAGTTTATTTCCGGATTTTGGTAACAGTTTCTGGTGACCCAGATGGGACCTTGTGAGTAAGACTGGAAGGGATCGAGAGATGATTGAACTCCAGCTGGCACTGAGGAATTCTTGGGGAGAACCATCACCCTCGACCCAGAAAGCTCCTCACAACATTCCCTGGAAAATAAACGGTAAGTCACTTCTTTTAAAGTTTGGTTTTGGAAAGCCTGCCCGTAAGGCATGGTGAAAGCTGTGCAGGGTTGTGGCTTAGAGGGTACCAGTTTACACTGGAAGACCATCTGGAAGCATCTGCCTGTAAGTCATAAGCGAAAGCTATTTCTGAGTTGGACATTTGTTTGGTAACTTTGTACGTTATTCCAGAATTGTCTGTTAATTGTCCTTTTAGATTTTGTTTAGTTACTGTCTTTGTATTTTGAGTGTTTGTTGGATTTTGTTTAGTAATTTTCTCTAAGTCTAAACTTTGTTTGGTAATTGTTTCTTGAATTGGATTTCGTTTAGCAATTGTCTTTTGAGCATTTCGCGTGTACAATTATTGTTGGGTCAGATCTTGTTTCGGCAATTGTTTTTTTTAATATTTGTCATGCACAACTGTTGTTGGGTTAGATTTCATTTAGCAATTGTCTTTTGAGTATTTTGCCGCACAATGGCGACAGGGTTTGTGTGGCGTATTGAAGGCACGGACCCTGTTGTGTGCAAGCACAGAATCCCTTTATTACAGATTTATCCAACTATATAGTGTCTCAAACCCGAGGAAAGGCCCCTTTCATCCCTCAATCATAGACCAATTTCGTGTCCCTGATATAGCTTATTGTTAATTACTTTTTCTCCCTCTTGGCAGGTGTCTCTATCTCCTCTCAGTTCTTTGATCTCCCAGGTTTAGCCAGTCACATGTTGTTTACGACCAATGAGAATATGCAGAGCCTGTTCCCTTTGTGTCCTTTCCTTGACCTGTTTTTTTTTGGCAACTTCAGTGAACAGGGCCAAGACGCTCGTTTCCCAGGCCATCTTTGTTAAACAGGATACCGTTCTCCACATCTCCCCCTTTTTTGTTTATGACCAGTCTGTTGACAAGCAGTGTGGTCATCACTTGTGCTTCCATTTTTTGCACTCTCTGTATAGCTGACCACAGAATCTGCAGAAATACTAAAACCAAGAAGAATATCACAGTGCCTACACCAATGAATACCCACATATGAAGGTTCAACCCACTAAACCAAGTTTTTGGATTTAACCATGACAAGTAATTTTCCAAGCTTCAAACACACTCTGCCTTGTTAATTACTGTAATTTTTTAATTTGATCTTTTAGTTGATTATGCAAAGATTGGATATTATGTTGAAGGGACAGGTCAAACACCCCTTGCAAATGTTGTTTTACAAACTCCCAACTATGCTGTGTATCATTCCATAAAAGAGTAACACATAAAGCCTTATGCTTATGCTCCCAATCACACTGCACATTCACTCGAGTTTTGAGTGCTTCCTGTCAATCTCCCAAACACATTATTGTGGCTTCTAAAGCTTGCAAACAAAACAAAACCTCCTCATCAACCTTTTCTTGAATCTGAAATTCTTGAGTCACATTTGTCAAAGTTTCCCCAACTACATGTGCAGTTTTAACAGATTACCAAAACAATAACTGCAGAAATAATCGTAAATATTAGCCATCCTAAAAAACACCTGGTTCTTTTTCTAGTTTGATCTATTTCCTGCTCTAAAATTATCACAAAGCGAATTAATCCATCTTCACCTTCCCATGGTCTCGTCAAATTCACTGGTAACCATAATTCTGAATGCTGCCGAAGAGGAAAAAGATAAAACTTATTCTGAACATTACTAAAAGATATACAACTTCTAAAATCTGGTGAAGACAAAGTAATACAAAAAGATCCATTGCATGGGGTAATAGTATTTAATGTTAATGCAAAAAGATAAGGGTGAGTTGTACAAACCATGTGCTCAATCTCGGATAAAAGCGTTAGATTAGCCTGAGTTCTGTTCACCTGCATTTTCACTTGATACACTTGTCTTTTAAAAAAAGGAAGGGCTAATCACCAGATGTTTGGATGAGCTGGTGAGAAAGATAAACTTGAAGTGTTAAAACTACCATTATAATACATTTGCAAAATAAGACCTGCTGATCCTCCACCATGCCATACCAAAGAATGTTTGGCCTTAGACAGAGGAGCATGTGACATGTTTGTCCTTGGATCCCAAAAGGTTCCATGTGGACCCCAATCTATAATTCCACCATGTGCTATAGCTTGCTTATGAGGATGTTTCCCCCAACAAGGTTTCCACACAAAACGAGTTATAGAGTCCAAGTTTTGCATAACACATCGTGGAAAACTTGGGGCATGCATTTGATATTTGGAATTACTATCAAGTGACACATTTGAGGCTAAACCTGGAATCGTGACCATAGTAAAATGAACCTGTCTCCCATGATTTACAGCTATCAAATGTTGCTGCATTTGAAACACCACACAGTCAGTTGTAGTATTATCTGTAGTTATACACAGAGGAGGAAAGTTGGTAACAAATTCAGTGTCATTACCTTGGAACAAATCATTAACATTATCTGGGGGAGGAGGTACCCAAACACCTCCTGACCACTGAGTGTCATTATTACTGATAGGAGGTGTAGCATCCCACCAAGTCAATGGCCGAAACATAGGAGGATCTAAAATGTGAGCCAAATAAACATGTTGAGCAACTGTGTATTGTACCAACACTACCAGCCACCATATTTCAGTCATCAGTCTGATTGACTTTAGGGGGCATCATCATTCTGCCATTGTTCGTCATCTGTCTTGTCCTCAGCATACGTTGTCACTTGGGCTGGCTTGATATTTCTCACAGGAATCCAGTAATGTCCTGAGGGAAGAGAAACACAAGCATACTCCTGACCCCAGGTAAGCAAGGGAACTGGTCCATCCCATTGACTGGATTCTAAGTTTTTATAAAACACCTGGGGCCATATGGCAGAAGGCTCTTCGGCCTTAAAATGTCTGTCTGCGGCAGACCTATATTGCTTTGATCCTGATAAATTAAGAAAATTTAAAACATAGGTAGCTTTAATCCAATATCTCCTGAGGTGTTGTCCCTACTGTTCCCCCTTTTTTGTTTATCAATAAGGGTTTTCAAAGAATGGTGAGCACATTCCACGATTGCTTGACCAGTGGAAGATCATCGAATACCAGTAATATGGTCAGTACCCCAAGTCTGTAAAAACAAAAGAAAATGTTTAGAAACATATGCAGGTCCATTGTCAGTTTTCACTTTCTGAGGAACCCCCATAGTAGCAAAGCATTGTAAAACATGCTTCAGGACATCCTATGTCTGCTCTCCCGTGAGGGCTGTAGTGACTAAAAATCCAGAAAAAGTGTCAATAGGAACATGGACATACTTGAGTCGCCCAAAGGAAGGAACATGAGTTACATCTGATTGCCGTATCTCATTTACTATTAAGCCTCTAGGGTTAGTTCCAGGCAAAATCAGCAAGGGAGAAAGACGTTGGCAATCTGGACAAGCCTGGATGATCTCCTGAGTTTGTTCCAAAGTTAGAGAAAAATGTTTCCGCAAAGAATGTGCGTTTTGGTGAAAAAAGTCATGAACCAATTTAGCCTGTTCAAAACGGCGAGGGGAAACTACTGTCATGGTTAATCGATCTGCTATTACATTGCCTTCAGTAAGAAGTCCTGGTAAATTAGTATGGGAGTGGACATGAACAATAAAATACAAATGTCATCTTGTTTTTAAAAGTTGAGCTAATTTTAACAACAGCTGAAACAGCTGCTCATTCTCTACTTCCCAAATAAAAGCAAACTCCAAATGTTGAACAATGCCAGTAATATAAGCAGAATCAGCAATAATATTGAGAGATTTGTCAGGAAATAATTCAAAAGCATGAACCGCTGCAGCTAGTTCAACGATCTGTGTGGAACCAGAAACTTGCATAACATCTGAGTCCCACACATCACTGTTCATCACCAAACAACTGCAGCTTTACCTGTTTTTCCTGATCTATCAATAAACACAGTACACACATTCTGTAGAGGAATGGGGCTTAATAGTGATCGTGGCTGGAGTGGCAAACAATATAAAGAACCTAATGAACAGTGATGTGGCAGAGAATGCAAAATAATATTGTTATAAACAGCCAAAACAGTCTGGAAAACTAAACTGTTACACAACACTGTATGGTACTCGTCACGTGTAAATGGTAGATGGATAAAAATAGGGTGTTGACCTGTCAATTGCTGACATTTCAATCGACCTTGTGAAACAAGTCTTGCAAACATTTCCAAGGCCATAGTTACTGTTTTAGTAAAAGAATGCGATAAAAACAACCATTCTAAAATGCATAATGCAGTCCTTTCTGTTTGGGCATTATCGTCTCATTGGCCCAAAAGAGCGTATGGTTGAAAAGAGTGGTAAATAACAAACAAGCGGACTGGCAGTCGCAGATGAATTTGATGAGCAAATGTGTTATTAATTTTGTCCATAACCATTTGCAATGCCGATTGGCTTTCTTTTGTCAGCTGTCTAGGAGAAGTCAGTTCAGGATTCCCTTTTAACAAGGAAAACAAAGGTGATAACTCATGTGTTGTTATTCCCAACAGTGGGTGGAGGCAGTTAACTGTTCCCAGCAATTTTTGTAAATCTTTCAAGGTACTCACAGTAGTAGCCAATCATACAGGTTGCAGGTATACGTACTAATCAAAAAGCTTCCAGCAAAGATACTTCCACGGAGGAATGAATTGCACCTTTTCTGTTGCAATCTGAAGACCGTATCATTGAAGTTCAGCTACTACATTTTCAAAAACTTGAAAGAGATTCAGTTTCTACAACCAACAAAATGTCATCCATATAGTGATATAATACAATATAATTATATGTCTTACAAATTTTTGACAAGGCCTCACTAACAACAATTTGACATATGGTTGGACTATTCTTCATTCCTTGTGGCAACACAACCCAATGAAATCTTTGCATAGGTCTATCATTGTTAAGCACAGGAACAGAAAAGGCAAAATGAACACAGTCATCAGGATGTAGATAAATGGTAAGAAAGCAGTCTTTCACAATGACCTTCAAATGCCAATTATCTGGAATCATGGTTGGATTTGGGGTACCTGGTTGCAAAGCCCCCATGGGAGCTATTACTGAATTAATAGCTCGAAGATCTTGTAATAATCTCCATTTACCAGTTTTTTTCAGAATGACAAATATAGGAGTATTCCAGGGGCTCGTAGAATGGACAATATGACCCAGTTTCAATTGTTCTTGTACTAACTCATGAGCCCTTTCCAGCCGCTCCCCTTTAAGAGGCCACTGGTCAACCCATACCGGCTTGTCTGTGAGCCAAGTCAGCTTGAGTCACAGCTGAATGTCAGTGGCCCTCATTAAAAATGCAT
The DNA here is from genome assembly GCA_907165065.1 of Caprimulgus europaeus. The sequence continues at coordinate 13,032,329 of OU015537.1, forward strand.
TGTTATTGCTATATTCCATTGTTGTAACAAATCACGACCCCATAAAGTACATGGTACATCTAACACATATGGTTTCAAAATTGCTTGTTTATTCTCTGGACCCTCTACAAGCAAAGAATGCATACTTTGCCAAGGTATTTGTGTTCCTCCAATTCCAGTAACAGCAGCCAATACCTGTACCAATGGCAAAGGACCACACACCCCAGTGGATAATAAATGCACAGATTGATCCTGGATTTTTGTGTGTTGGCTAATGGCCAAGTCCAACCCAGCACTGCCTGCTGTGGCTGGCCTGAGAGAACTGGCTGTTGTGGGTTGCTGTTTGTTTCGCTGACATGCGCTGACCACATCAAGGGTTGTGTTGTTAGAGGCTGGACCCTGTTGTATGATCTCAGGGTGCTGGACCTCGCCGCCCTCTTCCCGTTTCCCAGGATTTTTTCAGAGAGTGGATTGCTTTGTCTATCAAATTTAGACCGCCACTGATTACTCCAATGATACCCTTTCTGACACTGAGGGCATAACTGAACATATTGTTTTCCTTGCCCTGCCGGACCTAGGTCCTTTTTATTTTTCTCTGGACAATCCCTTTTAAGGTGCCCCTCCTGCCCACAGGAGGAACATTTGGCGGCAGCCCATGCAGCTACCAACTGTTGAGCCAAGGCTGCCGCCAATATATCTGCCTCACGTTGTTCAGAGCCCACGTTTTAGCATGCTTTGATAAGATTGGTCAATGTTTTTGCTTGATTTCGAATAGGATCAATAGCTCGTTTACAATCTGTATTTGCGTTCTCAATAGCAAGCTGAAACAATAATAAGTCTGCTGCCTCAGAAGATTCTATCTGTTGCTGTATAGCAGTTTGCAAGTGATCTAAAAATTGTACATACAGTTCCTGAGGTCCCTATCAAATGGCAGCAAAGGACAACTCTCGTTTATCAGACTCTGGCACACGGCGAAGTGCTCTCAAGGCTAAATTTGCTGCTTGAGTAAAAACATCTCAGGGCAGCGCGGCTTGCACTGGTCCGGCAGCATAATTCCCTTCCTCCATCAATTCATCCAGACCTATAGCAAGTCCAGCTGTTAAATTGTCCATCGCTTGAGCCTGACCTAGCTCACAATATTCTGAAAACCATACAGCATATTGTGCCACAGACAGAATAAGACATAATACAGACTTCCAATCCAGAGACATCATCACATATGTCTCCCTTATGGCTTGCAATAAATTCATTGTAAACTATGCTTGCAAACCATAATCTTTAATTGATTTACGCACCTCTTTTATCACCTTGTATGGCAAATGACCATATTCAGGAGGCCTGTGTGGCCGATAAAGCACAGGCATTGCTTGAAGGAGTGCTATATCTCCTTTTTCAATGCTTCTGTCTGACATTCATCAAGCAGTCCACCCGCAGGATTAGGCATAACAGTCCCTTGTGTCTGATAAGTTAGTGGCAAGGGAGCAAATGGTGGCGGAAGAGCCTTTTCTGATAAATGCAAAGGGTACAATTCAAGTTGTTGTGGAGGTGAAGGCAATGGTGCCAGAGCGGTGGGGGCCGGAACGGTGGGGGCCGAAGCAACGCAGGCCAGAGTGATGGGGGCCGGGGTGCTGGGCAGTAATGTTGGATATAAATGTGGTGGGTTGACCCTGGCTAGAGGCCGGATGCCCACCAAAGCCCACTCTATCACTCCCCCTCCTCAAATGGGCAGGGGGAGAAAAATATAACGAAAAAGCTCGTGGGTGGAGATAAGGACAGAGAGAGATCACTCACCAATTACTGGCACGGGCAAAACAGACTCGACTTGGGGGAGAAAAACAAATTTACTTTATTACCAGTCAAAATTAGAGGATAGTGAGAAGTAAAACCAAATCTTAAAACACCTCCCCCATCCCTCCCTTCTTCCCGGGCTTAATCTCTTTCCCAATTTCCACCTCCTCTCCCCAGCAGCACAGGGGAACAGGGAATGGGGTTGGGGTCAGTTCATCACATGGTGTTTCTGCCGCTCCTTCCTTCTCAGGGGGAGGTCTCCTTCCCCCGCACCAGCGTGGGGTCCCTCTCACAGGAGACAGTCCTCCACCAACTGCTCCAACGTGAGTCCTTCCCATGACCGACAGTTCCTCACGAACTGCTTTGGCATGGGTCCATTCCATGGTGTGCAGTCCTTCAGGAAGGGACTGCTCCAGCGCGGGTCCCCCACGGGGTCACAAGTCCTGCCAGCAAACCTGCTCCGGCGTGGGCTTCTCTCTCCACGGGCTACAGGTCCTGACAGGAACCTGCTCCAGCCCGGGCTTCCAGCTGGGTCACAGCCTCCTTCGGCATCCACCTGCTCCGGCGTGGGGTCCTCCACGAGCTACAGGTGGTCATCTGCTCCACCATGGGCCTCCAGGGGCTGCAGGGGGACAGCCTGCTTCACCCTGGTCTGCACCACAGGCTGCGGGGAATCTCTGCTCCGGCGCCTGGAGCCCATTCCCTCCCCCTCCTTCTTCACTGACCTTGGTGTCTGTGGAGTTGTTTTCTCTTACATCTTCTCACTCCTCTCTCTAGCTGCAAAGCGTGCAGCTTTTATTTCTTCCCTCTCTTCCTTTTTTTTTTCTTAATTATGTTATCACAGAGGCGTTACTGATTGGCTCGGCCTTGGCCAGCGGCGGGTCCCTTCTTGTAGCCGGTTGGCATTGGCTGTGTCCGGTCGGACATGGGGGAAGCTTCTGGCAGCTTCTCTCACAGAAGCCACCCCATGTCCCCTCCCCCACTGCTACCAAAACCTTGCCACACAAACCCAATACAATAAATCAGGCTCTTTCTCGGGATTAACTGCCCCAAGATCAAAAGGATCATCAAATTCTACTGTAGTCTCTGACATCGGAGGTTCAGCAACCTCAGCACAGTCAGGTTTAGGCTCAGTGTAGGGAGTGTGGGAACGTGTATTGGCATACCCTGAGAGAACTGTGAGAACTGAAGGGATACATGTCTGGAGATACGAGAAGCACCTGCGTCGACAAGTTATGGGAAAGGAACCTTGGAATGTATCCAAAAGATGTACCCTGGCAAGCAAACAGGAAGGGATGCATGCAGAGTCCATCAGCCAATTAGGGGCATGTGAACTGCTCGTGCTGTGAGTGAATAGCCAATAACATGTTAATGGGTGTGGGTGATTTCATTAGTTTTGGGGTATAAATATTACTGTATTAGAACAAATAAATGGGAACTTGCTTATCACTCACATTGAGTCGGCTGCTTGTTTCCCTGCGCCGCAGATCAGGATCAATTAATTTAAACGAGCAAGATTCCTTTCTCTCATGCGACCCAGCAGATGGCGGCGTGGGCTCACTCAAATTCTGTAACACTTGTTCGGCAGGCAACAGTTTTAAGGGCAGTATAAACCACTCGCCAAGTAATTAATATTACATCAGGAATTTCTAGCTGCAAAAGTTGCTTAGTTTGCAGCTCTTCACCAACCTTTTGCCATACAGTAAGGTCATAGGAGCCTCCAACAGGAAACTGTGGACTATAGTCCCGAATCCAAACAAGCAGTCATATTAGCTGAAGCAGAGCAACCTTGAAACCTTGCTCTCACAAAATACGGTGTAAAATCTCAGTATGTAATTTTTGCTCTCTAGTAGCTGATTGCCCCATAGTATAAATTGACAATCTATTAAACTTCCCCACAGCTGCTCACCTGTGTCGTCCAGTGACCGGTGATTAATATGCACGCTTTACTGCAGTATCCTCCGTCGAGCTGATCAGGGGTACACCACCGGGTAACACTGCAGTTTTTTATTATTCTTGTCTTCCCTTATTCTTCTTTACCTTCTATTTTTCTTTGTCCCCGTTTGGGCGCCATTTGAAGGCATGGACCCTGTTGCGTGCAAGTACAGAATCCCTTTATTACAGATTTCTCCAACTATATAGTATTTCAAACCCGAGGAAAGGCCCCTTTTATCCCCCAATCACAACCCAATTTTGTGTCCCTGATATAGCTTGTTGTTAATTACTTTTTCTCCCTCTTGGCAGGTGTCTCTATCTCCTCTCAGTTCTTTGATCTCCCAGGTTTAGCCAGTCACATGTTGTTTACAACCAATGAGAATATGCAGAGCCTGTTCTCTGCGTGTTCTTTCCTTGACCTGTTTTTTTTTGGCAACTTTAGTGAACAGGACCAAGACGCTCATTTCCCAGGCAATCTTTGTTAAACAGGATACCGTTCTCCACAGGTTTGTAAAACTGTTTATGAGCAAAAGTGTAGGGAATCTGACATTGGATGAAAAGATACCAAAAACTTCTCCATTGTGGTGTCTATTGGCAGCTGGGGTGATGATTTACATAAAAGTCAGATGATTTAATATTTTAATCATTGGTGGCTTTTGTATGTTTTGGAGGATCAGGAAAAATGGCCAACAAATGGAATTTTGAGTTATAATACTATATTGCAGCTAATGTTTGTTGTTTTGCAGGAGAGAGGGTAAATGGAGTGAAGTGTCGTATGTAGATTTGTTCTTTTATTTAAGACAAAGAACAGATTGGCAAAAGGAATGTAAATTAATTAGTCAAGGCAATCCAGTGATGACTTTAACTTCAGAGAATAAGGAAACTAAGGGTTGTTGATCGGCTTGTGATATTGGAAAGAAGTGCATTAGATGCACGGTACCAGAAGAGAATGAAATGGAGCTAGAACTGGAAATAGCCCCACCACAGGAAGAGCAGGATTCCCCTCCCTCACATCAACGAGGAGAGAGAAAACCTTTTGATGGGAAAATAATAGAACCAAATAGTACTAGACTGGGGGATGAAGTAGAAGATCCAACAGAAGAGATTCATACATCAGTGTCTTGAAGAACTAGACAGCAATCTCAATTGTTAGCCCCCTTGAGACAAGGAATAGGACAGCATGGGCCATTACATGTGAAAGTGCCATTCCCTGTTACAGATTTGATGGCATGGAAACAAGCAGCAGGGGTGTATAGAGAAGATCCAGAGAGGGTAGGAAGAGTTGTAGAGACAATTATCAGAACTCAGGATCCTGATTGGAATGACTTACAAGTGATATTGGATAATTTATTAGATGGTACTGAAAACCAGATGGTGTCAAAATCTGGAAAAGAACAGGCAGAGCCAGCATATATGAATGGTATGTTTTCTGGGACTTTGGAACAGAATTTTCCTTTGGGAGACCCTCAGTGGGATCCAAATGTCCCAGAACAAAAGAAAAGGCTAAATCAATATAAAAAATGGGTGTTGTATGGAGTAAAGCATGCAATGCCAAAAGCCTTGAATTGGTCTAAATTGTATGAGATAAAGCAAGACAAGAATTGATCTCCTGTGTTTTTGGAAAACTTAAAAGAAACATCTAGAAAATTTACTTATTTAAAATTGGAAACAGAAGCTGAACAACAACAACTGGCTTCAATTTTTAATGGGGCAATCGGCCCCTGATATAAGGAAAAGCTCCAAAAATTAGGAGACGATTCAAGAAATCTAAATAAAATGCTTGAAATGGCATGGAAAGTTTATTATAATTGGGAAAAAGAGGAGGAACAAAGGAGGGAAAAGAAGGAAAAAGAGAAGGAAAGCAGATTAGTGACTGTCCTAACAGGGAATGTGACAAGGGGCTGAGGACGAGTTAGTGGAAGAAGAGGTTTTAGAAACTTTGGTGATCAGGAACCTAATGCACCTCTAGGGATAAATCAGCATGCATATTGTAAGGAGGATGGGCATTGGAAAAAGGATTGTCCAAAATTGAAAACAGGCCAGCAAGAAATTGCAAGAATGATGACTCTAGATGAATGAAGGGGACAAGAGGGAAACTCAGCTGAACCTCTGGTTACAATTAAGCTGGGAGATAATAAAGTTGAATTTTTAATAGATACGGGAGCAACATATTCTGTTTTGAATATGTGTAAAGGAAAGTTGGTAAATAAAACAGCTAACATTATCGGAGTAACTGGGAAACAGGAAAATAGGCCATTACTTCAACCCCTGGATTTAAAATTTGGAAATGAGGTAATTACACATGAATTTCTGTATATGCCAGATTGTCTGATACCTTTGCTGGGGCGAGATTTGTTATCCAAATTAAACACCCAAATAGTTTTTGAAAAAGGAGAAATCCTTTTGAAAATGCCAGAATCAAAGACAGGGGAAATATTAATGACACAAGAAAACGTTAAGGAACAAGACATACCACAAGAAGTAGATGAAGCTGTTATACCTATAGTCTGGAATACAGACATCCCTGGTAAGTCAAAGACAGCACAGCCTGTAAAAGTAGAATTGAAAGAACAGGCAAAACCAATAAGGATCAAACAGTACCCAATTAATCCCGAGATTAGACAAGGAATTAAGAGATTGGATGATAAATTTTTGAAGTATGGAATTCTTGAGGAGCGTGAATCAGAATATAATACCCCAATATTACCAGTAAAGAAACCATCAGGTGAATATAGATTAGTTCAAGATCTGAGGGCTATAAATCAGATAGTCAAAGACATACACCCTGTAGTTGCAAACCCATACACACTTTTAACAGTGTTGAGAGAAAATAATCAGTGTTTTACAGTGCCTGATTTAAAAGATGCTTTCTTTTGTATACCCTTGGAAAAGGAAAGTAGAAAATTGTTTGCCTTTGAGTGGGAAAATCCAGAAACAGGGAGAAAAACGCAATTAACATGGGCAAGATTGCCACAAGGATTTAAGAACAGTCCAACAATTTTTGGTAACCAACTGGCGAAGGAGCTTGAACAGTGGAAACAAAATGACTCAACTGAAACTCGGACATCTGCTCCTAGAGTATGTGGATGATATTCTGTTTGCTATGGAAGAAAAATTGACCTGTGTAAAGGTAACAATAGACTTTTTAAACTTTCTTGGACTAAATGAGCATAAAGTATCTAGAAATAAAGCTCAGATAGTGAGCCAAACTGTGGTATACCTGGGCTTCAAATTTTCCAGAGGACAATGACAATTGGGAACGGATTATAAGGAAGCAGTCTGTAGTATTCCCAAGCCAATAAATGTTCATGAATTATGAGCCTTTTTGGGAATGGCTGGGTAGTGCCAACTACGGATAATGAATTACGATCTGATAACTAAATCGTTACATGAAGCCCAAAAGGTCGTACCATTTGCCTGGGGCCCACAGCAATGAAAGACCTTTTGGGACTCAAAGCGAGATTTGTTAACTGCAACAGCATTGGGACTTCCAGACCTAACTAAAGACTTTCACTTGTTTGTTCATGAAAACCAACATCTTGCACTCAGACTCTTGACCCAGAGGATGAAAATCTGGAAAAGACCGGTGGGACATTTCTCTAAACAACTGGACACTTGTCCTGGTTTTCAGCTGGAACAGAGCTGGGTTTCTTTTTAGTAGCTGCAATTGTTCTGCGTTTTGCTTTCAGCCTGGGATTTGTTATGAGAGAAACAGTAGATGAACTGGCTATCCAGTAGATAGAGAAACAGTAGATGAACTGGCTATACGGCATGTCCTGGTTTTGCTAGGATAGAGTTGTTTTATTTTTTTAGCAATTAGAAGAGCTGTATTTTAGTTTCAGTGTTTCAGTTCAGACTTATTATGAGAAGAACGTTGATAACAGTACTGGTGTTATTGCTGCTGGAGCTCAAGGCCACTGTGTTTGGCTGGTTCACAGCTGCATTAGGACTAGGAGGGAGAACCGTAGTGAATAGCAAAACCCCAAACCAGCATTTGGACGTACCAATGAAATATTCCATATCATATCACGCCATGTCAGTATATTAACCAGGGTTGACCGGAAGATGGGGCATTCTCTAGGGGATCGCTCGAGCTCACTTCTTCCGGGTTTTCGGTTTTGGGATCGTTAGCTGGCATAGGCTGGGCATTGGTCAGCGAGCGGTGAGCACTGTGTATCACTCATTTGTATAGTCTGTTATCACTGTTGTTATCATTATAATTTTATTTTAATTAGTAAATAGTTTTTATCTCAACCCGTGAGTTTCCTTGCCCTTTTCTTTCCAATTGTCTCCCCTTCTCCCTGGGCGAGGGAGGGGGGAAGGTGAGAGAGCAGGCTGTATTTGGTTGCAAGCTGCAAGCAAAAAGGGTGAATCCACCCAAACCAGCACAGGCAACACGTGGAAAACCTCTCTCCTCCCTTGTTTCGGTTGTGGAGAAACTGACCCAAAAAGTGTCCCAATTATGCTCTCTACATGTACAGACCAATGTCTCAGCCACTAGAACTGAGTGTCCTCCTGTGCAGAGGAGATGGTACACACCAAGGGGGACATTGTGGTTTTACTTGTGTGACCATGGAGAAGACATGAGGAAATCGGATGGAAAAACCTACCCTGGTCCTAGAAAGACGAGTAAATGAGTTGCAAGGGAAATCAAATACAACTAGAGAACCTTCCAGGAAAGTTGCTCCAATTTCCAGAAACCCGTTCCTCCAAGAGAATAGAAAAATTGAATTTGCACCCAAGTCTACAAGAAAAACTTTTGACTCATATTCACAACAAGTGACTGATTATGATGCGACTGAAGCCCACAGATATCACACTAACCCATTCACTGACGACGAATATGATACCCTGAATTAGAGGGGCCCTGCCTCCAGCCAGGTGGAAGAAAGGGATAACTGAGTTTACCAGTAAACTGTGTGGATTCGTTGGCCTGGCACATCTGACCCCCAGGAGTATAAGGCCCTAGTGGAAAATGGTGCCCAATGCACCTTGATGCCATCAGAATTTAAAGGGCCAGAATCCATTTGTATTTCTAGAGTGACGGGGGGGTTCTGAACACCTGACTGTACTTGAAGCTGAAATGAGCCTGACTGGGAATGACTGGCAAAAGCACCCCATTGTGACTGGCCCAGAGGCTCTGTGTATTGGCATAGTTTTCCTCAGGAGAGGATATTTCAAGGACCCAGCAAGGTACTGGTGGGCTTTTGCCATAGCTGCCTTGGAGACAGAGGAAATCAAACAGCTGTCTGCTCTGCCTGGCATCTCAGAGGACCCTTCTGTTGCGGGATTGCTGAGGATTGAAGACCAGCAGGTTACCATCGCTACCACAACAGTGCGACAATATTGCACCAATTGAGACACCGTAATTCCCATCCATAAACTGATTCGTCAGCTGGAGAGCTAAGGAGTGATCAGCAGGACTCACTCTCCCTTTAACAGCCCCATATGGCCAGTGCGGAAGTCTAAATGGGTGTGGAGACTGACAGTGGACTATCGTGGCTTGAATGAAGTCACACCACCACTGAGTGCTGCTGTGCCGGACATGTTAGAGCTCCAATATGAACTGGAGTTCAAGGCAGCCAAGTGGTACACCACCATAGACATTGCTAATGCGTTCTTCTCCATTCCCTTGGCAGCAGAGAGCAGGCCACAGTTTGCTTTCGCCTGGAGGGGTGTCCAGTACACCTGGAATCGACTGCCCCAGGGGTGGAAACACAGCCCCACCATTTGTCATGGACTGATCCAGACTGCCTTGGAGCAGGGTGGAGCTCCAGAACACTTGCAATACATTGATGACATCATTGTATAGGGCAATATAGCAGAAAAAGTTTTTGAGAAAGGACTGAAAGTAATTCACATGCTACTGAGAGCTGTCTTTGGCATAAAACAAAGCAAAGTCAAGGGACCTGTGCAAGAGATCCAGTTTTTAGGAATAATGTGTCAGAATGGACATTGCCAGATCCCAATGGATGTGATAAACAAAATAACAGCTATGTGTCCAACAACTAACAAACAGGAAACACAAGCCTTCGTAGGAGCTGTAGGTTTCTGGAGAATGCACGTTCCAAATTACAGTCAGATCGTGAGCCCTCTCTACCACGTGACCCCAAAGAAAAACGATTTCACATGGGGTCCTGAGCAACAACAAGCCTTTGACCTAATCAAACAGGAGATAGTCCATGTAGTAGCCCTTGGGCCAGTCTGGACAGGACAAGGTGTTAAAAACGTGCTCTACACTGCATCTGGGGAGAATGGACCTACCTGGAGCCTCTGGCAGAAAACACCAGGGGAAACTCAAGGTTGAACCTTGGGGTTTTGGAGTTGGGCATATAAAGGATCCAAGGCCCAATATACTCCAACTGAAAAAGAGATATTGGCAGCGTATGAGGGAGTTTGAGCTGCTTCAGAAGAGATCGGTACTGAAGCACAGATCCTCCTGGTGCCCCAATTGCCCTTGCTGGGCTGGATGTTCAGAGGGAGTGTTCCCTCTACACATCATGCAACTGATGCCACATGGCGTAAGTGGGTCGCACTAATCACACAGTAGGCCCGAATAGGAAGCCCTGGTCGCCCAGGAATTCTGGAAGTGATCATGAAATGGCCATAAAGCAAAGATTTCGGAGGAGGTGACTTGAACTGATGAGACTCCACCATACAATGAACTACCAGATAATGAGAAACAATATGCTCTGTTTACTGATGGATCCTGTCGTATTGTAGGAAGACATGAGAAGTGGAAAGCTGCTGGGTGGAGACCCACATGATGAGTCACAGAGGCTGCTGAAGGGAAAGGTGAAGGAGGTGCAGGCATAAAAGCCATCCAGCTGGTCTTGGATGTTGCCGAATGAGAGAAATGGCCAGTGCTCTACCTCTATACTGACTCCTGGATGGTGGCAAATGCCCTGTGGCTATGGTTCTCTTTCCACTGTTGTGGTTACAACAACGGAAAGAGCAACTGGCAGTGCAGATGCAAACCCATCTGGGCTGCAAGATATTGCTGCTAGACTTAAAAAGCTAGCTGTAAAAGTACGTCATATAGATGCCCGCATGCCCAAGAGTCTAGCTACTGAAGAAGACCAAAACAACCAACAGGTAGATCAGGCTACTAAGATCAAAGTGTCTCAAGTAGACCTGGACTGGCAACAGGAAGGTGAAAAATTTTTAGCCCCCTGGGCCCATGATGCCTCAGGCCATCAAGGAAGAGATGCAACATGCAGATGGGCTCGTGATCAAGGGGTGGACTTAACCATGGACATTATCGCACAAATCATTCATGACTGTGAAACATGTGCTTTGATTAAGCAAGCCAAGAGGTTTAAACCTCTCTGGTATGGAGGACGATGGTTAAAATATAAATATGGGGAGGCCTGGCAGATTGATTATAATTACACTTCCACAAACCTGCAGTGGCAAGCGTTATGTGCTTGCCATGGTGGAAGCAATCACTAGGTGTTTAGAAACATATGCCGTGCTCCATGCCACTACCTGAAACACTAATCTGGGTCTTGAAAAGTGAGTTTTGTGGTGACATGGCACCCCAGACAGAAGTGAGTCAGACAAAAGGACTCATTTCCGAAACAATCTCATAGACACTTGGGCCAAAGAACATGGCATTGAGTGGGTGTACCACATTCCCTATCATGCACCAGCCTCCGGGAAAGTCAAACAATGCTGTGGACTGCTAAAAACCACACTGAGAGCAAAGGGTGGTGGAGCTTTCAGACACTGGGTTACCTATTTAACAAAAGCCACCTGGTTAGTTAATAGTAGAGGATCTGCCAGTCGAGCTGATCCTGCCTAGTCAAAACTTTTACATACTGTGGAAGAAGAAAAAGTGCCTGTAGTGCACATTAAAAATTTGCTTGGGAAAACAGTTTGGGTTATTCCTACATCAGGTAAAGGTAAACCAATTCGTGGGATTACTTTTGTTTAAGGACCTGGATGTACCCGGTGGGTAATGCAGAAAGATGGAGAAGTTCGATGTGTACCTCAGGGAGACTTGATTTTAGGTGAAAATAGCCAATGAATTGCATATCATCATTATTATAATTGTTGTTGTGGTGGTTTGGGTGGATTCACCCTTTTTGCTTGCAGTTTGCAGCCAAACACAGCCTGCTCTCTCACCCTCCCCACTCCTTCGCCCAGGGAGAAGGGGAGACAATTGGAAAGAAAAGGGCAAGGAAACTCCCGGGTTGAGATAAAAACTATTTACTAATTAAAATAAAATTATAATGATAACAACAGTGATAACAGACTATACAAATGAGTGATACACAGTACTCACCGCTCACTGACTGATACCCGGTCTGTGCCAGCTAATGATCCCGGAGCCAAGATAGTCCCGAAACCAAAATCCCGGAAAAGTGAGCCCGAGCGATCCCCAAGAGAATGCCCATTCTTCCGGTCAGCCCTGGTTAATATACTGACATGACGTGATATGATATGGAATATTTCATTGGCACATCCAAATGCCGGTTTTGGGTTTTGCTACTCACTACAGTTCTCCCTCCTAGTCCTAATGCAGCTGTGAACCGGCCAAACACAGTGGCCTTGAGCTCCAGCAGCAACTAATAACACCAGTACTGTTATCAACGTTTTTCTCATAATAAGTCTGAACTGAAACACTGAAACTAAAATACAGCTTTTCTAATTACTAAAAAGAAAATTACCTCTATCCTAGGAAAACCAGGACAGTAGTGAATCACAATAACAGTTTTATACTAAGTATTTTCCCTGGTTAACAAGGTGTGAACCCTGATAGGACCAGAATTGGTGCTTAGTGACTTCTTCGAGACCAATATCAGCAACCCTGGACAGGGACTCTACCGAATACACCAATTTCGAACTTTGGATACAGCAAACAACAGAGACTACACACCTTCCTCCTATTAAACCTGATGACATCAATTCCATTAACTGTACAATGCCCAATGACAAATGCTCCCATTAACTGTGCAAAGTCCACATCATGTTTTCGTCTCAAAAGACTATTACAAAGGATGGAACCTGAATTTATGGACCATGATGTCTTGGTTTTTAGCTGGAACAGAGCTGGGTTTCTTCTTAGTAGCTAGAATAGTGCTGCACTTTGCTTTCAGCACAAGATTAGTTATGAGAGAAACACTGAGAACATACCAGTGTCTGCATTTTTGTTGCTGGAAGTGAAAGACTTTGTGTTTTGTTAGTTTACAGGCGCAAGATCTAAGGGGGTGGGGAATATTTAAATTAATAAACTAAATTGGCATTTAGATATGCCAGTGGGATATTCCATATCATATCACGTCATGTCTAGTATATTAGTGAGGGGCTCTTCCTCTTTTAGCTCTCTCTGGCTTTCGCTCGGGCTCTCGCTCTTCCGGGATTGCAGTTTCAGTTCGGGATTGTCGCTCCTCCGGGATTGTTATCTGGGAACGGGCCAAGCTTGGTCAGTTGGTGGTGAGCAGTTGCACTGTGTATCACTCAGTTGCATAATTTGTTATTGTTATCATTTTCACTACTATTTTAAGTTTTCTTTTATTTCTATTATTAAACTGTTCTTTTCTCAACCGACAAGTCTCCTTACCCTTGCCCCAATCCTCTCCCTTATCCCCTGGGGGTGGGAGGGAAGTGGGTGAACTGCTGTTTTGGCTGCTAGCCAAGGGTAGTCCAGTGGAACTATCACAACACTTTAAGTAAAGGATGGCCCGCTTGCCTTTGGGCAGTTGCTGCTACTGTAATGTTAATACAAGAAGCTTGAAAATTAACTTTGTGAAGAATTATGATAGTATATGTACCACACATGGTGATCACTGTTTTTAGAACAAAAGGGGGGTCATTGGTTATCCCCTAGCAGGATGATGAAATACGAGGTAATTCTGACGGAACAAGATGATGTAATTTTGAAAACAACTAACTTGGCTAGCCCTGCAGTCTTTTTGAGTTCTGTACAGTAAGAAGGAGAACTAGAACATGACTGTCTGGTGACCATCGAACACGTGTATTCCAGTCGAGAAGACTTAAAGGATACACTGCTGGATGATCCTGATTGGGAGCTGTATATGGATGGCAGCAGTTCTGTGGAAAATGTAACCTGTTATGCAGGATAGGCAGTGACAACTGAAGATTCTGTTATAGAAAAATTCTTTACCTTTATGATAGTTTAACTTAGCTGGCAGCTAAACAAGACACAGCCATTCGCATCCCTTCCTCACCCTGCCCCCTTCCCTCCCCACCCAGGGAATCGGGGAGAGAACTGGAGGGGTAAAGGTGAGGAGACTTCTAGGTTGAGATAAGAACAATTTAATAATTACAGTAAAATAAAATAATAATAACAACAGCAACAACAACAACTATATATATATGAGTGATGCAGAGTACAATTGCTCACCACCTGCTGCTAACAATCCCAAAGGAGCGAAAAGGAACCCCAAAACCAAAATCGCAATCCCGGAAAAGGGAGCAGGAGTAATTCCTGAGAGAATCCCCCCCCTTTTTCGGTCAGCCTTGGTTAATATACTAAACATGACGTAATATGATATGGAACATCTCATTGGCATATCCAACTGTCAGTTCTGGGTTTTACTAACTACTACACTTTTCTTCTCCACTCCCCGCTTCCAGTCCTCTCTTCTTTGAAAATGCCCAAGCACAGTGTCCTTGTAGTTATCAACATTGTTCTCATAACAATCCTCACTGAAACCATAACACAGTGCTTTCTAGCTACTAAGAAGAAAATTAACCCTATCCTAGCAAAAACCAGGACAGTATCCACCCCTTATTACATATCATTTATATCAGGCTTAGGTTCCACATTTTTCTTAAAAATTTTTTTTCAATATATTTACATATATATATACACACACATATATTATTCTCTTAGTTTATGGACCATTCCTTCAAAATATGCATTGAGTTCATTTAGTCCATAACCTTGGGTTCCATTTGTCATGACAGTCCTTCAAGGCAGGAGAGATGATGTGAAGTTTGCACAGTCAATGGAGTAGGTGACATTGGACACAGAAGGAGGATGGTGTATAGTCTCTGCTGCATGCTGCAGCTGGAACTTGTAGCTGGCATATCTATCACAGTCCATGCTCAGGGTCTGTTGGTTGAAGATATTGATCTCAAAGAAGTTCTTGGGCACCAGCTCTGGTTCCATTAGAGTTCCTTCTTCATTAACCTGGAGAAATTCTTAATATAAAGTCATTAGTATAATACACAACAACCATAGCAATGATGATATAGCAATTCATCGGCTGTTTTAACCTAAAATCAACTTTCCTTGAGGTACACAATGGACTTTCCCATCCTTCTGCATCACCCACCAAGTACACCCAGGTCCTTGAGCAAACGTACTCCCACGAATGGGTTTACCTTTACCTGAAGCAGGTGATAAGTGAACATATAAAATATAGTTAGATTTTAGAAAATGAGTTTAAGATTAATTTTTTTCTGTATTGAGTTAGATTTTAGAAAATAAGTTTAGTTCATTTTGTCTCTGTGTTAGGTGGGAAACTTTTACAATAACTAACAAGCTATTCCACACTATCAGCAAAGGCCTGGCGGTGCCTGGTGTGTGAGCAGTCTGGAGCAAGATAAGAAGGAACTGGTATGCAACACCTGCAGTCTGAAGCAAGAAAGCTGGCTTTGTTTGGTCTAGTGGTCTACAAGGGGATACTGAGCATGTGCAAGGAGAAAAGGCAAAATGTTTATAGCGATAAAGGGTGTTAACAAGCACCACCAGGAGGCAGTGCGCAAGCGCAAATGGGAGTGAACTCATGTTAAAAATTTCTTGGAACTAATTAGCCTAACCCAACCTAAATTGAATGAATATGTATGTATATGTACTTTAAATAATGCCTTTGTAAAGGAATCCAGGCTCAGGGCTTTTTGGACTGATCCACCCTGTTGCCCACCGGCGAATAAAACATACCTGCTTTATAACTCTCTACAAGTTGTAAGGTTTAATTCCGCCGATCAATTTGGCACCCCAGATGGGACCCCTTCTCTTCCCTGCTGCAGGACTGGATGGGAGCAGGACATCCTAAGGTGCCACAGGATTATTTCTCCGGAGGATCTCCCAACCCCACCCGATCGCTGTGGGAAAAGAGACGGACCATCAGCGGGCGGACCAGGTATGTGTATTGGGAATACGTACAAGGGGGGCAGGGGAAGAACCTATAAGTCGTGTGGAGACATCCCATGTGAGATGAGGAGTAGTATTGCTTGCCAAGACCCTATAAGCAATGGGAGAAATCCCACGCGTGGTGAGGGAGCAATATTGCTTGCCCCTTGAATTTGTTGGGTTAAACGGGAAGGGGCTCACGTGGGGTGAGGGGGGACCCGAGATCCTATAAGCCGTGAGGGGCTCACGCGGGGTGATGGGGGTCCTGAGATCCTGTAAGCTGTGAGAGAATGGGGACTCACGCAGAAGGAGCGCTGTGTGGGATAGCTAACATGTTATACATCTGTTGTAAAAACCTGGTACCGTGTATTATGGTTTAAGTTATACTGCTTGGTGTGGACCTGTGGGAAATGGTTAATTGTTTACGATTTATGCTACATGAGAGCCTGACTATTGTTTAATTGGCATATTTTGTGGTGTGAGTGAGAGGAGTAACAGGTCCTTTTGTGTGACTGAGTGTCTGTGTTGTTTGCAGCTGACTGCCAAGCGGGTGCAGAGTTCTAAGCCTCGGTTCTGTTCTCCCGTGAGGGAAACAGCCAGAGATGAACGAAGGAAGAGGTTATAGTTCAATGTTATAAACGTAATTTGTCTTTGTGGTGGGGGGGAACTAAACGGGAATTTAAGACTCATAGATATTAGGGAAGCTAAACCGGAGTTTTGCCAGGAGTTTTAGACATTGCGCAAACAAACTTTAAGGGAAATGTATTACCCCCTTGGGAATAACTTATCCCACCACAGACGGGTGGGGTCAGGGCCGTATAGGATACAGGAATCACGTTCCCATGGTTGGTATCCGTATTGTTCTGGGTGTGTTCTCAAGTGTATGGCAGACCTTGGAACAGGGTTACCTGAACCAAGTTTTAATTTCTGGTGTCCTATACATGGACCTGAGGATTTTTCATGTAAACCAATTTTTATTTTTAAGAGCTTTGGTTGTGACCAAAATGTTTGGGTGTGATTTGGAAATAATTTTTAGTGTGATCAATGTAATAATTGGTCTGACTGGGACAGGACTGAGTGCTCGGGCGAACTTAAGTGGGAAATCTGTGGGAATTTAGAAAGTTTAAAGAATCAGCAGATCCACTGGTTATATTAAAGCTAGGGAGAAAACAACGGGGGGTGGAATTTTTAGTAGATACCAGAGCAACATTTTTGGTTGGCTTATTGGGTTTGCATGGCAAGGTTTTTGGTAGCAGTGGGGGAGGGGACATGGGGTGGCTTCTGTGAGAAGCTGCCAGAAGCTTCCCCCATGTCCGACCCGACACAGCCAATGCCAGCCGGCTACAAGAAGGGACCCGCCGCTGGCCAAGGCCGAGCCAATCAGTAATGCCTCTGTGATAACATAATTAAGAAAAAAAAAGGAAGGAAGAAAAAAAAAGCTGCACACTTTGCAGCTGGAGAGAGAGGAGTGAGAAGATGTAAGAAAAAACGACTCTGCAGACACCAAGGTCAGTGAAGAAGGAGGGGGAGGGAATGGGCTCCAGGCGCCGGAGCAACCCGCAGAGATTCCCCGCAGCCTGTGGTGAAGACCAGGGTGAGACAGGCTGTCCCCCTGCAGCCCCTGGAGGTCCATGGTGGTGCAGATGACCACCTGTAGCCCGTGGAGGACCCCACACCGGAGCAGGTGGATGCCGAAGGAGGCTGTGACCCCGTGGGAAGCCCGCGCTGGAGCAGGTTCCTGTCAGGACCTGTAGCCCGTGGAGAGAGGAGACCACGCCGGAGCAGGTTTGCTGGCAGGACTTGTGACCCCGTGGGGGACCCGCGCTGGAGCAGTCCCTTCCTGAAGGACTGCACACCATGGAATGGACCCAGACTGGAGCAGCTCGTGAAGAGCTGTCAGTCATGGGAAGGACTCACGTTGGAGCAGTTGGTGGAGGACTGTCTCCTGTGAGAGGGACCCCACGCTGGTGCGGGGGAAGGAGTCCTCCCCCTGAGGAGGAAGGAGCGGCAGAAACACCATGTGATGAACTGACCCCAACCCCATTCCCTGTTCCCCTGTGCTGCTGGGGGGAGGAGGTGGAAAATCGGGAAAGAGATTAAGCCCGGGAAGAAGGGAGGGATGGGGGAGGTGTTTTAAGATTTGGTTTTACTTCTCACTATCCTCTAATTTTGATTGGTAATAAAGTAAATTTGTTTTTTTTCCCCCGAGTCGAGTCTGTTTTGCCCGTGCCAGTAATTGGTGAGTGATCTCTCTCTGTCCTTATCTCCACCCACGAGCTTTTCGTTATAATTTTCTCCCCCTGCCCATTTGAGGAGGGGGAGTGATAGAGTGGGCTTTGGTGGGCATCCAGCCTCTAGCCAGGGTCAACCCACCACAGTTGGCAGGCTCTAACACCTATAGACAATGATTTTGTAACGGTAAAGGGAGCTACTGGCCAAAGTGAAAAGGCTATTTTATCAAACCTCTGAAGTTCAACTTGGGGAAACAATTAGGAATACATAAATTTCTTTATATGCCAAATTCATCAAAGCCCTTATTGGGGCTAAATTTATTAGAAAAAATTGGAGGCAGAAATAAGATTTGGGAAGGAAGGAATAGAATTTAAAGTGGGGGATGATCGGCTAATTGAGCTTTTAAGTTTGGCCTTGGTAAGTACCTCTGAAAAGACAGAAGTACCCAAGGAGGTTCAGGATCAAGTATTTCTAGGGGTATGAGCCACTGAAATACCCGGCAAAGCAAAAACAGCTTCACCTATAGTAGTCAAAATTAAACCAGGACCTAAGCTGGTGAGAGTAAAGCAATATCCCTTAAGGTTAGAGGGTTATTATTAATAATTATTATTTGCCTTTGAGTGGCAGAACCCAGATTCCGGGAGGAAAACACAGCTAACTTGGACTGTACTTCCACAAGGCTTTAAGAATAGCCCTACCCTTTTGGGCAACCAGTTGGTGAAGGACTTAGAACAACGGGATTCGCCCAAGGGCTATCACACATAGCCAATGATCAATGCAACAAAAAGCAAGTAAGGAGTCATGTCCCACAGTTCTGATGATAACCCCCTGATAAAATATAGCAACATGGTAATCATTTTGTTAAAGCACTGTCCGACACTGTCGTTATCTCAAACCTTCATGCCCCACGTTTGGCACCAAAATGACTGTGATAGTTTCACTTGGCTAGCCCTTGGCTAGCAGCCAACACAGCCATTCACCCACTTCCCCCCCATCCTCAGGGGACAGGGGAGAGGATTGGGGGGCAAGGATAAGGAGGCTTGTAGGTTGAGATAAGAACAGTTTAATAATAGAAAGAAAACTTAAAATAATACTAATATTAAAATAGTAGTGATAATGATAACAGTAACAAAATATGCAAATGAGTGACACCCAATGTTATGCAACACCCGCAGTCTGAAGTAAAAGGCTGGCTTTGTTTGGTCTAGCGGTCTACAAGGGTGCTAACAAGCACCAACAGGAGGCAGCGAACAAGCGCGAATGGGAGTGAACTTATTTTAAAAAATTTTTGGAACTAATTTGCTTAACCCATCCTAAATTTAATGAATATATATATACGTATGCTTTAAATAATGCCTTTGTAAAGGATTCCAGGCGCAGGGCTTTTTGGACCAATCCACCCTGTCGCCCGCTTGCAAATAAAACATACCTGCTTTATAACTCTCTACGAGTTGTAAGGTTTGATTCTGCAGATCACAGGAATAACCCAGACTGTTTTTCCCAGCATATTTTTAATGTGAACCACAGGGACTTTATCCCCTTCCACAGTACGTAAATGTCTTGATTGGGCAGGGCCAGCTCGGTTGGCAGATCCTCTGGTGTTGACTAACCAGGTGGCTTTTGCTAAATGTATGTCTCAGTGTTTGAAAGTTCCACCACCCATTGCTTTGAGTGTGATTTTCAGCAGCTCGTTGCATCATTCGACTTCCCCGGAGGCTGGTGCATGATAGGGGATGTGGTACACCCACTCAATGCCATGTTCTCTGGCCCAAGTGTCTATGAGATTGTTTCGGAAATGAGTCCCATTGTCTGACTCACTTCTGTCTGGGGTGCCATGTCACCACAAGACCTGCTTTTCAAGGCCTAGAATAGTGTTTCGGGCAGTAGCATGGGGCACAGCATATGTCTCCAACCACTCGGTGGTTGCTTCCACCATGGTGAGCACATAATGCTTGTTACTGCGGGTTTGTGGGAGCACAATTTTATTGGGTCTGGTTGGGATGGAGTTGATTTTCCCCGTGGCAGCCTTCAGAGTGCTGTGTTTTGTATTGGTGGATCGAGGGGTGCTGATAACACACCGGTGTTTTGGTTGCTGCTGGGCAGTGCTGGCACGGCATCAGGGCTTTCTTCTTGAAGAATGACTACGGGACAGGGGTCACGGATCACTAGAGATGTTGTGCAATCAGAGGCTTAGCAGAAGCAGCGAGGGTATTGAAATGGCTTAGGCCGCAGTAGCCAGCTTAGGCCCTTGACATAAGTATAGCAAGCTGTGGTGGGTTGACCCTGGCTAGATGCTGGATGCCCACCAAAGCCCACTCTATCACCCCCCTCCTCAGCAAGATGGGGACGGAGAAAATAAGATGGAACACAAAAAAACAAACACGTGGATCGAGACAAAAGCAGTTTAATAGAAGCAAAGCAAAGCTGCGCGTGCAGAAGCAAAAGAACAAAATATTTATTCTCTACTTCCCATCAGCAGGCCATGTTTGGCCACTTCCCGGGAAGCAGGGTTTTCATACACGTTGAGGTTTCTGGAGGACAAAACGGAAGTAACGAATGCCCCCCCCTTTCCCCTCTGTTCTCCTTGCTTTATTTCTGAGCATACATCATATGGTATGGAATATCCCTTTGGTCCCTTTGGGTCAGCTGTCCTGGCTATGTCCCCTCCCAAGACCTTCCCCACTCCCAGCCTACTGGGGGAAATGTTGGAGAGACAGCCTTGGTGCTGTGCTAGCACTGCTCACCAGTAACCAAAACACTGGTGTGTTATAAACACCCCTTGAGCCACTAAATACAAAACACAGCACTGTGAGGGCTGCCACAGGGAAAATCAACTCCATCCCAGCCAGACCCAATACAATCTCCACCCCTTATTCCATACCATTTGCGTCATGCTCAGGTCCCACATAATTTATACCCAGCATACAGGTTTATACATTCTTATTAGCTCTGCCCCTCTGTCCTTTATCAGATAGATATCCCATGGGTTTCCTCTATTCCTCCAGATGTTCACAAACAGGCTTTGACTTTTACCTCTTCTGTTCAAGAGAGATGTTCAAGACAAGAGGAGCAGTATGTTTGATTGTTGGGCGCCAACACCAACTTGGTTCAGGTCATCATTGCACTCGTCTGGTTCCTTTCCTTGCAAAACTCAATATTTGTCAATTTAGGTCATTCCTGCTACATTCCTTCCTGTAACATACAACTCACATCACAGATTAGTTCCCCCCCCGCCCAAGGTTAAATCTCCTTGAGGCAAGCACCAGGTCTCCCCATCTTTCCACATTACCCACCAAGTACACCCAGGGCCTTGGGCAAAGACGATCCCATGAATGGGTTTGCCTTTTCCCATGGGAGGGGCAATCCATACCACCTTCCAAAACCACTTCCCTGTGTGCACTACAGGGACCTTATCTCCTCCAACAGTATGGAGGGGTTTTGTTTGTGCAGGACCAGGATGGTTAGCAGATCCTCTGGTATTAACCAGCCAAGTGGCTTCCATTAAATTTACATCCCAGTGCTTCCATCCCCCATTGTCCAATGCCCTCAACATCGTCTTTAACAGTCCATTGTATCTTTCAATCTTTCCAGAGGCTTGTGGGTGATAGGGGATGAGGTGCACCCACTCAATGCCATATTTCTTTGCCCAGGAGTTTATGAGGTCATTTTGAAAATGAGTCCCATTGTCCGATTCAATTCTTTCTGGGGTACCATTTGTCTTTCAAGGCCTAAGATGGTGTTTCTGGCACTGGCATGGTTTACAGGGTATGTTTCTAGCCTCGATCATGAGCCCATCGATATGTTGCATCTCTCCCTAGATGTCCCAATGTTTCATGGGCCCATCGAGCTACAAATAGCTCACCTTTACACTCCCAGTCCAAGTCCACGGGAGCTACTTCAGTTTTTGCAGCCTTGTTTACATGTTCATTGTTTTGATGTTCTTCTGTGGCACAGCTTTTGGGCATGTGAGCGTCTACGTGACGCACCTTTACAGTCATGTTTTCTACTGGAGCAGCAATGTCCTGCCACAATGCAGCAGACCAGATGGGTTTACCCCTGCGCTGCCAATTGGTCTTCTTCCACTGCTGCAGCCACCCCCACAGGGCATTGGCCACCATCCAGGAGTCAGTGTAGAGATAGAGGACTGGCCACTTTTCTCGTTCAGCAATCTTTAGGGCTAGTTGGATGGCTTTCACTTCTGCAAACTGACTTGACTCGCCTTCTCCTTCAGCAGCCTCGATGACTTGTCGTGTGGAACTCCACACAGCAGCTTTCCACTTCCAATGGTTTCCTACCACATGACAGGATCCATCAGTAAACAAAGTATAACGCCTTTCATCTTCTGATAACTCATTATACGGTGGTGCCTCTTGAGCACGAACCACCTCCTCAGGATGTACTCCAAAATCTCTGCCTTCTGGCCAGTTCACGATCTCTTCCACGATTCCTGGACGGTTGTGATTCCCTAGTTGAGCTCGTTGCATTATCAATGCTACCCACTTACTCCATGTAGCACTGGTTGTGTGATGTGTATAAGGGATGTTTCCTTTAAACATCCAGTGTAGCACAGTCAATCGCGGTGCCAGGAGGAGATGCGCTTCTGTACCAACAACTTCTGAAGCGGCGCGAACCCCCTCATATGCTGCTAGTATCTCTCTTTCAGTTGGAGTGTAGTGGGCTTCTGATCCACGATACCCCCGGCTCCAAAACCCTAATGGTCGACCTTGGGTTTCTCCTGATGTTTTCTTCTAGAGGCTCCAGGTGAGACCATGGTCTCCAGCTGCAGTGTAGAGTACATTTTGCACAGCTGGTTCAAGAGCCATTGCACGAGCTATTTCTTGTTTGATACACTCAAAGGCTTGTTGTTGCTCAAGGCCCCACTCAAACCAGTTCTTCTTTTGAGTTACTTGATAGAGAGGTCTCACAAGCTGACTGTAACCTGGAACATGCATTCTCCAAAATCCCACAAGGCTTAGGAAAGCTTGTGTTTCCTTCTTGTTAGCTGGTGGAGAGAAACCTGCTATCTTGTTAACCACATCCATAGGCACATGACGGCGTCCATCCTGCCATTTTATTCCCAAGAACTGAATCTCTTGTGCAGGACCCTTGACCTTCCTTTTCTTAATAGCAAAACCAGCTCCCAGAAGAATCTGAATTACTGTTTTTCTCTTCTCAAACACTTCTTCTGCCTTATTGCCGCATACGATGATGTCATCAATGTATTGTAGATGTTCAGGGGCATCACCCCTTTCCAGTGCATTTTGAATTAGTCCATGACAAATGGTGGGGCTGTGTTTCCACCCCTGGGGCAGTCAATTCCAGGTGTACTGGACACCCCTCCAGGTGAAAGCAAACTGCGGCCTGCACTCTGCTGCCAAAAGAATGGAGAAAAATGCATTAGCAATGTTCATGGTGGCGTACCACTTGGCTGCCTTGGACTCCAGTTCATATTGGAGCTCTAACATGTCTGGCACGGCAGCGCTCAGTGGTGGTGTCACTTCATTTAGGCCACAGTAGTCTACTGTTAACCTCCACGCTCCATCAGACTTTTGCACTGGCCATATGGGGCTATTAAAAGGTGAATGAGTCTTGCTGATGACTCCTTGGCTCTCCAGTTGATGAATCAGTTCATGGATGGAAGCCAAGGAGTCTCGGTTTGTACGATACTGCCGCTGGTGCACTGTCCTGGTGGCAACTGGCACCTGTTGTTCTTCAACTTGTAGCAATCCCACAACAAAGGGATCTTCTGAGAGGCCAGGCAAGGTAGACAGCTGCTTGACCTTGTCTGTGTTCACAGTGGCCACACCAAAAGCCCATCTGTACCCCTTTGGGTCTCTGAAGTACCCTCTCCTGAGATAGTCAATGCCAAGGATGCAAGGGGCTTCTGGGCCAGTCACAATGGGGTGCTTTTCCCATTTGTCTCCTGTCAAGCTCACCTCAGCCTCCAACACAGACAATTCCTGGCATCCCCCTGTCACTCCAGAGATCCAGATGGGTTCTGTGCCCTTGTATCTTGTTGGCACCAATGTACACTGCGCACCAGTGTCAACCAGAGCCTTATACTTTTGTGGACCTGATGTGCCAGGCCATCGGATCCACACAGTCCAATATACACGATCGTCCCTTTCCTCCTCCTGGCCAAAGGCAGGGACCCTATACTCCTGTTCCTCATCAGAGTATTCACTGTCTGACCTTTGTAGTGCCAGACCAGACGTCCCTTCACCAGGGTCGAGGGAGGTGATTTCAGTTTTTCTATGTCTGGAAGATCGTTGATTACCTTCCTGGACGTCAGCACCAACTACACTGACAGCCTTCTTAATTGGTCCTTTCTTAACGGCTGTTTTCCCTTCAATTCGTGTACACGGGCCTCCAGTTTAAAGGTGGGTTCACCATCCCACTTCCTCATGTCTTCCCCCTGGTCACACATAAAAAACCAGAGTGCACCACGTGGCATACATCGGGGGCTCCCTTTCCCTCTGACCGGGGCAGGAGAGGATTGATTCCTTGGCATGCCTTTGATAGCCACAGTGCTGGCCCATAGGGGCGAGGAGGTACAGAGATTCTCTTCGAAGTTTTGAAGCCACGAAGATACTCTTTCCACAGTTGGTGTCTCCACATCGGGAGAATACGTTGCCGCCAAGCTGTTAGCATATGGCATTGGGGAACCTTGGATTACCTTGGAAATAAAAGCAAGGGGAACGGAGGGGGAAGGGGGGGCATTCGTTACTTCTGTTTGTCCTCCGGGAACCGCAATGCATATGAAAACCCTGCTTCCCTGGAAGTGGCCAAACATGGCCTACTGATGGGAAGTAGAGAATAAATATTTTGTTCTTTTGCTTCTGCGGGCACAGCTTTGCTTTGCTTCTATTAAAACTGCCTTTGTCTTGATCCACGAGTTTGTTTTTTTCTTTGTGTTCCATTTTATTTTCTCCCCTCACCATCTTGCTGAGGATGGGGGTGATAGAGTGTGCTTTGGTGGGTATCTGACATCCAGCCAGGGTCACCTCACCACAGTTCTCCTTAGCCCTCCTTTTGTTACTAATGTGTTTATAGAAGCATTTTGAATTGCCTTTTACTGATGCAACTAGATAGAGTTCTAAATGGGCTTTGGCCGTTCTTATTTTCTCCCTGCACAGCCTCACAAGGTCTTTGCAGTCCTCCTGAGTTACCTGTCCCTTCGTCCACAGATCATAAACCCTCCTTTTCTTCCCAAGCTCCAGCCTAAGCTCCCTGTTCAGCCAGGCCAGTCTTCGTCCCCACTGGCTTGTCTTTTGGCACATGGGGACAGATAACCACACAATAGCCAAGGGCTATCTCATGCAAATTGCTCCAACAGTGGGGGGCTTGCTCAGTATACAACGATCAAAATACAGCTGGTGTGCAAATATGACTATAGGTCAATCACCTTACTCCATAAATATTGGACAGTCCAGGGCCCATTGAGCTCTCCTGAAACAACAGTGGGCTGCATGCCAGGATCTTCCCTTGAGTAGGGACGCCTCTCAAGGTTACTCCTCAAGGTTGAGAGATTCCTTGCTGCAACAGATCCTCGGTAAGTGTCTAATAGCTGCTAAACTGCAAAATCTTAGCTAAGTGATATAAAGGATTGATTGCACATATATATAATCCTAGTCTGGGACTAGGACTTTATCTAGCCACACCTAGACTCCTCTCTGAGAAGGAGTTTAGTTGTGACTCATCTGAAGGGTCTCCCTGACAGTTTTGTCTGACCCTGTCCTCTATGCAGTAAATAATAAAGTGAACCTCACCATCGAATCCTGTTAAATGAATGTTGCATCAACCTTTGAACTTTGTTAATTCACTATTTTATATCAATAAATATATTGTTACATCTCTCTCATGAGAGTGAAGTGCATAACTCACTCTGATCCTCTCTCCAACCCGCGACAGTGCCCAAGACAGCCTCCAACCACCACTTCACCCACCACTCATTCTCTGTTAGTGAATAACAGGTCCAGTGGGACACATTCTCTGGTCAGTTCCCTCACCAGCTGTGTCAGGAAGTTGTCTTCCACACACTTCCAGGAACCTCTGAGATTGTCTTCTCTCTGCTGTGTTGTATTTCCATCAGACATCTGGCAAGTTGAAGTCCCCTACAAGAATGAGGGCCTGTGATCGCGAGACATCCCCTAGCTGCTTCTAGAATATTTCATCTACCTCCTCATCTTGGTTGGGTGGTCTATAGCAGACCCCCACCATGATATCTGCCTTGCTGGCCTTCCCCCTGATTCTTACCCACAAACACTTAATCCTGTCTTCACCATCATTAACCTCCAGGCAATCAAAATACTCTTTAACATAAAGGGCTACCGCTCCTCCTCTTTTTCCTTGCCTATTCCTTCTGAAGAGTTTGTAGCTATCCATTGCATCACTCCAGTCATATGAGGAATGCCACCTCATTTCTGTGATGGCTGCTATATCATAGTTTTCCTGCTGCGTGCTGGCTACCAGCTCCTCCTGTTTGTTGTTCATGCTGCATGCATTTCTGTAGATGCACTTCAGCTGGGCTGCTGGTCCTGTGTCCTTATTAGAGGGAGAAGCCCTAATTCCCTTGTGATGATTCTTGGGAGCCTCTGTGGTTCCTACCTTGATACCATTCAGAGAGAACATACCCTTCTGCTTAAACAATGTGACATTGAAAGATAGTTAAGTATCAGCTAGACTTAGTTAAGTTTATAGTAGACTTGAGGTGCTGAGTTCTAGCAGTAGGGTAGATAAGGTAGTGATGTTAGAATAGACCATTTTTGTAGAGACAGAAGTGTTGTAAACAGGCCAAAAGATGAACTAAGCATGCACAAAAGAAAAATTCAACTAAAGGGCACATTGACAAAAGTTTCAACAACCACCAGAGGAGCCTGGAAGACCAACAAGAGATGCCAATACGCATGAGAAAAGGACATTTAAAGATATTAATGGGTTCTTGGAAATGTGATGAATATGTTAATAGTTTCTTGGAAAAGTAATGAATATGCATGTTTTGATAGTATAAAGCTTTTGTAGAGAGATGAGTCGGTATGCAAGATAGGTGGAACGATCCCACTTGCATCTGGTGCCATAATAAAGAATGCTTGCTTCTTGAGATTAAATTGGTGTTAAGAAGTTTATTCCTGATTTCGGTGACAACCTCATCAAAACACCTTGTATCTCTGCTACTGCCTGGATTCCTATTTCTTACTTCCTCTGGGACAGCAGACTGAAGGACCTTGCTATTGTAGCATCCTGCAAGCATCAGTGTGCTACCCCTAGGCTTGGCTCCATTGAGACTGGCTTCATCCCCTTCCCCCTTCAAAAATAGTTTAAAGTCCTATCAATGAACCTTGCTAACTCCTGAGCCAGGGTCCTTTTCCCTCTACAAGACAGATGGCCTCCAATCATACTGGACATTTTATCATAAAATGGAAGGAAAAGTGGTGCAAATACTTCAGAGATTAAATGGAGAACGAGTAAGTACGCATAACATATGAGAGGAATATGATATGATGTCCTGGTTTTGCTAGGATAGAGTTAATTTTCTTCTAGTAGTTAGAATAGCTGTATTTTAGTTTCAGTGTAGAACTTGTTATGAGAGGAATGTTGATAAAAGTTCTAATGTTATTAGTTGCTGCTGGAGCTCAAGGCCATCGCATTTGTCTGGTTCACAGCTGCATTAGGACTGGGAGGGAGAAGCGCAGTGAATAGCAAAACCCAAAACTGGCATTTGGATGTGCCAATGAAATATTCCATATCATATCATATCATATCATATCATATCATATCATATCATATCATATCATATCACGTCAGTATATTAACCAGGGCTAACCGGAAAACAGGTTTATTCTCTCAGGGATCACTCAGGCTCACTCTTCTGGGGTTTCGGTTTTGGGACTGTCTCAGCATTGGGATCGCTGGCTGGCACAGGCTGGGCATTGATTGGCAGGTGGTGAGCAATTGCACTGTGTGTCACTCATTTGTACATTCTGTTATCAGTGTTATCGTTGTCATTTTATTTTAATTAGTAAATAGTTTTTATCTCAACCCGTGAGTTTCCTTGCCCTTTTCTTTCCAATTCTCTCCACTACTCCCTAGGCGAGGTGGGGGCGAGGGTGAGAGAGCAGGCTGTGTTTGGCTGCAAGATGCAAGCTAAAAGGGTGAATCCACACAAACCACCACTGTCTTTTCACAGAATCACAGAATGTTAGGGATTGGAAGGGACCTCGAAAGATCATCTAGTCCAATCCCCCTGCCGGAGCAGAAACACCTAAATGAAATTACACAGGAAGGTGTTAGTGCTTTAAGAGCTGAAGCTGCAGGCGGCCTCAGCCTTGAGCAATTAATTCCTGACCTTGAGCGAAGATAAAATGAAACAACAAAAACCAGAATAACAAGAAAGAATGTGTATGAGACAAGATAAGAGACTGTTTATGTGCCAGAATTAGTAACCAGTCAGAAGTAAAAGAATGGCTTGTGAACAGGTGGAATTATCCAATCATGTCAATTGTTTAGGTGTGTGTGTGATAAGGGGGTACCAAATCAAAATTGAAAGAGTGCCGCATGCTTGGGGCGTGCTGGAGGAAAAAAGGATATATAAACAGTGCAAAGCTTCAATTAAGTGCTGATGCCTGATGCCTGAAGACATCTCAGTGTTGTTAATTTCTCCATTTGCCGCAGGAAGGCGTCCAGGTGGGTCTTGAATGTCTCCAGAAAAGGAGACTCCACAACCTCCCTGGGCAGCCTGTTCCAGTGCTCTGTCACCCTTACTGTAAAGAAGTTTCTTCTCAAGTTTAAGTGGAACCTCCTGTGTTCCAGCTTACACCCATTGCCCCTTGTCCTATCATTGGTTGTCACCGAGAAGTGTCTGGCTCCATCCTCGTGACACTCACCCTTTATATATTTATAAACATTAATAAGGTCCCTCCTCAGTCTCCTCTTCTCCAAGCTAAAGAGACCCAGCTCCCTCAGCCTTTCCTCATAAGGGAGATGCTCCACTCCCTTAATCATCTTGGTGGCTCTGCTCTGGACTCTCTCAAGCAGTTCCTTGTCCTTCTTGAACTGTGGGGCCCAGAACTGGACACAATATTCCAGATGTGGCCTCACCAGGGCAGAGTAGAGTGGGAGGAGAACTTCTCTTGACCTACTAACCACAGCCCTTCTAATACACCCCAGGATACCATTGGCCTTCCTGGCCACAAGGGCACAGTGCTAGCTGACTCGGTCAGCGCTGATCGAAATGCTGTTTTCTGTTTTCTCAAAGGTGTTTTTAGAGCTGCGGTCTGTATCACCTCACTTTCCGTATATGCTGTGTACCACTGTTTATACATGGTTCACCACCTCTAGGTGTTGGATTGGAATGAGGGATTCTGTTTTGCTGACTAAAGTTTTTGTTGTGCTGTGCTGTGGGGTGCTGGTTGTTGGTATGATAAAATCATGGGTAGTGGGACTGATTTTGTACCTGTGTGCAGTGGTGGCAGGTGGCACGACCAAGCCAGCTCCATCCCCACATTTTGGGAGCTGTATGATGGGTGTGGTCACCAATTATACCTTTTCCTGGGACAGCCAATACAAGAAGGGGATATCTACCTTTGTTTTCCCCTTCTCCTCAAAATCATTTATAAAAGCTCTTGAGAATTTTGAATACCCTTGGGATGCTCAAACTACCATTACCCTGTTGCTGAATGTGTGTCAGGTTGTGATGTTGTTTAGATCTGCTACTAGTGTTTGGTGTAGATGTCAGTGTTGTGCTGCCAATCCACCACCCGCCACCAACATTGCAGCCACTTCAACCCCTGTGACTGACACTGCGGCCACTTCAACCCCTGCAACAGCCACTGTTACCGAAAATCCGGAACAAGAATCTTATCAACACCAATGTGATGCAGATAAGCAGACACTTCTTTATTAATGGCCTGGTGCGCGAGTGAGTTGTCTCATGATCAACGCACACCATGCCCCAAAATCATACATCTTATATAGAGCTTACTCATACGTAATCATACATAAACATGTTATTTCCAAGAAATCTTTAGCATATTCTCCTCCTATTTCCAATTCTGCGCAATAACTGTTAGAATCATCTGGAAATGAGTCTGGGGTGTCAAATGGGTGGGCGATCCGTGAATCGGTGGTCGCAATCTCCCCCTGCCGGAATTACCTTTTGCTAAAGGACACGGTTTCTTGGCAGGCATCTATAAACCGTTACAGTAGGCTTCCCTTTCTTGGCAGAACCCATTGTTTCCCCATTCTCATTAATCCAGATCTTGACAGCTACATGTATTCTTCAAGTTTTCTGTATAAGTATCTGTGGTGGGTTGACCCTGGCTAGAGGCTGGATGCCCACCAAAGCCCACTCTATCATTCCCCCTCCTCAAATGGGCAGGGGGAGAAAAGTATAACGAAAAGCTCGTGGGTGGAGATAAGGACAGAGAGAGATCACTCACCAATTACTGGCACGGGCAAAACAGACTCGACTCGGGGGAAAAAACAAATTTACTTTATTACCAATCGAAATTAGAGGAGAATGAGAAGTAAAACCAAATCTTAAAACACCTCCCCCATCCCTCCCTTCTTCCCGGGCTTAATCTCTTTCCCGATTTTCCACCTCCTCCCCCCAGCAGCACAGGGGGACAGGGAATGGGGTTGGGGTCAGTTCATCACACGTTGTTTCTGCCGCTGCTTCCTCCTCAGGGGGAGGTCTCCTTCCCCCGCACCAGCATGGGGTCCCTCTCACGGGAGACAGTCCTCCACCAACTGCTCCACTGTGAGTCCTTCCCATGACCAACAGTTCCTCACGAACTGCTTTGGCATGGGTCCATTCCATGGTGTGCAGTCCTTCAGGAAGGGACTGCTCCAGCGCGGGTCCCCCACGGGGTCACAAGTCCTGCCAGCAAACCTGCTCCAGCCTGGGCTCCTCTCTCCACGGGCTACAGGTCCTGACAGGAACCTGCTCCAGCGCGGGCTTCCCGCGGGGTCACAGCCTCCTTCGGCATCCACCTGCTCCGGCGTGGGGTCCTCCACGGGCTACAGGTGGTCATCTGCACCACCATGGACCTCCATGGGCTGCAGGGGGACAGCCTGCTTCACCATGGTCTTCACCACAGGTTGCAGGGGAATCGCTGCTCCGGCGCCGGAGCCCATCCTCCCCCCTCCTTCTTCACTGACCTTGGTGTCTGTGGAGTTGTTTTTTCTTACATCTTCTCACTCCTCTCTCCAGCTGCAAAGTGTGCAGCTTTTTTTTTTCTTCCTTCCTTTTTTTTTCTTAATTATGTTACCACAGAGGCGTTACTGATTGGCTCGGCCTTGGCCAGCGGCGGGTCCCTTCTTGTAGCCGGCTGGCATTGGCTGTGTCGGGTCGGACATGGGGGAAGCTTCTGGCAGCTTCTCTCACAGAAGCCACCCCATGTCCCCTCCCCCACTGCTACCAAAAACCTTGCCACGCAAACCCAATACAGTATCATAAATCAGTTTACAGATCAACTTGTACTTGTTACCTAAGTTACAGTTCCTACCAAATGATTTTGACCAATCCCTTCGGCCTTGGTACCGGGCTGTACAGGGATTTCATAGTAGCATTCGGTTGCTGTGCAAGTATACTTTTCATTAAAATATTTCTTATAATCTTATACTATTAAAATCAAAACTTATCATAAACCGTAGACTATTGATTAATTCTAACATATCAGTAACACCACGACTACAACTACTCCAAACTCAGTGCCTGCTAAGGTTACTCAAACCTCTGTGAAAAGCAGCACAGATAAAACAGACAACAAACTTATGCCAGTATCAGTCACCCCTACAGAAAAAAGGAAATACACAAAGAAATCCGTTCACTTAACAGAGGATGAGGAAGAAGTGGGGCCATCACGAGAACTGGAGGAAGAGACAGAACCAGAGATAGTCACCTGATCCCTATCCCTCAGTGAGCTATGACACATCCAAAAGGATCTCAGCTGTCATCCAGGTGAACACATTGCCACCTGGATGCTCCGATGCTGGGACAATGGGGCCAGAAGCATGGAACTAGATGGTAGGGAAGCCAAGCAGTTGGGTTCCATTGCCAGAGAAAGTTGCATTGACAGAGCGATTGGGAGAGAGCCACAGACTCTCAGCCTCTGGAAGTGACTCCTGTCAAGTGTGAAAGAAAGGCTCAAATTTAAGAATAATATTTTGTGTAATCTAAACAAGTGGGTGTTGAGTGAAAAGGGTGGTAAAGCAATTTAGCAGGAAATAAACCCCCTTACGTTCCAACTCACCTTCAGATAACTGGAGGAGCTGGGGGCGGCTAGGCTTAAATCCTGAGTGATGCCCAATTGAGCACTATCAGTCCGACAGCTGCGGATGCAACAAATAGAGCGCTGCACTCCCGTGCCCACGATTTATGGACTTACACAGCTAAACCTGCAGAATTTAGCAGCATCCCACTGAGCACGGGTCAGTCGGGGTGACTGGTTACAGACGGACACAGTTCGACGAGACACCACAAGTCCAAGTATGTCAGTGCCGGATCCACTTGATAGTGCCCTGCACCCATCGGCCAGTCACAAGCTATGGACTCTCACGGCCTCATCAGGCAGCAGCCCGGCAAGAAATTGTGCAGCAAGTCTGTAAGCAAACGAAAGCACCTTTACTAGAGCAACAGGATTAATACAGATTCGTATGGATTGCCGGTGATAAACCACTGTCTGCAGAAATAAATGCTTATACTGAGGTTACAAATTACTAAAACCATTAATGGTAGCAGGATGTCAGGTTTCTACAAAGTGCTGAATTAGTAAAGGATTTCTCCGGAGTTTTCTAAGTGTCTGAGAGAGCACTTCTTGGCTGAGTCTAAGTCTAAATCTAAGTCTAAGTCTTATCCAAAGGCGTCCCAATGTGAGGGAAGAAAGGCTCAGCCTGTTGGCTGGTCTCAGGAGTCATATGGTGTCGTCTCTGACTGGTCCATGATGATGTCTTCCCTGACTGTGATGGTGTCTTCCCTAATTCTCTCCCTTCTTGGGGCTATTTTTGTACTATTTTTTACCCGCAAGGTGGAGCTTGAGTGACTCTAGTCATACCTTTACTGTGATTGGCAAAAGGCACTTCCGTTCCCCTTTTATGGTAGAAATTACCAAAACTTAGAGATGCTCTCTATGAGGGGGAAAGAGGGGGGTCAGTGGTATGGAGTTATGGTTTTGTCAAGGTCCACAAAGGGAAGTAGTTGTCAAAAGGGGCACTAGCTGTCGATCCAGAATCACAGATAGACCATACATCAAGTCTTGTGGAGTCAAAGCGGTGTCTGGCACAGGGAATTGGAGAAGGAGCCACCCTCTTTCCCACGTCCTGTACAGTAAACACGCAGAACAATGTTATTAAATTCCTGGCATACCAGCTGCGCTTTTCCCCTGGGATCATCCTCAACACTGTACCTTCCCTTAGTGTGCGGATAACCATTTTCTGATTTTTAGTTACCTCCAGCAATTACTCCACAGTGGGACAACATAGACAAAGGTATCCAGTGCTTGAGAGAATTAGCTGTGCTGGAAGTGATTTATAGTAACCCGAATGATGATCATTTATCCAAAGATCCAGACGAAGTCCTGTGCACACAAGGCATGTGGCGGAAGGTTCTACAGAACGCACCAGCATCGTATGCCAAGTCACTGGTAGTACTGAGCTTCAAAGTTGGAGAGGAGCCAAAGGTGGATTAAATGGCTCGCCAACTCCGGACATATGGAGACACTCTCTCCTCCTCCTTCATCTCAGCTGTAGAGAAACTGATCCAAGAGTTCTGGGAATTCATGTTTGATTCCTCTGCACATACCAAGGTCTTCTCTGATAAACACAAGCATTCATCTGCCCAAGAGAAGCAGCACATGCCATGGGGCACACTGTGGTTTGAATTGCGTGACCAGGGAGGGGACATGAGAAAGTGGAATGGCAAACCTACCTCAGCGCTAGAGGCACACATACATGAGGTCTGAAGAAAACCAAATACAAAAGGGAATTCTTACAAGAAAGTTGCTCCACTTTCCAGTGGTTGGCTTCTCAAACAGCATAGATGGGCTTCTGATCCCTATCTACAAGACATGAATAAACTGAAGGGGACTCCAGCCCCTGCGAGCTGCTCGAACTCATATGATGATGACGGGCAGTGTGATCAAGATTAAAGGGGCCCTGCCTCCAGCCAGGTGGAGAGAGGGACAACCGAGTTTATTGGACTGCGTGGATTTGTTGGCCTGGCACATCTGACCCCTAGGAGTATAAGGCACTGGTGCCCAATGCACCTTCATGCTATCAGACTTTAAAGGGCCAGAATACATTTGTATTTTTGGAGTGATGGGGGGGTCTCAACAGCTGACTGTATTGGAAGCTGAAAAGAGTCTGACTGGGAATGAGTGGCAAAAACACCCCATTGTGACTGGCCCAGGTGCTCCATGAATTCTCAGCATAGATTACCTCAGGAGAGAGTATTTCAAGGATCCAAAAGGGTACTGGTGTGCTTTTGGCATAGCTGCCTTGGAGACAGAGGAAATCAAACAGCTGTCTGCTCTGTCTGGCCTCTCAGAGGACCCTTCTGTTGTGGGATTGCTGAGGGTTGAAGACCAGCAGGTTCCCATCACTACAACAACAGTGCACTGGCGGCAATATTGCACCAACCAAGAATCCATAATTCCCATCCATAAACTGATTCATCAGCTGGAGAGCCAAGGAGTGATCAGCAGGACTAGCTCTTCCTGTAACAGCCCCATATGGCCAGTGTGGAAGTCTAATGGAGAGTGGAGACTGACAGTGGGCTATCGTGGCTTGAATGAAGTCACACCACCACTGAGCGCTGCTGTGCCAGACATGTTAGAGCTCCAATATGAACTGGAGTCAAAGGCAGCCAAGTGGTACGCCACCATAGACATTGCTAATGCGTTCTTCTCCATTCCTTTGGCAGCAGAGTGCAGGCCACAGTTTGTTTTCACCTGGAGGGGTGTCCAGTACACCTGGAGTCGACTGCCCCAGGGGTGGAAACAGCCCCACCGTTTGCCGTGGACTGATCCAGACTGCCTTGGAGTAGGGTGGATCTCCAGAACACCTGCAATACATTGATGACATCATTGTGTGGGGCAACAAAGTAGAAGAAGTTTTTGAGAAAGGGAAGGAGATAATCCAAATCTTTCTGAAAGCTGGTTTTGGTGGCAAATGCCCTTTGGGGGGTGGTTACAACAATGGAATGAGAGCAACTGGCAGCGCAGAGGCAAACTCATCTGGGCTGCTGAATTATAGCAAGATATTGCTGCTTGACTAGAGAAACTGGTTGTAAAGATACGTCATATAGATGCTAATGTGCCCAAGAGTCAAGCCACTGAAGAACGTCAAAATATCCAACACGTGGACCAGGCTGCTGAGATCAAAGTATCTCAAGTAGACCTGGACTGGCAACATAAGGGTGAAAGATTTTTAGCCCGCTGAGCCCATGATGCCTCAGGCCATCAAGGAAGAGATGCAACATATAGATGGGCTCGTGATCGATGGGTGGACTTTGCCAACCCCCAACAGGTTGGCAGCTACTGTAAATGTATGTAGTACAAACGTCATTTTCCCATCTCTTTCCAATGTAGAATCAAACTGTGACTTCACTTGTCATGACAGCTTCTTTTTTAAAATGCTCTGTACTTTGAAACTCAGTCTGATTTAACCAAATTTGACTCAAATATTGTTAGAAAAGAAAGTTGCATGTGTTTATCAGAAATCTTCTGAAATGTTCTGCACAGCCAGAAAAGTAGATATTTTTTAATTATGAAAATATATAGCGTTTATCACCATGGTAACCCTTTTAGGACTACTGTAATGAAAATGTAATATATTTAAAGAGTTTAAAAGCCTGCCAACAATGCATCTTGAATGTTCTTATAAAATCCTTCAATATGCACTACATAAACCTCTTAATGCTTTCCACAGCATATTGCATCAGGTGGAAATGGGGAAAAAGTGAAATATTTTGGCCAATCCGTGCACAGAGAAATGGATTTAAATGATGATGGGCTGATTGATGTTACCAATGGAGGCCTTGGTGGGGCTGCCCTCTTCACAGAAGCTGTTAGGCTAGAAAAGAACCATTTGTCTTGTGATACTTATGTAACTTGCATGCACTACAGTTTGGACCGTTGTGAGAATACTGGTTTTGTATTGGTTTTATCTCATACTTTGACATTGTCTGTGAATTTTCATATTATCATGTCTCTCTGGAGGAAGTAGTATAAAACTTAATGGATAATAGTAGCAAGTATAGGAATGTTTTAGAAACCTTGTTAGTCTAGCATGAAGACTTTGTCCTCCTAGATCAGGGGTCCTCAAACTACGGCCCGTGGGCTGGATACGGCCCCCCCAGGGTCCTCAATCCGGCCCGCCGGTATTTACAGAACTCTCCGCCCCCCCCTCCCGTCGAGGGTTGGGGGGGAGCCAGCGCCTCATCCTCGACCTGCCCCCCTGCGGCGAGCGAGGAGGGCAGGCATCTCCTCTGCCTGGCAAGCTCAGTTGGCAGCCTCTGGACTGCAAGGTCCAGCCAACTCGGGCGAATCACCAGAGCCCCCGCCCGGCTAAGTTCCTTCAGTCCCTTCTGGCCACCCTTTCCGTACTGCGCAGCTGGGCTGAGGAGGGGGGCATCAGTGAGGTGGGTGACTCCCCT
Organism: Caprimulgus europaeus; assembly: GCA_907165065.1. The sequence continues at coordinate 13,069,021 of OU015537.1, forward strand.
GTCTCTCCCTCCCTCCCTCCCTCCAGCTCCCAGGCAGCTCCGGCCCCCAACAGTGTCTGAGGGACAGTGAACCAGCCCCCTGTTTAAAAAGTTTGAGGACCCCTGTCCTAGATCATATTCAAAATAGAAAACAATTTCACTTGTGAAAATAAAAAGTAAAATAAAAAAAAACAAACCCCGTGTTCTCTTTTCTATACTATATTGAGTGTTATCTTATTAGCAATATCAAGAAGGGGTTCAAACGTAAAGATGTTGCTAAGAAAACTCATTTGACTTCCTAATAAGAAAACTCTAGTTTGACTCCCTACAGAAAACTTTGGAAAAATTTAACTAAACATTCTGGTGAACAGTTAATTCATTTTTTTTACAAAGAACATAATTCAGATGGAATAATGAGCAATATATTTTTTAATGGAGAAGAGAAAAATATCAGTAAGAGAAATAAACAAGGTAACATGTAATCCCTCGTTTCTAAAGCACAACTAAAACTATTTTACAGTTCTCTCTCTGGTAAGGTAATTGCTAAGCCAGGTCCTTGCTTTCCCTATCCTGTTTTTCCACCTAACTCACCATCAAGTTTGTCAGGTCTTGCTACCATCTTCAAGCTGCCAGCTCCTCCTCACCTTCATCTGGTAATTTGTCTTTATAAAAGCTCCATGTGTGAATGCAATGACGTGCCCTTTCACTACATTGATTAGATCATAAATCTGAAGAAAGCTATTTTGCCAGCTAAATTTTCTGATGGTTTTACTAAACTGACATACTCCATCTCAAGGAGAAAAAGGAACAGAGTCAGAGCAAAGGGAGATGCAGGAATGTGTTTCAGGGACAGGGGCGAAGGGGAGTTAAAGTGAGGCAAATTGGTAGAAAATCTCAGCCTATTTATCTACCACAGCCTAAGAGATGACACACTACCCTCCAGTTCATGTGTAATAGCATGTTCACCTGTGGAAACCCTCTAGAATGGGTCTGGGTCTTCAGTCTCTTTTAAAATGGGGATGGCTCTATAGAATTGCTTAAATGCTCTTGAAAAGATTTCCTTTCATTTGGTATCTCTTCTGAAGCAAATATAGTGCTGTGGAGAAACCCTGTGACCATTTTATCTTTAATTTGTTGTTTACTGGTACTATGTATAGAGTCTATAGTTAATTACTTGTCTAGATCATCATATATTGTGATAGCTTCACTGGGCTAGCCCTTGGCCAGCAGCCAACACAGCCATTCACCCACTTCCCCCCCACCCCCAGGGGACAGGGGAGAGGACTGGGAGGAAAGGATTAGGAGGCTTGTAGGTTGAGATAAGAACAGTTTAATAATAGAAATAAAAGAAAACTTAAAATAATGCTAATATTAAAATCGTAGTGATATTGATAACAATCATAAAATATACAAATGAGTGATACACAGTGCAACTGTTCACCACCCGCCGACCAAGCCCGACCCGTTCCCAGATAACAATCCCGGAGGAGCGACAATCCCGAACTGAAACCACAGTCCTGGAAGAGTGAGAGCCTGAGTGAAAGCCAGAGAGAGCTAAAAGCGGAAGAGACCCTCACTAATATACTGGACATGATGTGATATGATACGGAATATTCCATTGGCATATCTAAATGCCAATTTAGCTTATTAATTTAAATATTCCTCACACCCTTAGATTTTGCACCTGTAGACTAACAGAACACAAAGTCCCTCACTTCCAGCAACAAAAATGCAAACATTGTTATGTTACTTATCAGTGTTTCTCTCATAACAAGTCCCAGGCTGAAAAGCAAAATGCAGCACTATTCTAACTACTGAAAAAGAAACCTATCTCTGTTTCAGCTAAAAACCAGGACATTTATGTATATTTTAATATTCAGTGTTGTACATTTTATAAGTTCATTCTTAAGTTAAAAAAAGTTGCTGCTATTATTTTCAAGATGCTTTCTCTCTTTTTGTGTTTTTGTTAAGGTCTCATGATGTGGCTGAAGTATACATTTACATGCAATTTACACCAAAAAGCATCAATATCCAACAAAAAAGTTGTCAGATAAATAAAAAAAAACCAATATGCATAAATGCCACAATTTGTTTTAAAAACAGAGTAAAATCGAAGGAAGATACATTTGAATCCGGTAAATAGATAAGCACTAAGCTATGGAATCTTTACATTATCAAACTGCTATGCTCACATTCGTTTATTTCTCCAAAAATGGAATGCAACTCTTTTAAATTCACTATTCAAAGTGTATTTAAGATACTGGGAAGAATAAGAATGTGCAGAGGCAAATGGGTTCAAAATATTGATCTCTACTTCCTTTGCAGGTCTGCAGTGTTGGATTACTCTTAACTCACAAGTATCTCTACACTTGTTCACAGAAAGCCATGGGAGGAAAATGCAAAAAAATATAACTATCAAAGGGTCAGAATGTATTAAAAATAACTTCTACATGTTGGCAAGTAAATGTTTTAAAGTGTTTTTCTCATGTTGACATTATAATAATCCAAATGTATTCCATTAATTGTAAATTGGACAAAAAATCTGCATCCAGAATGCATCTTAAGAAGTGTACATAAAATTTGTTTACTACTTAGGATTTATATATTTGTATATGTATATAGATCTAAACTATTAACTTATATGTACAGTCTACTTACCTTCGTCTCTTTATGTCTGTCTTAAGAAAGAGCATAACACTTAGTGGAACTAAACAGCTGTTGTGGTTAATAGTTTAGGTGCATTCAAAACTCAGCAGGACAATGTGAGCTGGAAGTCGAGTTTGCATATTGGTGCAATTCCTTCTACTAGTAAAAAACTCACAAATTAGGTTTGGGATAGAGAATATTCATTCACCATAAAACAAAAATGTAATTAGCAACCGTGAGTATGAAATTGCCAAGATTAACGCGTAGAGTGAATGGACGTGTATATTATAAGCTACCCACATTTAAGACATTTAGCAGCTTCCCAGTTTTATCGTAATTAAAAACTAATGATAAATGGTGCTTAGAATTTGCTTGAATATGCAATATATCTCCTAACAGTAGGTCTCAATTTGACTTCACACAAGGTGATATTGCTGCTGTTCACCTTACTGATCCTTTAAGGACAACTAAAAGAGGAAAGGCTATGAGTTGACAGTTCTGAGACATTCTTAAATAAAACTCTGTTGGATAAGCTCAGGCTATGTGACATTTTAATGAGATGACAATCATTAGTAAGTATTTATAAGAGTTGGCTTGTGCATTAAATGCTTTATCATCAATTGCAAGCATTCAAATGCTTCTCTAAGCAAGGACAGCAACAGCGTGACTGGAAAATATTTTACCTCAGCACTGTTTGATTTTTTTTTATCCTCTTTAGATATTAAAGTGAACTTCATTAACAGCAATTTTGTTTTCTTTTTGTTCTAGGATAAGCCTGACTTTTAGGACTCTGTAAAGGTTTTACTGGAGTTCAATCTTTCTGATCCAGAGAGTGGACCTGTTCTTGATAGCAACCTGCCTGTTGGTGCTTTAAGAGCAGAAGCGGCAGGCGGACTCAGCCTTGAGCAATTAATTCCTGACCTTGAGTGAAAAGTAAAACAAAATGGGAAAAACAAGAAAGAATGTTTATGAGACAAGCTAAGGATGGTTTGTGAGCTGTAATTAGTAACCAGTCAGAAGTAAAAGAATGGCTCGTGAACAGGTGGATTTATCCAATCATGTCAATTGTTTAGGCGCGTGTGTGATAAGGGGTAACGAATCAAAAGTGAAATAATGCCGAGTGCTTGGGGCGTGCTGGAGGAAAAAAGGATATATAAGCAGTGCAAAGCTTCAATAAAGTGCTGATGCCTGATGCCTGAAGATATCTCGATGTTGGTCATTTCTTCATCCACCGCACCTGCCAAATTCAATATCTGAATATGTAAGTCAGCAAGGTTCTGTATTAATAACCAAAGTATTTAAGGTAAAATTCATAGCCCACAAAAGAGCTGAAAGTATTGTCCACAAACTGGATAAAGGGGGAGAGTCGTTCAGCCTGTTCAGAAGATGTTTCCTCTAAATGAGCCTTCAGGAGTGAAGAGCTCAATTCAATGTGCTTGGGAACCAGCCTAGGGTTTTAAAGCTGTTCAGAGTTAACTGGAGATAGAAGAGAATACAAGCAATTTTATTGTAATTTTTTACATAGATAGAGCAGGGGAATGTTAGCCATATGCTTTGATGGTGCTTGGCATCATTCATACTTTTACTATTGCATCTTTTACTAACCTAGATGAAACACTTATAAGGGAATGAGTAGGAATGAGTAGGAAGGTTATGTTTCACCCGTGTATTTTACAGGATGTTGGCACGTTTAGCTGATTAATATTTGGGAAGACTTCTTTGATTGTCAGACAGAAGAACACATATAAAATTAGATAATGAATTAAAATGCAAGTATTTAATTTTAATAATGTAATAAAATCAAGAATAAAAATACTATTTTTGCAGATTCCTTTCACAAAAGACTGTGGAGCTAAAAATAAATGCATTTCAGATTCTGTTTTGAATGTAAAAGCAAGCATAGCTGGAGACAGGTAACTATGCTGGATTTATTGTATCACTCAATATCTGTATAAAACTTCTATATAAATTATAAATTATGTAGTCTAATAAGATAATGCTGTGGCATAATTTCCAAATCGGAAACAACATAGTTTGAACACTGAAAGAAGTTCCTCTTTATTATAAAAACAGAATCAAAGTGAAGATGTGCAACATTCTTACTTTATTTTGCAGCTCTTCTCCATTCATTGTAAAGTCACGCAATTGTGGAGAGCGTTATTGAGATTTGGCTACAAGACAAGGGTCATGAGAAAATTTAGCTAGTTAAATATGAGTAAGAACAGGATATCTGTGTTCCTAGAATAGAGTCAGGATGTAGTAGAAATAGTTAATAAGAATGGAATGCCTTTATCTGTAGGAGCAAAGTAGGAGCAAAATAAGTCCTTGCAGCTGTACCCATAAGATAAGCATGCTCTGGGAAGCTAGGGTGTGAGTAACTTTTAATCACTAACCAATTAGGAGCTAAGCTTTGCAATAGGTATGAACTTCATTAACTGTGTTATAAATATGTGCTTGAAAGACTAATAAAATGAGACTTGTTGCATTATAGAATGGACTTGTCTTCAGTCGACTCCGACACGCAATAAGTTCACCATCCACCTCTCTATCAAGAACATAAAAGACAGTGCATATAATAACAGAACTTTGGTTCAGTATTTGACAAATATTATTTTTGCTGGCATTGAGTTAGGAATTTTTCACATTACCACATTTATCATAATGTATATTGCTGGATATATCTTCAGATGGAACTTCCTGTGTTCCAGTTTATGCCCGTAGCCCCTTGTCCTGTTGCTGGGCACCAGTGAAAAGAGTCTGGCCCCATTCTCCTGACACCTGCCCTTTAGATATTTATAAGCATAGATAAGATCCCCTCTCAGTCTTCTCTTCTCCAGGCTGAGCTTTCTCAGTGTTTCCTCATAAGAGAGATGCTCCAGTCCCCTAATCATCTTTGTAACCCTCTTCTGGACTCTCTCCAGTAGTTCCTGGTCTTGAACTCGGGAGCCCAGAACTGGGCACAATACTCCAGATGTGGCTTCACTAGGGCACATGCCCTGGTTTTGTTAGGATAGAGTTAATTTTCTTCTTAGTGATTAGAATAGCTGTGTTTTAGTTTCAGTGTAGAACTTGTTATGAGAGGAATGTTGATAAAAGTTCTAATGTTGTTAGTTGCTGCTGGAGCTCAAGGCCATCGCATTTGTCTGGTTCACAGCTGCATTAGGACTGGGAGGGAGAAGCGCAGTGAATAGCAAAACCCAAAACTGGCATTTGGATGTGCCAATGAAATATTCCATATCATATCACGTCATGTTTAGTATACTCTCTCGGGGCTGACTGGAAAGAGAGGCTATTCTCTCAGGGATCGCTTGGGCTCGCTTTTCTGGGGTTTCGGGACTGTCTCGGCTCCAGGATTGCTAGCTGGCACAGGCTCATGAATCGGTAGGCAAGTGGTGAGCAATTGCACTGTGTATCACTCATTTGTATATTCTGTTATCATTGTTATTGTCATTATAATTTTATCTTAATTAGTAAATAGTTTCCTTGCCCTTTTCTTTCCAATCCTCTCCCCTATTCCCTGGGCAAGGGTGGGGGGAGGGTGAGAGAGCAGGTTGTGTTTGGCTGCAAGGTGTAAGCCAAAAGGGTGAATCCACCCAAACCACCACAGCACAGTAGAGAGGGAGGATAACTTCCCTCCACCTGCTGGCTACACTCTTTTTAATGCACCCCAGGATACCATTTGCCTTCTTGGCCACAAGGGCACACTGCTGGCTGTAAGAGACAGAAAGAAGAAATGGTTTGTCTCAAACATTTTGGTTGCAAGAGACTGCAGTCATCTAAAAACACCCTTGCTGATAAGAGAGGCTGTGGAATGCAGCAAAGGACCCATAGCCTGACTCCCTTGCTGATAAGCAAGCATTGTGATGGAGGGTTTTGCCTAACAGCCCGAGGGGGGTACAGGGTGTAAAAGGGAAAGACTCTAAGAAAATGCTTATAGGTAAAATGATACTGATTAACAGAAGTATTATGGTTAAGATGAAAAATTAGAAACAAGTGCTATGAAATAACAGAATAATAATAACTCTTATAAACCATGCAACTATGCTGCTTCTCATTTTGTCCCTTGTATAGCCCTTTCTATGGTTTGTTTAAACCCAGTCCAGCTGAATCAACAAGAATAACAGAATGCAGAGACATAGAAATTAGAGAGGGTAAGTGATTAACTTGGAGTAAGCAAATTGTGAAAGATTACATATTTTAAAATAGACATAAGTTAAATGTCATTATGTAAGTTTTTCTTAGAAGTGCAAAGATGAGCAGACAGGAAGGTTATTCAAGAAAATAAGTTAATACAGTGACCAGAATGGGATCTGCGTGCTGCAACTTCTGAAGAGGCATTGAGACAAGAAGAATCAGCTGTGTTTGAAGACTGCTGTGGACTTTTAAAGAATTATAAATTAATGAGAAATTTGGAACTGGGGGTTCATGGGAAAACACCAAGAACTTTGAAAAGAATACCTACTGCATAATGTTAAATTTAGCATATATATAGAATCTGATTTTTGCAATGCCTTTGCCACTCACTGAGGTGATGACCCAACTCTGAGTTGTCAATAAAGCAAACCTAGAGTTACCCATAGACTGAGTTAAATTCCTTTAACATAGGGCAGCTTCTGCATAGTAAGAACAGGCTTCAAACGAGGGGCTCACCCCACCATAGCCACTAGCACCACTTCACCCAAAAGAAGGGGGTTTTTGGGGCATTTTTTGAGTTTTTTTTCTTAAGATAGAATCCAAGGGGTTGTATGTTGTGCTCAGAACTTGCCCACTTTGCGAAGATCTTTTCTCACATATAAGTTTTATATGACTTGTAAAGAAAATAATCTCTTTGTCAAAGTGCCTTTATATGTTTGCTTAAAGTTATCAGTTAATTTGTTGCCAGATTGTCTCTCCTTATTTACCAAGATTTGTTGGCTAATAAAGCTACCTATGAAATTATTCAGTATAGTCTAGCTTTTTTTGCGATGGCTCTGCTAAGAGATCGGCCTGTCAGGGAATTCTAAAGCTTCACTCATCTCGCAACCCACCTGTGATAGTTTCCTGGGCCAGTCACAATGGGGTGCTTTTGCCATTTCCTCCCGGTTAGGCTTATTTCAGCCTCAAGTACAGTCAACTGTTGAGACCCCCCCGTCGCTCCATGTGGGGAGTGTGAGAATGTGTATTGGCATACCCTGAGAGAACTGTAGGAACTGAAGGGATACATGTCTGGAGATACAAAAAGCACCTGCATCCACAAGTTATGAGAAAGGAACCTTGGAATGTATCCAAAAGATGTACCCTGGCAAGCAAACAGGAAGAGATGCATGCAAAGTCCATCAGCCAATTAGGGGCATGTGAACTGCTCGTGCTGTGAGGGAAGAGCCAATAACATATTAATGGATGTGGGTGATTTCATTAGTTTTGGGGTATAAATATTACTGTATTAGAACAAATAAATGGCTTCTTGCTTGATCATACTGATCGTGTGGCAGAGTCCATCATTGAGTTCCCACAACTGGTATCTGAACAGGGATCCTATTCATCGCTATGCGACGGCTTTGAAGCGGGGGAAGAACCGGCTGGAGGAAAGGACCGTCTGGAACGAGTCCAGAGCCCCTGAAGAGAGGGGAAGACCCCTTGAGGTGGCCCATCGAAGCGTTGCTGCAGCAGAGATTCACCCGCCAGTGAGGTGAGCTGCCGGACGGAGGAGAGAAATAGAAAAAGAGAGAAAGAGAGAAATGGGGGCTTCACTTAGTAAGGAAGAGGAAGCCATGATTAAGCTCCTCCAACAATTTTCTCTCTAAGAGAGGCATAAAATATGATGTGATGTGTTTGAAACATTTATTGCTATGGTGTAAGGACAGAGAATTATTATCTGGGGTGGATACTGCCTTTGAACTTGAAACTTGGGAACGAATAGGCAGTGCCCTATGGGAAGAAATTAGTAATGGATCTAAAGAAGCTCAAAACTTTGCTACCTTATGGAAGCTGCTTAAAAATACCCTTCAAGAGTTAAAAGCAGAACGCGATGCTTCTGCGTCAGCCTTTGTAGCATTAAGTCCTACCACTTCTACCAGTAGGCCATGCAGTAAAAAGATATCTACTTCCACACTGATATTTATGGACAATATTACACCTCCAGCACCTGCAGCAATTAATGCAAATATGTATAATCCACCTCTGCCTGTATCGCCAGCGCCCGCGGTAACAAGTACGACTACTCCACCGCTTTCACCACCTCCCCCGAGAAATACCTCTCCCCCCGTGCAGCCGGTAACTAACCCTTCTGCTACCCTTTGTAACTAACCAGAGGAGAGAAAAGTGAACTTAGACAACCCATCTCAACAGCTAATAGAAAAACTTAAGGACTTAGCAGCTAACCAGGACAAGGATTCACCCATATCCTTTATTCATACTAACTCTTTTTCTATTCCTCAGGTGTCTATGGCAGAACAATCCAAAAACGTTGCCTTAATAGAAGGGGTGGGGGAAAGAAGGAGAAAATCCACATCGTCAGTGGAGGGGAATTATAAGGGATGTGTTGTAGATCACTAAGAGATATTGTACAATCAGAGGCTTTAGCAGAAGCAGCGAGGGTATTGAAATGGCTCAGGCCGCAGTTTAGGCCCTTGACATAAGTCAGGGTAAATTAACAGAAGTCTCCAGGATACTTACTTGTCCTTGGGACTTCAAATAACTTCAGACAAACAACTTTAACGAAGCTGGGAAAAAGAAACTGCAAAGTAAGGAGTATCCTGTTGACGTCCTTGGGATGTGAACAGAGCAATGCCACCTGTTATAACAAAGAGAAAGTTCCCAGGAAAATTAATGAGCCAATCGGTGTGGGTCTTTGGGAATATGCATGGACTTAATTAACCACTGTATATAAGGAGCACGTATGTAATCAATAAATAGGAAGCCTGCTGATCACACATATTGAGTGTCCGGGTTTTCCCTCCGTCACAACAGGGATGCTTTAGTAGAAGGGAAAATGTTACCTAATGCTCCCTCTGCTTTTCCAGTTTCGGTGGGACCAAATGATGAACGGGCTTATACAGCTTTAGATTGGAAAATTATAAAAGAAGCAAAAAATGCTATAAGTCAGTATGGGTTAAAATCATCTTTTACTGAAGCAGTTCTAACGCACATTTTTAACGGTACCTTATTAACGCCTCATGATATCAGAATGCTAGCTAATACTCTTTTAAGCCCCTTGCAACAAATACAGGTTTTTTACTATTGGAAGGACCTCTGTGTTAATGCAGAGGCTAAAAATTTGCAGTGTCCGGCAGATGACATTCTTCACTTAGTTAATGCAGATATGCTGCTGGGTGTAGGACCCTTTGCCACTGCTGACATGCAATCCCGTTTGCGGACTCCAATTCTCCAGTTTTCCCAGGATTTAGCCTGGAAAGCTTGTAGAAGTATACCGGAATCGGGAAAGCCGACTCCAGCGTTTGCTGCAGTGCAGCAAGGACCCACTGAACCATTTACAAGTTTTGTAGACAGATTACATGCTGCCTTAAAAGACCATCCAGACTTTGATTCTGACATGAAACTTAAATTACTAGATCAATTGGCTTATGAAAACAGCAATAGTCAAAGGAAAAAAATGTTATGTACATTGTCCAGAGGAGCTACCGTAGGTGAAATGTTGAATTATGTGACCGTATGGGGGAACAGAACAAAACAGCATTTATGGCTTCAGCTTTGGCAGCTGCTGTGAGACCTTTTATAGAAAATCAGCAAACTGGCAAACCTGGTGCAACATGCCATAACTGTGGCAAAACTGGCCATTTTAAAGCACACTGTTTTGCGTTGAAGAGGGAAAATCGTATATGTAAAAGATGTGGAAAATATGGCCATTGGGCTAAGGTCTGCAAATCTATCATGTATCAGAGCAAAAATTGGGAAACTTCCAGCAGAGTGCAAAGACACAAATTCAGGGTGCTTGGACCACGTCTGCTCAGCCACTGACGGAATTGCTGGAGCAGACCTGGAAACAGCAATAGAATTCACAATTACAGATATGTCTGTTAAATGCATTCCAACCATCTTTGGGTCATGGTTTAAGTGCTTTAGTCATTGGGAGGTCATCAGCCACTAAGCAGGGAATCTTTGTACTACCAGGGGTAATAGATGCGGATTATGCTGGAGTTATTAAAATCATGGTACAAACCCTTATTCCACCAGTAAATGTCGCAAAAGGTGCACGTATTGCTCAGCTGGTACCTTTTGAAGCATAAGTACCCTGTCGAAGACATTTAGTCTGAGGCAATGGAGGTTTTGGATCAACAGGAACACCACAAGTGTTGGCATTAAACATTCAAAAAACAAAACCAGAAGAATGGGTTCAAATTCAAAATAATGATGGAGAATTGGTTGCTTTAAAAATGATTATTGATACTGGGGCCAACATCACTGTAGTTCCACTACACCAATGGCCAAAACATTGGCCACTGACTGAAACCATCAACGGTCTTTTCGGAATCGGTGGTACCCAAATTTCTCGAATCAGCAAAACCTCAGTGACCTTTTGCTTCAAAGATGGTACAAAAGTCAGTACGAGACCATATGTGTTAGCCACAACAGTCGCCTTAATTGGAAGAGACCTTCTCAGTCAGATGGGTGCAGTGCTCACAACACAGCCTTTTCAGAGGTGGCCATTGCAGGGCAGCCAATTCAAAAGCTCACCTGGATCCCTGATACCCCAGTCTGGGTAGATCAATGGCCGCTAAAGGCAGAGAGGCTGTCCATAGTTCAAAATTTAGTGCAAGAGCAATTGCAAACAGGACACATTCTGCCTTCTACTAGTCCTTGGAACACTCCAATCTTTACCATCCCTAAAAAGAGTGGGAAATGGAGACTATTGCATGATTTACATGCAATAAATGCTGTGATGCAGGACATGGGAGCCCTTCAGCCAGGACTTCCAAGCCCTGTAATGCTTCCAGAGAATTGGGACTTATTGGTTATTGATTTAAAAGATTGTTTTTTCACAATTCCATTACATCCAGATGACTGTGAAAAATTTGCATTTTCTGTACCATCTATCAATAAGGCTGACCCTGCAAAAAGATATCATTGGGTTGTTTTACCACAAGGTATGAAAAATTCTCCTACTTTGTGCCAATTATTTGTAGCTTGGGCACTTCAACCTATTCGGCAAACCTAACCTCAATTACTGATTTATCATTACATGGATGATATTTAATAGCTGGTCAACCTCTGCACACAGACCTTTTAATTACTGAATTGAGATCCCAACTTGAGTCTACAGGCTTAAAAATAGCTCCAGAAAAAACCACCATGGCATTACCTTGGCTGGACACTGTCAGCTGAACAAGTTAAACCACAAAAAGTTACACTTCAAACTAATATTCAGACACTGACAGATGTGCAAAAATTAGTAGGGGATATTCAGTGCATTCGACCGTTGTGTGGCATTACTAATGAAGACCTCAGTCCTTTAATGCCTTTACTTCAAGGCACACCTGATGTCGCTGCTATAAGAGACTTATCTGAAACACAAACTTTTGCTTTGCAGCACATTGTAGACAAGGTAACGAAATCATATGCCAGTAGATGTAATCCTGATTTTAAAGTCATTTTGGCTACTGTTACTGGAGGTCCTGCAAATTGTCACCCCTTTGCATTGCTGATGCAATGGAATGATGTGAAAAAAGATCCCTTGTGTGTACTGGAGTGGATCTTTTTGCTGTACCGTTTCTGTAAAAGTATAACTACACAACTGGAAGTACTAGCTCAATTGATTATGAGAGGCAGATCGAGATTGATAGAGATGGCTGGTTTTGATCCTGCATATATCATCCTTCCACTAACACAGGCATATTTTGATTGGTCTCTGCAGCTCTCAGATGATTTACAATTAGCTCTAGCAGGTTATTCTGAACAAACTTCTAATGTTTATCCACCTTATCGTTTGTTTTCTCTTCTGTCCTCTAACACTTTTCTTGAAAAGCCTCTTTGCTCTGCGACTCCTGTGGGAGGTTTAACTGGTTTTACTAGCAAAAATAACCACAAGGCTGCTATCACTTGGCTAAGCAATGCACACTGGGACAAACATATTTTAAACGGCACCCCAGAGGATTCTTTGCAGACCCCTGAACTAAAAGCTGTTGTTTGGGCATTCACAAAATGGTCCATGGAACCTTTAAATGTTGTATCAGACTCCCTGTATGTTGTAGGAGTAGTTATTTGCTTGGAACAGTCTATTCTCAAAGAGATAACGAATAAGACGCTTTTTCACTTATTCTGCCAGCTGTTACGCTTATTACAACATCATACTGAGCCTTATTTTGTTACTCATATTTGCAGTCATTCTGACCTGCCCGGCACCTTAACAGAAGGTAAGAATAGAGCTGACAAATTAGTAGCTCCTGCCTGGAGTGGTCCTCCTGTATCGACTTTTGACCAAGCTCGTCAGGCTCATTCCCTTTTTCACCAGAAAGCTAAAATGTTATCTCGCCAATTTCATTTCAGTCTCTCAGACGTTCAAGGAATTGTTCAGTCCTGTCCTGACTGTCAGCACTATGGTGTTGGCATCAGTCTGGGAGTTAATCCCAGAGGTTTGCTGCCTTTGCAGATGTGGCAAATGAATGTCACGCATTTTTCAGAAATTGGCCGTTTAAAATATATTCACGTCACTATAGATACCTTTTCCTCTGTACTATGGGCAACACCTCTGTAAGGTGAAACAGCTAAACATGTTAAACGACACTTACGAGGTTGCTTTGCGGTTATGGGTGTACTGTCACAGCTAAAAACTGATAACGGTCCAGCTTATGTTTCACGCTTTTTTGCACCATTCTGTCAGCAATGGGGTGTGAGGCATATCACTGGTATTCCTCACTCTCCAACAGGCCAAGCTATCATTGAATGAGATCACCAAGTGCTTAAATCCGTCTTACAAAAACAGAAAACGGGGGAGATAGGCTTAACCCCACAGGAACGTATTTCAAAAGCATTGTATGTACTTGATTTTTTACGCCTGGTCGGCATTGCTGAGGATCCACCCATGGTAGCCCATGGACGGGCCTTAGCAGAAAGTCCAGATAACAATAGTAGTAAAATTCAGATATTATATAAAGATCTAACAGATGGACAATGGAAAGGACCTGCTGAAGTTCGTTTAACAGGAAGAGGTTAGATGTGTGTCCTTACAGATACTGGACCTAGGTGGGTTCCTGCCCGGTGGACAAAACCATGGAAAGGACAAACCTTTATATGGGAAGAGCAGTGGAAATCCAGATGTCTCACCCCACATAGATCCAGGATAGACACGCACGCAAGTACTCAGTTGTGTCCAATTTTTAAACCTGTAAACCACTTTGACTGACAGAAAGAGCAATGGGAATGCAGTATCAACCTATGGGTACTTTCATAGGGTTTTGCAGTCTTTTGATAGTGATTCAAGCCTATTATAATGTCTCACCCAGAACAAATATTTGGATTACTCTGGCTAACCAAATGCAGCAGAACACACTTTGCTTGTCTCTTGCTACCCCAGACAACCCCTTTTCTACATGTCTGGTGGGTTTACCAGTAGATGACCCAGTGTCTCTTGTCCCTATGCAGGGAAGAGAAGCCATTCGCACAATGCGAGCGGTGGGTGATAATTGGGATGGATGGCTCCCATTCCTACCGATGATGCCTGCAGAGCCACAGGAGCTGAATCTGTTGGGATCAGTACCAATGGACTTTTGTGTCTTTTTTAATTTCTCTATAAGCGACACAAGAGTCACTGCCCGAAATGTAAATGCCACCGTCTCAGTTTTTAGAAATAAAACAGCTTGGTGTAATTACACTTCACCAAAAATTTCTAAAGCTACTCATAATACAGTACAGCTACCATCAGGTGTTTTTCTTATCTGTGGAGACAGAGCGTGGGCAGGCTGTTGGTAGTTAGGGTTTGGCGGCCGGAAGATACCGTGTTGTACGGAAAGATAAGTCCCCTCTCCCGATAGCTAGTAGTGTTTAGTCTATGGTGAAGGTACACGGGAGTGATGTTGTAAACCTAAGCTATATAACACTGTGATATTCACTAATAAAACGCCATTTGCCGTCCACCACATTGGTGTCAGTGAGCTGATGGCCCGAGCGGCCTGGGGTAGGCCGCCGTGCCGTTCCTGAGACAGGTCGTCACGCCTCCGGAGAGGCAACAAGTGGTGCCGAAACCCAGGAGTCACCTACAGGGGACCCGGGACGGGAAACTTGCCTGGAGTCGGATGAACGGCGGCCGGCGCAGTAGGACCAGCCCGGCGGGGAGGACGCTCCCGGACCAACAAGGAGGATGGAAGCCCTTGTGAAGGTCGTATCACAATTACATAAGCAGTGGGGTATTGATTGTAAGCCCAAAGATTTTACTCTTGCAGTTGCGAGGCTTTTGCAAATTGGGGTCATTGACCAGCCGGTGGATATCCTCCACCCTAAAGTGTGGGATAAGTGTACTAAAGCCTTAGCTGAGGAGACAATGTCCTCAGGCTCTGGGAAATATCTTAAGTCGTGGGGGAAAGTCGTACAGGCTTTACAAAAAGTCATAGAAGAACAGGAAACCTGGAAGGCAGCAAAGAACTGTTTGTTGGCCATCCCGAAATTGGGAGTCGGGGCAGCCACACAGACTTTGCACCCCCCAGACGATAATGATTCTAGTGAATCTAAAAGTTTACAAGAGGGTGATGCGTCCCCTCGACTCCTGAACCCCGACCCGCTTGTAGAAGACCAAAAACAAGCTAAGACCTTGTATTGGGTTTGCATGGCAAGGTTTTGGTAGCAGTGGGGGGGGGGGGGGACATGGAGTGGCTTCTGTGAGAGAAGCTGCCAGAAGCTTCCCCCCTGACCGACCCGACACAGCCAATGCCAGCCGGCTACAAGAACGGACCCGCCGATGGCCAAGGCCGAGCCAATCAGTAACGCCTCTGTGATAACATAATTAAGAAAAAAAAAAAGAGAGGGAAGAAAAAAATGCTCCACACTTTGCAGCTGGAGAGAGGAGTGAGAAGATGTAAGAGAAAACAACTCCACAGACACCAAAGTCAGTGAAGAAGGAGGGGGAGGAGGTGCTCCAGTGCTCCAGGCGCCGGAGCAGAGATTCCCCTGCAGCCTGTGGTGAGGACCAGGGTGAAGCAGGCTGTCCCCCTGCAGTCCATGGAGGTCCATGGTGGAGCAGATGACCACCTGTAGCCCGTGGAGGACCCCACGCCGGAGCAGGTGGATGCCCGAAGAAGGCTGTGACCCCGCAGGAAGCCCGCGCTGGAGCAGGTTCCTGTCAGGACCTGTAGCCCGTGGAGAGAGGAGCCCAGGCTGGAGCAGGTTTGCTGGCAGGACTTGTGACCCCGTGGGGGACTCGCGCTGGAGCAGTCCCTTCCTGAAGGACTGCACACCATGGAATGGTCCCAGGCTGAAGCAGTTCGTGAGGAACTGTCAGTCATGGGAAGGACTCATGCTGGAGAAGTTGGTGGAGGACTGTCTCCCGTGAGAGGGACCCCACGCTGGTGCGGGGGAAGGAGACCTCCCCCTGAGGAGGAAGCAGCAGTAGAAACACCGTGTGATGAACTGACCCCAACCCCATTCCCTGTCCCCCTGTGCTGCTGGGGGGAGGAGGTGGAAATCGGGAAAGAGATTAAGCCCGGGAAGAAGGGAGGGATGGGGGAGGTGTTTTAAGATTTGGTTTTACTTCTCATTCTCCTCTAATTTTGATTGGTAATAAAGTAAATTTGTTTTTTCCCCCAAGTCGAGTCTGTTTTGCCCGTGCCAGTAATTGGTGAGTGATCTCTCTCCGTCCTTATCTCCACCCACGAGCTTTTCGTTATAATCTTCTCTCCCTGCCCCTTTGAGGAGGGGGAGTGATAGAGTGGGCTTTGGTGGGCATCCGGCCTCTAGCCAGGGTCTACCCACCACAGACCTTTTGGGGTGGTTTAGTCGAGGAAGCCAGAAGTGCCTCGAAGAGGTCAGAGTCTGGGGAGGACTGGGCTGAACCACTGCCATATGCGCCCCAAGATGGCGCCGAGAACAAAGGGGAAGGGCGGGGCGAAGATGTACATGGTGGAGACAGGGAGGAAGCGCGAGTACTAACAAGCGCACACAAACAGGAAGGGGAGGAGAGTGAGAAGGAGAAAGGCGGTGGGGGCAATTGGGAAGAGGAGGGGAGTGTGAGTGAGGAGTGGAAAGCCAATCAGAGCGGCCATCCAAAAAAATGCCTTCGTAAACACCCCACTGAGCGGAGGGTGGGGCGGACCAAGATGGATGGACGAACTAGGAAGGTGGGGCAGACCCAGAGGGATGGGTGAACCAGGGGGGTGGGGCAGACCCAGAAGGATGGACGAACCAGGAGAGCGGGGCGGACCCAGAGGGACGGGCGAACCAGGAGGGCGGGGCTAGCCGAGGAGGAGGGAACGGCCCGCCCGCAAGGGCAGCAGGCGGGACCGGAGCCCGACAAAAAGGTATTTGAAACCGGAAGTAGTAAGCCAGTCGAGCTCCGACTCCGAGTCAGACACCAGCTGGGACGAGCGGTTCGTAACCCATTCAGACTCAGAGGAGGAAACGGGAGTAGATACAGTCAAAAGCAAAAATATCCCCATCCGAAATAAAAAGAGACCACGAGAGGGAAAAATTCCTCTCACTGACTGGAGGAAAATAAGGATTGCGTGTGCCGATTGGGTCCCATCAGCCACGCTAGCGTTTCCGGTCCGAGTGACGGAGGGGGGACAGAGGTTCTACTCGCCAGTTAACCCTAAAGATATACAAACGATTGTTAAAGCAATTGCGGATAAAGGCCTTAGTTCTGCCATGGTCTCCACCCTCATAGACAGCGTTTTTGGGGGACATGATATGCTCCCGTTTGATATAAAACAAAATTGTAGGTTAATTTTTGATGGGGCAGGGATGATTGTTTTTAAACAAGAATGGGAGGATAACTGTACGAGACAACTAGCCCAAGTGACTGGGGCAGATCACCCGCTACATGGCTCCAGCCTGCAGCGGCTAATGGGTACAGACCCAACAATAATTACCCCCCAGGCGCAGGCCCAAGACCTGCAGGCCCATGAAATTGTGACAACTACTCGTGCAGCCAGGGAAGCAATTTGCACAACTTCTAGAGTTATTGTCAAGCCATCGCCATGGTCTACTATAAAACAAAATGAGAGTGAGAGTTTTACGCAATTTGTGGATCGCCTCCAGGCAGCGGTCAACTCTTCGACCCTGCCTGCGGAAGCGAAAGGCCCGGTTGTTGCAGATTGCCTACGTCAGCAGTGTAATTCAGCAACCAAAGAAATCTTACGATCACTGCCAGTGGGGTCAAGTATTGCAGACATGATTAAGCATGTCGCAAAGGAAGAGCATCTAGCCCCGATTCAAGTGGCTGTTCGCACCGCAATAGCTAACGTGATGGCATGTTACAAATGTGGCCAGGCAGGCCACGTTTTGGCAAACTGTCCTCGATTGGGGAATCCGACGACAGCGCTCCCTCCGGGCCAAAATAGACCTAGAGGACCTTGTTGGGCTTGTGGAAAGAAAGGACATTTTGCCAAGGAATGCAGATCTAAAAACCAGGGAAACGGGAGGGGAAGAGGGCATCCAGGCTGCACACAGCCCTCTCCCACTTGGGATATGAGGCGGCTCGATTATGCCAACCTCAAGTGGGTCGAATCACCCCCAAACCCGCTGCCCCTTCGAGAAGCGACCAATTTTATGGTTCAACCAACAGTCCAGCCAAACCTGCCCCCACCTCAGGGACAGCAGGGACCACCTTCTGGAGTCGAGACCCCAGGGTGGCCCTGGCATTAAAGTGTGATAACCCGCCAGTGGCGTGGGGGATTTGTACTCTCCACAATACTCTAGATAGTACCACCATTAGCGTCCCCTTTTTAATCGATACCAGAGCAGATGTTACAGTTATTCCTGAGACAAACTGGCCCCCGCATTGGAAATTAAAAGACGCCCCCATGGTGGGTGGAGTCGGGGGATTATCCCGGGCTCGAAAGAGTGCTCAATTGGTAGCAATTACGCTTCACACTGAAAAAGGCCCAGAGAAAACCATTACCCTCCTCCCATATGTCATGTCAGGAGTCTCGCCCCTGTTGGGAAGGGACGCTTTAACTCTATTAAAAGCCAGAGTTACAAATTTACCCTAAGGGCCACTGCCGCATACCCACTTCCACCTACTAAACTGACGTGGAAATCATCTGACCCAGTGTGGGTCGAGCAGTGGCCCCTGTCAAAGCCTCGAATGGACGCTCTTCTTGAGCTAATCGACCGTGAGTTACAACGAGGTCATATAGAGCCTTCTACTAGCCCGTGGAATACCCCAGTTTTTGTAATATCTAAACGAACTGGCGAAGGGTTTTGCCTTCTCCATGACCTGCGTGAAGTTAACAAGAAAATTCAACCAATGGGTCCTGTCCAAACATTGTTGCCTATGAACTCTATGATACCAGAAAAACAACCTTGTGCTGTCCTTGATATTAAAGACTGTTTCTTTTCGATACCCCTACATGAGGAGGATAGGGAGCGGTTTGCTTTTTCTGTCGTGTTCCCAAATAGCCAACGCCCCAACCTACGTTTCCAGTGGAAAGTGCTACCACAAGGGATGATCAACTCGCCTACTATCTGCCAGATCACAGTGGATCGAGCATCATCCAGTACATGGACGACACCTTGATTGCCGCGCCATCAGGAAGTCAGGTAGACCAGCTGGTATCAGCAGTTTCGGAAACTTTAAGAATAAACGGGTTCGAAATTGCTAGTGCGAAAGTTAAAAGAGGACCATGTGTAACTTTTCTGGGAATGGGGATCACAAACTCTTATGTAACCCCCCCCCGATAAAAATCCGTCAAAACATCAGAACACTCCATGATATGCAACAATTAGTGGGGTCTTTGCAATGGCTCCGCAACATTGTCCTGGTCCCTCCTGAAATCATGACCCCCTTATATGATCTTTTGAGAGGAAAGCATCCCTGGGAACGAAAAATTCTAACAATGGACGCAATGAACTCTCTTGACTTTATCGAACAACAGGTATCGTCGAGCACGCTCGCCAGGTGGAACCCAGATGTACCACTTGACCTGTACGTACACTTCACGGAGGGAGGGGGAGTAGGGGCACTAGCCCAGGGGCCCCCTGAAAAAGTCCAACCAATACAATGGATAGTCCTGGGAAAATCGTCACGTGCATTTTCCCCAGGAGTTGAGTGCCTTGGTAATCTCATCATGAAAGGCAGAAAACTCGCCCTAAGACACCTAGGCATTGAACCCGCCAGGATATACCTACCCTTCCTCAAACAGCTCCCAACGCAATCAGTGGCAATGTCAGAGTATCTAGCTATAGCTCTCGTTGGATTTGGCGGAGAAATTCGGTATGCTGTGAAGCCCCCTTGGACTCAAATGCTGGCTATTGTCGACATCGACCTCCCATGGAAGATCATAGACCGACCCCAACAGGGACCAACTGTCTTTACAGACGCATCCTCAATAACTTCAACCGCGGCGGCAGTATGGCAATCCGGGGAAGAATGGCATTGTGTTAAAATGACCGATTGTGCGTTTTCCGTCCAGCAGCTGGAAGCGATGGCCGTAGTACTGGCATGTGGACTGTTCCAAATGGAACACCTCAATATAGTGACTGATTCGTTGTTTGTAGCCAAGCTTTGCTTAGCCATGTCGGGGCCCGGCCTGGCAACATCTACAATAGCCCTAATGCTGGAGGAAGCACTTTTTTCTCGAAAGGGCACCATATCGGTCATCCACGTCAACAGCCACGACCCAATCAAAGGGTTCTTTCAAATCGGCAACAACAAAGCAGATGCCGCTGCGAAAGGGTTGTGGACGCTATGTATGTGTGTGTACTTTAAATAATGCCTTTGTAAAAGAGTGGGGGGCGCAAGGCCTTTTGGAGCGATCCACCCTGTCGCCTGCCGGCCAATAAAACATACCTGCTTTATAATTCTCTACGAGTTGTAAGGTTTGATTCCGCAGATCAGGTGAGCAATTGTACTCTGCATCACTCATATATATATAGTTGTTATCATTATTACTCTTATTATTCTTATGATTTTAATTTTATTTTACTCTAATTATTAAATTGTTCTTATCTCAACCTACAAGCCTCCCCACCTTTACCCCTCCAATTCTCTCCCCGATTCCATGGGTGGGGGGAGAAGGGGGTGGAGGGAGAAAGGGGTGGCAGGGGTGGTGCTATGAGTGGCTGTGTCTTGTTTGGCTGCCAGCCAAGTTAAACTATCACATATGGTAAGGTTTTGGTAACAGGGAGTCTACAGGGGTGGCTTCTGTGAGAAGCTGCCAGAAGCTTCCCCCACGTCCAACAGAGCCAGTGCTAGCTGGCTCCAAGACTGATGCACCACTGCCAAAGCTGAGCCAATCAGTGACAGTGGTAGCGCCTCTGGGATAACATATTTAAGAAGAAGGAAAAAGTCGGTGTGCAACAGCAACTGTAGCTGAAGAGAGGAGTGAGAATATGTGAGAGAAAAAATTCTGCAGACACCAATGTCAGTGAAGAAGGAGGGGGAGGAGGTGCTCCAATAATCGGAGCAGAGATTCCTCTGCTACTTGTGGTGAAGACCATGGTGAAGCAGGCTGTCCCCTTGCAGCCCGTGGAGGTCCATTGTGGAGCAGATGACCACCTGTAGCCTGTGAAGGACCCCACGCTGGAGCACATGGATGCCCGAAGGAGGCTGTGACCCCTGGGAAGCTCACAATGGAGCAGGCTCCTGGCAGAACCTGTGACCCCTGTGGAGAGAGGAGACCACTCTGGAACAGGTTTGCTGGCAGGACTTGTGACCCCGTGGGGGACCCGCGCTGGAGCAGTCTGTCCCTGAAGGACTGCCCTCTATGGAAGGGGCCCACGATGGAGCAGTTCATGAAGAACTGCAGCCTATGGGAAGGACTCAAGTTGGAGAAGTTCATGGAGGACTGACTCACGTTGGAGAAGTTCATGGAGGACTGTCTCCCGTGGGAGGGACCCCACAGAGGAACAGGGGAAGAGTGTATAGAGTACTCCCCCTGAGGAGGAAGGAGCAACAGAAACAACATGTGATGTACTGACTGAAAATCCCCTATGCTGCTTGCAGGGAGGAGGTAGAGAAAATCGGGAGCAAAGCTGAGCCTGGGAAGAAGGTGTTTTAAGATTTGGTTTTATTTCTCATTATCTTCCTCTGATTTGTTTGGTAATAAATTAAATTAATTTTCTCCAATTTGAGTCTGTTTTGCCCATGACAGTAATTGCTGAGTTATCTCCCTGTTCTCATCTTGACCCATGAGTCTTTCGTTATATTTTCTCTCCCTTGTCCAGCTGAGGAATGAAAGACTATACCCACTTAACTCACGTCAGAACATGTAGAAACAATATAACTATCCACACATCTACAAAATTCTTTATAAATTAAAGAACATAATAAATAGTATTTAATCAATATGTTTAATGTAATAATAATGAAAATTCTTTATTCTTCATTATTAAACTGCTGTTTAAGAGGTAGAGGTGTAAGGTAATTTCTGCTGAGTCAAAATGTAGGTACAGATTAATTCTTCCCAAAGAAAAGAAGGCAGCTCTTTGTAAGCAGATAAGAGTGAAGAGACTGTATAAGAATTCACCCACTTTCCCCCCCACCCCCAGGGGATAGGGGAGAGGATTGGGGGCAAGAATTAGGAGGCTTGTAGGTTGAGATAAGAACAGTTTAATAATAGAAATAAAAGAAAACTTAAAAAAACCCCAACAACAACAACAAAAAAACCCAACTAAACAACTAATATTAAAATAGTAGTGATAATGATAACAGTAATAAGATATGCAAATGAGTGATAACCCAGTGCAACTGCTTACCACCCACTGACTAAGCCCAGCCCGTTCCCAGATAACGATCCCAGAGGAGCAACAATCCCAAAGCGAAACCACAATCCGGGAAGAGCAAGAGCCTGAGAGAAAAACCTGTGTGAATCCACCCCCCTTTCCAGTCATCCCTGGATAATATACTAAGCATGACAGGATATGATATGGAATATTTCATTGGCACATCCAAAAGCTAGTTTTGGGTTTTGCTATTCACTATGCTTCTCCCTCCCAGTCCTAATGCAGCTGTGAACAGCCAAACATGGTGGCCTTGAGCTCCAGCAGTAACTAATAACATCAGTACTTTTATCAATTATATTCTCAAAGCAAGTCTGAACTGAAATCAAAACACAGCTCTTCTAACTACTGAGAAGAAAATTAACTCTATCCTAGAAAAACCAGGACAAGATCATATGCTGAGGACAGAAGAGCAAAAGGTAGGCCTTGGCAGAGTCCACATTTTGAAGATACAAAAGTTTAGTTTGAATCACGTGCAGTAATATAAAGATGAGTATATTAATGATTCAAAACCATAGGTTAAATTATATCATTATTCTAGAACAATAGATTAAAGTCCCAACAGTATACTCGTTTGTCTAGCACACCCGAAGTGAGCCGCCACACAGCTTGCACTAGCTCATATTGTTAAATTATTTTGCCTGCACAGACATTTTGCATACAAAAGTGCCATAACTATTGTGTGGAAGACTATAGGGCACTTCAGTGGTGAGGGATGCATACAGATACATATCTAACAAACCCAACACAGGTGTTGTCAAGCTTAGCTGACTAGTTTATCTGGAGAACTTTTCAACTTTTCACATGGAAACATTACAGAAAATTAAAGCATTGCTTATATAAATTATAAACAAGTAAATTATTGCCCTATTTTCAAATGGTAAAAATATTTTTCTCTCTTAACTGATATTCAGCATGCTGAATGCTGTCTAGGTGCCACCGGGCAGATGAGGTATTAGAAATATAAAGGAAAATGCAACAGATATCTTAAAATGAAACTTTGTTTCACTCAGTATCTTACTACACTCATCCTAACTTGAGCAATAAACTTCAACAATGCCTGAAGCAAAGTAACATTTGTCACTGAGAAAAAAAACAACAAAAAAAACCCAGGGAATAAGGTGACCTTTTATACTTAGCAGTACTGTGAAAATCTACTGCCACAGAGGATTAAACAAACTTCTTTGGTCTTAAGAAGATTTCTTCTTAGTTTAAGAAATTGTGATTTTTTTCCCCCAAAATTCAGGTTCAAATACAGATTCCCAAAGGAAGAACTGAGATATTCCTCTACAGTTTTAATGTTAAGATATTAAGCCTAAAATATCTAAAAATTCCTTAAATACTGTGTTGAAAAGTAGTTCAGAAATTAGCTTTTTTAATCCCCCCACTATGAAATACACTAAATTTTCTAGAACAAGTGAGTAAATATCTGCATGAAACATTTCATTCTGGTTTGGGTTGGAAGAAAAGTTATGCCATAAGAAGAGCATAGCACTGGTCAGACTCAGTTCCCCATGTTTCCTTAGTGATCTGAGGTGACTCATCATGTCCTAAGAACATACCAAAAGTTTATATCATGCATTAGCATTGAGATCTTAATTTTCCATCAGTTTTCTTCACAGTTACATATTGTTCTGTTCTCACAAAATGGAAGAACCTGAATAACTATGAAAAAACAAACCATTTTTGGCTCTCTGAAAACTAAGTGGAGTTCTATAAAATGTAAAAATAAACAATTTAGTATCATTATTTTAGAATATTGGTGAAAATAGAAGAGAGAAGCTTATTAACAATTGCATTCATTCAGGGATTTGCTACGGTGCTTTTCAAAAAGCTAGTTACTCATCAAACTAATCTGAAGCAAGGGATAACATGTACAACCATGCAACCACATAATTTTGCATTAGATGACGTATATAAAACAATAATGATCAAATCAAGTAAATATAGTGGGATTAAAAAAGAACCAAGAAAGGAAATTTTTTTCTTTATTCACTGCCTCGGTAAACAAATTAAATTTCATTTAATCTTAATAAGCCAAAAATTGGCAGAAAAGGATGGACAGTCATAGTTTACATTTTTTACTCTGAAAAGTTAGTGTATTCACCTGTAGATTAATTTCAAATCTTTACCAGTTTAAAGACAGATATTCTTGAACACAGATTTTTCACTTCTATTTTATGTTCATACATAATTTATGTTGCATAGTGTGTTGTGATAAGTAGATATAAAAACCTACTCCTCCTTCTACTATCATCATAAAGGTTTCTCATTATTGCTAACTATTGCCAAAGGACTAACTTTATCCTCACCCAGGACATCACTTTCCCCAACCACTGTACCCCTTTAATCACACCTATTTTATATTGGTTTCTCTACAATCCAGACTGTTTGAAACAGCTTCAGAAAAAAAATCTTTTTTGTCTACTCCAATTTCGGTTTTATATGCCCTTTAGAGTCCATTCAGATGATAGCTACCCTTATCTGTCTGATATAGTTTTGATCCCATTTGTACTGCCTGGGAACATACATATTTTATAGCTATTTTTTGCCAGTAGTCAGTTCCTAACTGTTGCTAACATTACCAGGAGAGTTCAGATACTGGAATTCTCACTACACTTCCAAAAGCTTACGGGTTCACATTCAAATCCTATTCTCAGTATTGTCGGTACTCTGATAAAATAATCAAGATTTGATTGTATGGAAAAGTTGGATTTGATTCAAAAAGAATAGAGAATTGTAGAGCATAATGAATAGGTTGGAAGTGTTAGCTTTGAGTTGGGCAATCATGGAGACCTCTCCAAGAAGAGACTGTAAAGTCCCAGGCCTGTTCTAATCATTAACTTAGTACTGGAGTTCAGAACAATGAATCTTCATCATAGAATTACAGAAATTGAAATTTATCACCTTAGTGTTCATAGAAGCATTAAGCCTCTGTTTTACTGATCACTGGGATGTGACGAGATTGTGTTGAGCTAACTCCTTGGGACAAGGTAGACAGAAGTGTTGGAGACAGGCCCAGGAGAGAACTGAGCATGCGCAAAGGAAAAGTACAACCAAAGGACACAGTGATGAAGACTATCGACGCTATCAGAAGACCATGATGACCACCAGAAAGTTGCTTTCGAATGGGAAAACCCCGATACAGGGAGGAAAATCCAACTAACCTGGATAGTGTTATCTCAAAGATTTAAAAATAGCCCTACCATTTTTGGAAATCAGTTGGCTAAAGAATTAGAAACCTGGGCTAGGCCCTCTGGAAATGGGACTATTCAGCAATACATGGATGATAGATCTTAATAGCCATGGAAAGGGAGGAGGACTGTAAAACTTGGACTGTAAGCTTGCTAAATTTTCTGGGACTAAGTGGTTATCGAGTATCATTGCAGAAAGCACAAATCCTGAAGAAGGAGGTGATCTACCTTGGATTAGTGATATCGAAGGGACAATTACAGCTTGGAAACGACCGCAAAGAGGCCATCTGCCAAGCTCCAGAACCCACCATGGTAAAAGAACTGCGAACCTTTTTGGGAATGACAGGTTGGTGTCATCTGTGGATTGCTGATTATGGACTATTGGTTAAGCCTTTGTATCAATCACTGAAGGAAAACAAGAAATCATTGATCTGGACTGGTGAGGCAAAAAACACATTTAGAGACTTAAAATTGGAACTGATGAGAGCGCCAGCTTTGGGATTGCCGGATGTAACAAAGCCCTTCTGGCTGTTCTCTTACGAGAGGCAAGGGGTGGCTTTGGGAGTCCTGGCTCAAAGGCTGGGGCCCTATAAGAGAGCAGTTGCCTATTTCTCAAAAAAACTAGATGAGGTCAGCAAAGGATGTCCAGGGTGCCTCCAAGCTGTAGCAGCAGTGGTGCTAATCATACAAGAGGCCCAGAAGTTTACCCTGGGTCAGAAGATGATTGTGCACACCTCACATGCCGTGGCCACAGTTCTGGAACAAAAGGGAAGACACTGGCTCTCACCTTCGAGGTTTTTAAAATACCAAGCAATATTAACTGAACAAGATGAAGTAGAACTTATCACCTCCTTTATTGTTAACCCTGCTTCTTTTCAGAGTGAGAATCGGGAACTGGATGCTGTGTCTCATGATTGTATAGAGACCATTGAAACAGTATACGCCAGCAAACCTGACCTGAGAGAAGAGCCTTTGGAGAAAGCTGACCATACCTGGTACACCAATGGTAGCAGCTTCATTAAGAATGGGGTTCGGATGGCAGGGTAAGGAACAGGTGATAGAAGCTAAGTCCTTACCTAAAGGCACCTCAGTGCAACAAGCAGAAATAATTGCCCTGATAAGAGTGTTGGAACTTGGAAAAGGACAGCGAATTAACATATGGACAGACTCTAAAAACGCTTTTGGGGTAGTTCGCGCTCACGGAGAAATTTGGAAGGAACGAGGACTTTTAACCACCCAAGGGAAACACATAAAACATGCAGATATGATTCTGCGACTTTTGGAAGCATCACTATTACCCTCAGCGGTGGCAATTATGCATTGCAAGGGACATCAAAAAAGTAACACGGACAGGGAAGTGGGAAACAAATTGGCTGATTATGAAGCAGAAAGGGCAGCGGAACAAGGTGAGGTATCAAGTTTTGTCCCTGAAAAGTCTTTGCCACTACCAGAACCAGCAGATTATGATGAAAAAGATCAAAAATCTAGGGGCCAAGATTACACTCTCTGGTTGGGCTGAGCTAGAGGAAGGAAGATCAGTAGTCCCTTTCAAAATGCTATGGAAATTGGTAAAAACAGAACACAAAAAACCCATTGGGGAAGGGATGCCCTTTATACTTCACTTTCAAAACAGATAGTAGCAACAAGTATGTTCCATACTGTGAAAACAGTAGTGGAGAGATGTGAAGTAAGCTTGAAGAATAATCCTAAAGAAGAAAATTGGGTGCGATTTGGAGCAATTGAAAAGGGAAATGCTCCGGGCCAGACATGGCAAATATATTTTTCGGAACTTCCTAGAAAAGGGGGCTACCGATATCTATTGGTCTTAACTGACACCTTTTCTGGATGGACAGAAGCATTTCCTTGCAGGACCAACAAGGCATAGGAGGTCACAAAAATACTGCTGAACATGAACATCTCAAGGTTTGGAGTGCCTGAAGTAATATCTCCGGATAGAGGGTCACACTTCATATCTAAGGTAGTCCAACAAGTGAGCAAATTTCTGGAAATCCATTGGACATTACATGTACCTCATCGGCCACAGGCTAGTGGCCAGGTAGAGAAAATGAATCATATACTAAAAATCCAACTAGGCAAGATTTGTCAGGAAGCCAATTTAAGGTGGGATCAAGCTCTTCCAATAGCACTCTTAAGAATTCGAACAAAGCCAAGGACCCAGGAAAAACTAAGTCCATTCGAACTGCTATATAGGAGACCTTTCCAAACAAGGTATCAGGGACAGGACTTAAATCAAGTAGGTGAAGTTGGTTTGCAACAATACTTGATTGCATTGGGGAAACAATTACAGGAAGTAAACAAATTGGTAATGTCTAATCGATCATGGGGACTGGACCCCCCAGTGCATCCTTTTAACTCTGGAGATTGGGTTTATGTTAAAAATGTTACAGGTGACCCCCTGGAGGAGAAGTGGAGTGGACCGTTCCAAGTATTGCTCACGACTTTCACAGCAGTCAAGCTCAAGAAGCACGCTGCATGGATACACTATTCAAGAATTAAGAGAGCTCCTGAAGCTTGGACAGTTGAACAGCAGTGAACCCTTCGGATAAAGCTCAAGCGAACAACATGACTGGTTTGGTTTTATCAGTAGCAATCCTATTCATGAGTCAGGTTAACTGGATTGAGGGGTGGGACCAGAATTTGCATTTGTCTTTGGTTCAAGATGTTATCAGAGTGTATTGGGTCTGGCTGGGATGGAGTTGATTTTCCCCGTGGCAGCCCTCACAGTGCTGTGTTTTGTATTGGTGGCTCGAGGGGTGTTGAGAACACACCAGTGTTTTGGTTACTGCTGAGCAGTGCTAGCACAGCACCAAGGCTGGCTCTCCAACATTTCCTCCCAGTAGGCTGGGGGTGGGGAAGGTCTTGGGAGGGGACATAGCCAGGACAGCTGACCCAAACGGACCAAAGGGATATTCCATACCATATGACCTCTGCTCAGAAATAAAAGCAAGGAGAATGGAGGGGGAAGGGGGAGCATTCGTTACTTCCGTTTGTCCTCCGGAAACCGCAATGCGTATGAAAACCCTGCTTCCTGGGAAGAGGCCAAACATGGCCTGCTGATGGGAAGAATAGAATAAATATTTTGTTCTTTTGCTTCTATTAAAACTGTCTTTGTCTCAACCCACAAGTTTGGGGTTTTTTGTGTTCCATCTTATTTTCTCCCCTCCCCATCTTGCTGAGGAGGGGGGTGATAGAGTGGGCTTTGGTGGGCATCTGGCATCCAGACAGGATCAACCCACCACACCAGAGTTCTAAACAAAAGTGACTGTTGAATCTGCAGCCAAATACCTAAAAACTCCAATAAGGAATTATCTCTAACAAGGATACCAATTCCAGCCAATACATCATGGACCAAGTTGTGGGCAAACACTACCTTTGACAATGTAATAGAGGATAAACCTCTAGATTTGGATAGCTGTATCTCTGAAGATACCCCGAACTATTGCACTTGTGTGCGAAGATGCTCACCACCAAAAAACTTAGGGCAATTGGATTGTAAATTTCCTGGTCCATCAACTGTAATCAAACTATTGATATAGCTTACCCCTTTCAATGGCCAGTGCCCAACGGGAAGGGCTGGTATTGGATATGTGGAAATATAGCATGAAAGATGCTTCCGGAAAATTGGAAAGAGGTCTGCACTCTAGGTGCTGTGGTACCCAATCTAACTGTAGTAGAAAAGATTGATGAGCATTCATCATGGTTACAAACTTTTTAAAAAGAACAAGGAGGGTGTCTAATGCAATAGCAGGAAGACCTACTGGGTTTTAAAGTTTTATGAGATGGTACTTTCCCTGGTTAGGAGTTAGTGAATTCGAAAATACCATCGTAAACATTTCAGCAGTAATAGAAAACACTGAGAATAGAACTATAGATGCTATCCAGGCAATGCAAATTGAAGTGTGGAGTTTGTCAATAGTGACCCAAAACAGAATGGCCCTTGATTTATTATTAGCCTCACAAGGAGGCGCGTGCGCAACTATAAATACTAGCTGCTGAGTCTATATAGACCAAAGCTGCAAAATCTCAACAGTTCTAAAGGAAATTTGGGAACAGACTAAAATGTTGTATGAGATAGCCAAGGATGACACCTCATGGGGATTTGAAGAGCTGTGGAACAAAGTAACTTCATAGCTACCTAGCTTATCTTGGCTAAAAAATTTGGTTTTCTTTGTTCTCTTAGCTTCAGAAATATGCATTCTAGAGGCTTTAGTCTTTCAAACCTGTACTTGCTGTAATAGATTATAATTGTAAAAAATTTACAAGTTGAAAGAAAATGGGGGGGAATGAAAGAGTAAATCCTGAGAAATTAAAAGACTTATAGATCACTTAGTTGCTTGCTTAGTTACAAAACTTAGAAGATGAAGACATCACCTAGCTGTTGTAACACATCCGTCCTCAGAAATTGCTAATAACCTTGGAATGGGTGTTTATCACCTAGCTGTTTGCTTGCTTAAATCATTAAACTTACATCTGCTCTTCTCAGCCCCTGAGAACACGATGGCCTTAGGACCTTTGCAGATGTTCTCCCACAACATTGTCATGGGTGGCTAAGCTCAGGGAAGAACAGATAGATAAGAGTTAATGACTAAACATTCTTCAAGGAATATTATTCTAAATGCATGACTGAGGTGCCACTGAGCAAGGCCGAAGAGGAAATCAATCATTGGACATCATGATAAAACCTACTGAAGACCACCGACTCATTTTACTGTGTAAGTGTGAAGGACATCTACATATGCTAAATAGCAATGAATATGCATGTATTAGGTCAATATAATGTGTGCTAAAACAAAGACACACGCACACACACCTTGGGGAGCGATCTCTGTGTGTGTCCAGCGCTGCAATAAAGAATACTTGCTTTCTAAAACTCCAAAATGAGTCTTAAAATTCCAAAATTAGTCTTTCTCTCATGGGCTTTCTTGGTGTTGATCTGCGGAATCAAACCTTAAAACTTGTAGAGAGTTATAAAGCAGGTATGTTTTATTTGCCGGCGGGCGACAGGGTGGATCGCTCCATAAAGGCCCTAGGCGCCCCCACTGCTTTGCAAAGGCATTATTTAAAGTACACACACATACATATTCATTCAATTTAGGTTAGGTTAAGCTAATTAGTTCCAAGAAATCTTTAATATGAGTTCACTCCCATTTGCGCTTGCGCACTGCCTCCTGGTGGTGCTTGTTAGCACCCTTTATCACTATAAACTTTTCGTCTTTTCTCCTTGCACATGCTCAGTATCCCCTTGTAGACCGCTAGACCAAAGCCAGCTTTCTTGCTTCAGACTGCAGGTGTTGCATACCAGTTCCTTCTTATCTTGCTCGCATACCAGGCGTCGCAAGGCTTTTGCTGATAGTGTGGAATAGCTTGCTAGTTATTGTAAAAGTTTCCCACTTAACACGGAGACAAAATGAACTAAAATTATTTTCTAAAATCTAACTCATAATACAGAAAAAAATGAATCTTAAACTAATGTATTGGGTTTGAGTGGCAAGGTTTTGGTAGCAGTGGAGGGGGGGGGACATGGGGTGGCTTCTGTGAGAGAAGCTGCCAGAAGCTTCCCCCATGTCTGACCTGACACAGCCAATGCCAGCCAGCTACAAGAACGGACCTGCCGCTGGCCAAGGCCGAGCCAATCAGTAACGCCTCTGTGATAGCATAATTAAGAAAAAAAAAGGAAGAGAGGGAAGAAAAAAAAGCTGCACACTTTGCAGCTAGAGAGAGGAGTGAGAAGATGTGAGACAAACAACTCCACAGACACCAAGGTCAGTGAAGAAGGAGGGGGAGGAGGTGCTCCAGGCACAGGAGCAGAGATTTCCCCGCAGCCTGTGGTGAAGACCATGGTAAGGCAGGCTGTCCCCCTGCAGTCCATGGAGGTCCATGGTGGAGCAGATGTCCACCTGTAACCCGTGGAGGACCCCACACCGGAGCAGCCTGAATGAGGCTGTGACCCCATGGGAAGCCCATTCTGGAGCAGGCTCCTGTCAGGACCTGTGGCCCCTTGGAGAGAGGAGTCCATGCCAGAGCAGGTTTGCTGGCAGGACTTGTGACCCCGTGGGGGACCCGCGCTGGAGCAGTCCCTTCCTGAAGGACTGCACACCATGGAATGGACCCATGCTAAAGCAGTTAGTGAAGAGCTGTCAGTCCTGGGAAGGACTCACGTTGGAGAAGTTTGTGGAGAACTGTCTCCCGTGAGAGGGACCCCACACTGGTGCAGGGGAAGGAGTCCTCCCTCTGAGGAGGAAGCAGTGGCAGAAACAACGTGTGATGAACTGACCCCAACCCCATTCCCTGTTCCCCTGTGCCGCTGGGGGGAGGAGGTGGAAAATCGGGAAAGAGATTAAGCCCGGGAAGAAGGGAGGGATGGGGGAGGTGTTTTAAGATTTGGTTTTACTTTTCATTCTCCTCTAATTTTGATTGGTAATAAAGTAAATTTGTTTTTTTCCCCCAAGTAAAGTCTGTTTTGCCTGTGCCAGTAACTGGTGAGTAACCTCTCTCCGTCCTTATCTCCACCCACGAGCTTTTCATTATACTTTTCTCCCCCTGACCATTTGAGGAAGGGGAGTGATAGAGTGGGCTTTGGTGGGCATCCGGCCTCTGGCCAGGGTCAACCCACAAACAACTAATTTTCTAAAATCTAACTATATTTTATATTTTCGCATATCAATTCCCCCCTGTCTTTTATCCTAGGCAAATTCGTTTGACTTATACATGATCTATTTCTCAAAGTGAAATTGGATAATACTTTGCTTGAAAGTTGCTTCTTAATGCATTCTCATATGCCCTAAGTAGACAAGTTATAAATGTTAGTCGCTGTAGCATTCTCCAATTCCAAACAAACAGTATCGCAGATTAAGCAAAACTAATTAGTACTAATATCAAAAGGACACCAATGGGGTTACACAACCCATTTAGAGTACCAGTTGCAGTAGGTGTCCATCCAAATACCAGTTGTTTTTTGCATCTTCTTTTGCCCTTTTAAGACCCTATGAATTTCCTCTGTGTCATGGTGGACAGTTAACAGGATTTTCTGTCCATTTTCTTGGGCCTCTTTCAAGATTTTGATCAAATCTTGATGTTTCATCAATTGTTTTACCAATGTAAGATTCATTCCAATAGGTACAGGTGATAATTTATGAAACATTACATAGTTGGATTTTATCAACTGGTGGGATACGACTGGTGCTAAATAAGAAAAGTCACATCCAACAATTTTAACAAAGTTACAAATTCAAAAATTAGAATGATTCTCACTATCTACTATTGCTTTGTCTATTGTCATAGAGTCACAAGCAGTTCTCAAACACACACAACCTTGGCCAGTATATACAAGCACTGTCTTTTGATTACTGTCTGGATGGATTTTGAAATGAGAAATGGTTTGCTCAGTATCGCGGCAAATGTCCTGGGCATCAATTTTCTTACTTTCACAAATGAATCCTTGTTGTTCTCGTGCAGTGCAAGACTCTAAATTTATAGTTTGCCATTTCTCATTCACTATTTGAGCCCATACTCTATGTTCAAAGGGGTAGAGCACAGCTCCATTGTGGTTCAGTCCTAATGTAATGATGGGGTGGATTACGTATATTGAAGCATTACGTATGGTCAATACAAAGGTCGTGGCCATACAAGTGATGGGGTCATAGGTGAAGTTTATCAGAGTCCACCAGGATTGGAGCTCTCTCTTGAAGTCAGTGGCACTTTCCCAAACATCTTTCCAAATTTTGGTGGGGAAAGTGCCCTCTTTACCTTCTCTTACAATTGATGCGGCCACTGATTGCATCCATAGTTGTGCACGTGTGCAACTGAGAGCCAAAGAAACATTATCTTGGACTACACCAAGTGCATCTATTATCAATTTGTGGTCCTGTTCCTCTACCTCTTCCCACTTTGGTAATACTTTTGATAATAACCATTGATTAGTTCCTAAAGCTGATAGGGAAGATTGCAAAGGTTGTTGTAATTTGGTCAAATCACTAGTTGCAGTGGCTAGTTTATTCATTAATATCTCTGAGTCGATTCCATTTAAAACTGCCAATCCTGTCCCTAACACACCGGTTAGGTCTCTCTGCCTTCAGCCCCTAAAGGGTACTTGTTTCTGCAACCAGGTTGTCCATCCCTCGAAGGACATTTCTAAGAAAGGGGAACAAGCAGGCTGAATTTCAGAGACATTGATTTTATAGAATCATAGAATGGTTAGGGTTGGAAGGGACATTAAAGATCATCTAGTTCCAACACCTCTGCCATCAGCACGGACACCTTCCACTAGACCAGGCTGCTCAAAGCCTCATCCAACCTGGCCTTAATTACTTCCAGGGAGGGGGCATCCACAATTTCCTTGGACAACCTGTTCCAGTGTCTGACCACCCTCACAGTGAAGAATTTCTTCCTAATATCTAATCTAAACCTACCCTCTTTCAGCTAAAAGCCATTTCCCCTTGTTTTATCATTAAATGCCCTTATGAAAAGTCCCTCCCCAGCTTTCTTGTAGGCTCCCTTCAGGTATTGGAAGGCCGCTATAAGATCTCCCTGGAGCCTTCTCTTCTCCAGGATGAACAGCCCCAACTCTCTCAGCCTGTCCTCATAGGAGAGGTGCTCCAGCCCTCGGATCATCCTCGTGGCCATCCTCTGGACTCGTTCTAACTGGTCCATGTCTTTCTTGTGTTGGGGGCTCCAGAACTGGACACGGTACTCCAGGTGGGGCCTTATAAGAGCGGAGTACAGAGGGACAATCACCTCCCTTGACCTGCTGGCCACGCTTCTCTTGATGCAGCCCAGGATATGGTTGGCTTTCTGGGCTGCAAGCGCACATTGCCAGCTCATGTTTTGCTTCTCGTCCACCACCACTCCCAAGTCATTCTCTTCAGAGCTGGCCTCAAGCCACTCATTGCCCAGTCCGTATTTGTGATTAGGGTTGCCCCGACCCAGGCGGAGGACCTTCCATTTGGCCTTGTTGAACTTCATGAGGTTAGCACAGGCCCACCTCTCAAGCCTGTCAAGGTCCCTCTGTGGCATCCTGTCCCTCCAGAATGTCAACCACACCACTCAGCTTGGTATCATCGGCAAACTTGCTGAGGGTGCACTCAATCACACTGTCCATGTCTCCGACAAAGATGTTGAACAGCACCGGTCCTGCAGTGGGCTATCTGGCGAGCGAGAAATGAGCCACTCCCACATCCACAAGATGCAAGCTCAAATCCGTTTTATTATCAGAAAGCTGCGTGTTATATAGCCCGTTAAGTTCCGCATACATGTTCACACACTACGAAGCTAATTATAATTGGTTAATAGCACTATTCACACTTTTGACCTCTCAGTCTTTCTCAGTCTCACTGGTTCACTCTTATCTTGGTTCAGGTTCACTTCCTGGTCGTCATTTCCAGCTGGCATCCATCTTGTCAGCAGTTGTTTATTACTTTCACACATCTTTCATACGTAGCTGCATTCCTTTCTCTCAGCTTATCTCTTCTGGCATTTGTTGAAAGCGGCCTAGCTGCGGCCTAGCCAGTATCACAGCCATGTAATAATGCTAAGGCCCCAACACGGTCCCAATACTGCACCTTGAGGGACACAAGGTTGTTAATTTTCATTAACAATTCAACATGTTTAAGAGATCATTCTGGGTTGGACAACATCTGTTGTTGCCCTGTGTTCCTGATCGCATGCGGTCCAATTTTAAAAATCTTTGGATCAGGTACAATGGTTGTTTGAGTGGTAGATGTCTCTGGAGAAACTGTAGTAGTGGGCGAAATTGTGGTCGGCAGCTCGCCAATCTCAATTTTAACTCTGTAGGTTAGTGCTTTCTTTCTTGATTCTTGCCCTACGCATACTACGAAGACTGGCTCCATTAAAATAAAATTGTACCAACACTCTAATGTAGTCATACATGAGATCTTACGTTTAAGGGAATGATCATCTGTCCTTGTCACAGAGACCTGGGTGCCTCCTGAAATTAGGGCTTTATTATCATCCTTATGGTACATTTGACACCCCACTTTTATTTTATCTCCTGGCTTCCCCCATAACCGGGCAACTCTGTCCTTATCGTCTCTGCCCCATTGATTTCTTTGGTCCACCTCATCCTCGCAAAGAACCACAGTAGCTAGCCCTGTTTTCAGGTCTACATTTCCCATTATTCCGGTGTAGTTCTTCTGAGTGTGATTCCAAGGCCAGCCATTAGGCTCTTGGTTGCAGGCAAGAGAGAAGATACAAAAAAGTACTAACAGTTCAAATCCACAATTGATCATGTTAAAAGTCTAAATTCAGGACCAAGTGTCAGTTTTGTTATCATAAAACTAGCTTTTCTATTTCTCTAAGTTGTATCTGTAAGCTTATTACATAGTTAGTTAATGCTTCAGTACCAACTTGTGTTGATGTTCCTGCTTGAACCATATAGGGCCTTCCATACAATATCTCAAAAGGGCTTAATCCTTCCTTAACCCTTGGTTTGGATCTGATTCGTAGCAAAGCTAGGGGTAGTGACTGAGGCCAAGGTAATCCAGGTTCTTGACCCAATTTTACAATCTGTAATTTAAGGAGGTGGTTCATCTTTTCCACCTGTATTGGGTTTGCATGGCAAGGTTTTGTTAGCAGCTGAGGGGGGACATGGGGGTGGCTTCTGTGAGAGAAGCTGCCAGAAGCTTCCCCCATGTCTGACCTGACACAGCCAATGCCAGCCGGCTACAAGAACGGACCCGCCAATGGCCAAGGCCGAGCCAATCAGTAACGCCTCTGTGATAACATAATTAAGAAAAAAAAAAAAAAAAGAAGAGAGGAAAAAAAAAGAAGCTGAACACTTTGCAGCTAGAGAGAGGAGTGAGAAGATGTAAGAGAAAACAACTCCACAGACACCAAAGTCAGTGAAGAAGGAGGGGGAGGAGGTGCTCCAGGTGCCGGAGTAGAGATTCCCCTGCAGCCTGTGGTGAAGATCATGGTGAGGCAGGCTGTCCCCCTGCAGCCCATGAAGATCCATGGTAGAGCAGATGACCACCTGTAGCCTGTGGAGGACCCCATGCCAGAGCAGGTGGATGCCCGAAGGAGGCTGTGACCCCATGGGAAGCCCGCGCTGGAACAGGTTCCTGTCAGGACCTGTAGCCTGTGGAGAGAGGACCCCACGCCGGAGCAGGTTTGCTGGCAGGACTTGTGACCCCGTGGGGGACTCGCGCTGGAGCAGTCCCTTCCTGAAGGACTGCACACCATGGAATGGACCCATGATAAAGCAGTTCGTGAAGAACTGTCAGTCCTGGGAAGGACTCACGTTGGAGAAGTTTGTGGAGAACTGTCTCCCGTGAGAGGGACCCCACGCTGGTGCAGGGGAAGGAGTCCTCCCTCTGAGGAGGAAGCAGTGGCAGAAACAACGTGTGATGAACTGACCCCAACCCCATTCCCTGTCCCCCTGTGCCGCTGGGGGGAGGAGGTGGAAAATCGGGAAAGAGATTAAGGCCGGGAAGAAGGGAGGGATGGGGGAGGTGTTTTAAGATTTGGTTTTACTTCTCATTATCCTCTGGTTTTGATTGGTAATAAAGTAAATTTGTTTTTTTCCCCTAAGTCGAGTCTTTTTTGCCCGTGCCAGTAACTGGTGAGTGATCTCTCTCTGTCCTCATCTCCACTCAGGAGCTTTTCGTTATATTTTTCTCCCCCTGCCCATTTGAGGAGGGGGAGTGATAGAGTGGGCTTTGGTGGGCATCTGGCCCCTATCTAGGGTCAACCCACCACAACCAGGGAAGGCATCCTTCCCCTCTACTGGTGAGGCCATACCTTGAGTACTGTGTCCAGTTTTGGGCCCCTCATTACAAGAAGGACATTGAGGCACTGGAGCGTGTCCAGAGAAGGGCAACAAAGCTGGTGAAGGGGCTGGAGAACAAGTCTGATGAGGAGCTGCTGAGGGAACTGGGGTTGTTTAGCCTAGAGAAGAGGAGGCTGAGGGGAGACCTTATCACTGTCTACAACTACCTGAAAGGAGGTTGTAGCGAGGTGGGTGTGTGTCTCTTCTCCCAAGTAACTAATGATAGAACAAGAGGAAATGGCCTCAAGTTGTTCCAAGGGAGGTTCACATTGGACGTCAGGAAAAATTTCTTCACTGAAAGGATTATCAGGCACTGGAACAGGCTGCCTAGTGAAGTGGTTGAGTCACTATCCCTGGAGGTATTTAAAAGATGGGTAGATGAGGTGCTCAGAGATATGGTTTAGCAGTGGACAGGTACGGTTGGACTCGATGATCTCAAAGATCTTTTCTAACCAAATGATTCTATACACTTCAAGATTAACTCCCACAATTTGAAGAGATTGCATCTTTTTACACTTTATAAATAGAAGCAAAAATTGTACATCCAGTACACGTGTTGGAATGGTCTAGTCTAATTCCCAAAAGGACAAGTATAGAGCTCAAAGGGGAGCTTTTTGCTGCTATAAATTATCATAACTCCAGAAGAGATATGGCAATTTATTCCAAAGAAGGATCTGTCCTTAGGAGCCTGCCTGCTTCTACCTCTCCAGCCCTCAAGCTTTACCAATATGATTTATTTTTTCTCTCCTTTTGCAAGGAACCCTCACCTGAAGACACCTAGCTACTTTGGGATCCACAGAATGGAACAGATGAAGAATTCCATACTTTTAAAATAAATTATCTTAGTGATCTGTAGCAGGTGCTTTATCTCTTTTGAATTATTTCTAAAGGGAGATAATATTAATTTCTAATCATAAAAAGTCTTAAGACATTTATTCCACGTTAGGAAGCTTTTCTGAGGCAGAGAAGACATTAACCTCATTCCCCTTTTGGCTAAACTCACAATCATTAACATCTTGTGCTGGGCAGGTGGATGGGTAAAAATTCCAAATCAAAGAAAATGCTGTCAAAATATTTTTGAAACATTTCAATATCCATTTTCCATGAAACACAACTAGAAGATGCAAAACAGGAGACAGTGAGGCACATAGTTTATATCATTGCTCACATTTCCACCTCTGAGTAGTTAATTTATATCCAAGTTGTACTAGTAAATCCTTTATGTATCACTATCATTTATTTCTGGTGTGGAATAAATTTACACATTCATTTCATCTATTCAAGGCAGTATACAGACAGGAACTAGCTGTCAAAGCTTTCCTAATGATTTTTCAGTGTATCTTTTTTCTATATTCCCTTCAAATGTCATCTTCTCTTGTCTTCTGTCAAACTGTTGCAAGCATGAAAATAATAAATAATACACACTTTGTATTCCAGCAACTTTATATAAGTGTTCTTAACATATAAGCTCTCCAGAGAATCAAAGGAGAGAAAATTTGAGTTGTAGCTCTCTTATCTTAAAATTAATGAGAAACCATTATGTTCTATTTGTGATACATCCCACAGACAGTGCCTGGGAGCTGAGGGAGAGACAATCTTCCCATGGTACATACAGCACCGGCATACTGACAGTAACAATAGTTCTTGAAGCAGAGACCCTCCCCAACAGCCCACGGGAAGCCCCCAGGAGTTACAGGTCCATCTGTTTCCCTGAGCCAGCTCATCTCACATCATCAATCATACATTTGAAAAAGTGCAAAAACCAGTATCAGCTTACTGTGACAAAGGCAGAAAAAAAGAATAAATTTCTGTATTTGAAGATATAGTCATTATTTTAATAAAGTCCATGCTGACTTTAAAAATGTAAAGTTTTTTTACTAATTCCATGAGTAGCTGTGTTTGAGCCACTGAGAAGTAGGAGCATCTTTCTGATATACTGAAATAATGCTGAGAAAAATCTAAGCTTTATCAGTGTTTTACATCTGATTTCACCACACCATACTGAAACCAAAACACAGCATTATTCTATCTACTAAGAAGAAAATCAACTTTATCTCAGCAAAACCAGGACACTTTTATTTTTAATGCATTTGACTATATTAACTAAATCATCAATGTTTAGTCCAACTTCTGAGTACCTCACTAGGTGCCTGGGCTGCTGATACAGGCATGGGGGCATTGCATCTTTCCAACTAGAATCCAAGCAGAGCACTGCTGAAAGTACCAGTGTGAAAACCATACCTACCATCTCAACTTCGGCCTTTCAATGCCTTCTCTGATGTATTTTGAGGTACTCCCTTATACTCAGGATGCCCTGTCTGAACTCTCTAATGGATTTAGATAGCTACATCTTTTCTTTAAAAACCTAAATGCATTGGTGCCCCTGCTTTACCCAATAGGTCAGTGGTTCGAGCTTTCACCTTGCTTGAATTCTCTCTTCTGCCAAGGAAGCTCTCCTACAACAGTGTTCATATGACCAGATAATCTGGGACTTTCTGAGAAAGGAGCACTTCCTCATCCACCTGATGAGGTTTTACCATTTTGCATACAAATATTTTCCCACAGGGAGGTAACCTAACTACTTGGCTGCATTTTCACTCCTCTCTCTGTTTCAATCATATGGAATTACTACAGGTAACACAAAGCAGCATAAACAGGAGAAATAAAGTGTTTTCCATGCCTAATACTTTCTGTGCTCCCACCAGGGGTGGTCTTCTGGAAGGCAAAAGTGTGCATTGGTTAAGCTGTGGAGTAAAAACAACAGCAAATACTCCAAAGATGAAATAGGGATAGAAAGCCTCGCTAGGATTTCTAAACTAGTCACAGATGTGACATGCTGTGTATGGACAGCATTGAGATATTTCTCTGCATACCTAGAGGAATTTTCCTCATGGTCAGTGATCTGCAGAATCAAACCTTACAACTCAGAGAGAGTTATAAAGCAGGTATGTTTTATTCGCCAGCGGGTGACAGGGTGGATCGCTCCATAAAGGCCCTGCGCGCCCCCCTCTTTTACAAAGGCATTACTTAAACTACACACACATATATATTCATTAAATTTAGGATGGATTAAGCTAATTAGTTAAAAAAAAAATTTAACATAAATTCACTCCCATTCATGCTTGCGCACTGCCTCCTGTTGGTGCCTGTTAGCACCCTTGTAGACCTCTAGACAAAACAAAGCCAGCTTTCTTGCTTCAGACTGCAGGTGTTGCATACCAGTTCCTTCTTATCTTGCTCCAGACTGCTCGCATACCAGGCACCGCTAGGCCTGTGCTAATAGTGTGGAATAGCTTGTTAGTTATTGCAAGGGTTTCCCACTTAACACAGACAAAACGATCTAAACTTGAAGTTTCCCACCTAACACAGAGACAAAATGAAGCTAAGCTTATTTTCTAAAATCTAATTCTTAATACAGTAAAAAAAAAGGATCTTAAACTCACTTTAAAAAATCTATCTATATTTTATATGTTCACTTATCAATTCCCCCGTCTTTTATCCTAGGCAAATTTGTTAGCCTTATACACAATCCCTTTTGGGAAATGGAACTGGATAATACTTTGCTTGAAAGTTGCTTCTTAATGCATTCTCATGTGCCCTAAGTAGAGAAGTTATAAATGTTAGTCGCTGTAGCATTCTCCAATTCCAAACAAACAGTATGGCAGATTAAGTAAAACTAATTAGTACTAATATCACAAGGACAACAATGGGGTGACACAACCCATTTAGAGTACCAGTTGCAGTAGGTGACCATCCAAATAGTGTGTCCCACCAGTTGTGTTTTGTATCTTCTTTTGTCCTTTTTAAGACCCTATCAATTTCCTCTGTGTCATGGTGGACAGTTAACAGGGTTTTCTGTCCATTTTCTTGGGCCTCTTTCAAGGTTTTGATCAAATCTTGATGTTTCATCAATTGTTTTACCAATGTAAGATTCATTCCAATAGGTACAGGTGATAATTTGTGAAACCTTACATAGTTGGATTTTATCAACTGGTGGGATACGACTGGTGCGAAATAAGAAAAGTCACATCCAACAATTTTAACAAAGTTACAAATTCAAAAATTAGAATGATTCTCACTATCTACTATTGCTTTGTCTATTGTCATAGAGTCACAAGCAGTTCTCAAACACACACAACCTTGGCCAGTATATACAAGCACTGTCTTTTGATTACTGTCTGGATGGATTTTGAAATGAGAAATGGTTTGCTCAGTATCGCGGCAAATGTCCTGAGCGTCAATTTTATTACTTTCACAAATGAATCCTTGTTGTTCTCATGCGATGCAAGACGCTAAATTTATAGTTTGCCATTTCTCATTCACTATTTGAGCCCATACTCTATGTTCAAAGGGGTAGAGCACAGCTCCATTGTGGTTCAGTCCTAATGTAA
Source organism: Caprimulgus europaeus (assembly GCA_907165065.1). The sequence goes on from OU015537.1 coordinate 13,110,897, forward strand.
TGATGGGGTGGATTACGTATATTGAAGCATTACGTATGGTCAATACAAAGGTCGTGGCCATACTAGTGATGGGGTCATAGGTGAAGTTTATCAGAGTCCACCAGGATTGGAGCTCTCTTAACTCTGGAATGACGTATCCACAATGCTTGCTCTGTGTGTGTTGTCAATAAGACCTGGAATGGTCCTTCCCACTTTGGCTCCAAAGGTGAACCTGAAAGAGATCTGACATATACAAAATCACCTGGCTCTGTATTGTGTATTGGTCCATCCAGGCCACGAGCACAGGTTCCCAAAACTAGCTTTTCTATTTCTTTCATTTTACTTTTATTATAGCCTTTCATTATACTTTTCTCCCACTGCCCAGTTCAGGAGGGGGAGTGATAGAGTGGGCTTTGGTGGGTATCTGACACCCAGCCAGTGTTAACACACCACAGGGTATAACTAAATTTTACATGATTTAGTAGCTTCACTTCAGTCTCCAGGGAGGTTTGCTGGGCTCTGTAACAGGGGTCATGTTCATCCTCCTCTGTGAACAAGATGCAACTCTGTGGTCTTGAGCAATCTTGGCCCTCCCTATATCATGTCTGAAGGGGGCCCAATAGTGCCAGCTGCACTCCTGTTCTGTTTTTTGCTAGGATAGGGTTAATTTTCTTCTTAGTAGCTAGAAAGCACTGTGTTTTGATTTCAGTGAGGATTGTTATGAGAACAATGTTGATAACTACAAGGACACCGTGTTTGGGCAGTTTCCAAGAGCAGAGGACTGGAAGGGGGGAGTGGAGAAGAAAAGTGTAGTAGTTAGTAAAACCCAGAACTGACAGTTGGATATGCCAATGAGATGTTCCAAATCATATTACATCATGTTTAGTATATTAACCAGGGCTGACTAGAAAGAGGGATTCTGTCAGGCATCACTCAGGCTCACTTTTCTGGGATTGCGATTTCGGTTTTGGTGTTCCTTTTCATTCCTCCGGGATTGTTATCAGCGGGTGGTGAGCAATTGTACTGTGCATCGCTCATATATATAAAGTTGTTATCATTATTACTCTTATTATTCTTATTATTTTAATTTTATTTTACTTTAATTATTAAATTATTCTTATCCCAACCTACAAGTCTCCTTACCTTTACCCCTCCAATTCTCTTCCAATTCTCTCCCCAATTACCTAGGTGAGGGGGTGGGGCAGGGGAGGCTGCAAGTGGCTGTGTCTTGTTTGGCTGCCAGCTAAGTTAAACTATCACAACTCCTATGGCTGCTGGCTAATGACCTATAACTGGCATGTCATCAAAAGGAATATGACATCCTCTCTTACAGCTGTTTTTTCTCAAGAGGTCACTAACAGTGTCGAGAGTCAGGGCCAGTGACCAACATAGGACAAAAGGATGTGAAAAACAAAAGGTCTATACGGACCTTTCTGAACTGCACTCCACTGAAGCTATATTTATCATTCTTATTTATTCATTGAAGCTATTTTTTTTCCTTCTTATTGATTTAAATGCTCATTCAGGGGAAGTTCTTTCAAACACAGACCCAAAGGATTATTCTTCTATAATTTGACCCCTTAAATGGTTAGCCTCAACTGAGTATAAGCATGAAGGAAAACACCCCTTGAACCTTCAGTTGCTTATAACTATAGGACTGAAATGCCAGTGCTAATGTTGCCTTTTAATTTGTTTCTACCTCAGAATAACTCATATTGCTGTATCTGAGGGTGGATTCAGACTATTTTTGCGTGCGTTCTTATGAAGAAATGGTGAATTACAATTGGCCGCTCAAGGGACAGTCATAGCCCCGCGCAGGCTACTGCACACCCCTAAAACCCACCCACACCCGGCCAGGCCTTGCTGTTCGCTATGGGGATGCCTCCACTGGGCGAAGGGGGAGGAGTGCGAAGCCCCGCCCTTGCTCCCGGTGTTGCCGTTTAGTCTGGCATCTTGGCGCATGCGCGGGATCGGGCTACGTTGTCACGGTGCTGCGACGTATCTTCCGTCCCTGTGGCGCTAGGGCCCGGCCTATGCTGCTCCTCTGTTAGCTTTATCATGGCCGACCCGCGTCTGAGGCAGATCAAGATTAAGACTGGCGTCGTGAAGCGGTAAGTGCGTGCGCGGTGGGAAGCCGTTGGGGAGGCTGAGGGCGGTCCCGCCGCTCCCGAGGGAGCGAGCGGGAGCGAGCTCGGCGGACAGTCCCTGTCGCTCTGAGCTGGCAGGAGGTCCTGCTGCTGCCGCATCCCCTGGGAGCTCCGTTAGACCGAGCGGAGTTGCTGCGAGCGGGGCTTCATGCGCTGCTAGCCGTGCCTGCTGCGGGGTCTGGGGATTGTTGTTGCGCTGGGGCATTTTGCGGTGGAGTGGGGCTGCCGAGGTGTGGTGGAGGGCGGCAGTAACACAAGTTCTGCCATGGCTGCTGGTTTCTTCCCCTTGCGCACCGTTGTCAGGAAAAGGCCTTTCATGAGACTGCAATTAAACGGGGGTTTTTGTCACTCTGCCCTGTCATTGTACAGTGCAGTCTCGCAGTATGCATCACAGAAGCAACAAGTCTTAACTATTTTACCAGAACAAATGTTGAATGGGATATTTCTGATTTGATAGTTCACACTGTAAAACCGATGTTAACATCCGAGTTGAACACCTGTGTTCAACACCTGAGTCTCAGTTTTGTTCAGTTTTAACACAGCCTTAATTTTTAGGAAAAGTTGTAGTTTATCTATTTAAATCCCTCTTATTACAACTGTAAACGCAAGGCTTTGATGTTAAATATTTCATCTTAGTGGGGTTTATTAAGGCTGCACCCTGCAAAGACTGCACAGGCTCAGGCAGAGACAGGAATTAGTATGTGCTGGATCAGGACAGACCAGTTTTGTACAATCAACTTTGTATTATGACTTATTTAAATTCAGTTAGTAAAAGACTAACAGTAAAATGGGTACACTTTCTAATACCTGATTAGCTTTTAAGGATTGGACTTCAAGACTAGAAAAGTAAAACAGATACAGGTTTATCATTATGTTTATGCTCACAATGGAGAGCAGTTCTCAAGTACTGCTGCAAGCAAAATTGATTATATGATTGTAAGGTCCTGTTTCCTGTCATTGGGCAGGGTGTGCAAATCATGAACTTGTGTGTTACTTTTAAGCTAGAAAATTTTAGTGTTGTCTTAATGAGTGGCTTGGTGACTGCTTCTTGCTTTGGGTCACTTTCATGACCTGTGTTATGGTTACTGACTTTGCTGGACAGGAACATTGTAAATCTTCTTGAATTTGTAAGGGGATGGTACTTTGTGTCAGTTTTTGTAGACAAAGTATTCTGAGGTGTGGGAAAACTAGATTTACTTATGTTAATTTTTTTTCAGTCTCTATTCTTTCTGTCAGCTAAAAGCATAACTTATTGGTGTCTAGATACTTTTGAGAAAACTGTTGTATCTATGTATTGGGTTTGAGTGGCAAGGTTTTAGTAGTGGAGGAGGGAGCTACAGGGTGGCTTCTGTAAGATGCCGGAAGCTTCCCCTATGTCCAATAGAGCCAATACCATCCAGCTCCAAGACGAAACTGCTGCTGGCCAAGGCTGAGCTAATCAGTGATGTTGGTAGCACCTCTGGGATAAAATATTTCAGAAGGGGAAAAAACTGCTGTGCAACAGCAGCCAGAAGAGAGGAGTGAGAATTTGTGAGAGAAACAATGCTGCAGACACCAAGGTCAGTGAAGAAGGAGGGGGAGGAGGTGCTCCAGGTCACAGAATCACAGAATGTCAGGGATTGGAAGGGACCTCAAAAGATCATCTAGTCCAATCCCCCTGCCGGAGCAGGAACACCTACATGAGATCACACAGGAAGGCGTCCAGGCGGGTCTTGAATGTATCCAGAGAAGGAGACTCCACAACCTCCCTGGGCAGCCTGTTCCAGTGCTCTGTCACCCTCACAGTAAAGAAGTTCCTTCTCAAATTTAAGCGGAACCTCCTGTGTTCCAGCTTACACCCATTACCCCTTGTCCTATCATTGCACACCACTGTGAAGAGCCTAGCTCCATCCTCCTGACACTCACCCAGAGCAGAGATTCTCCTGCAACTTGTGGTGAAGACCTTGGTGAGGCAGGCTGTCCCACCTACAGCCTGTGGAGGACCCCACACTGGAGCAGTCCATTCCTGAAGGACTACACCCCATGGAAAGGACCCATGTTGGAGAAGTTAATGAAGGACTGTCTACCATGAGAGGGACCTCACAGTGGAGCAGGGGAAGAGTGTGAGGATGAAGAAGCAGTAGAGACAACACATGATGAACTTGCCACAACCCCTGTTCCCCTGCACCACTATGATGGTTTGGGTGGATTCACCCTTTTGGCTTGCACCTAGCAGCCAAACGCAGCCTGTTCTCTCACCCTCATCCCCCACCTCACCTAGGGAGTAGGGGAGAGAATTGGAAGGAAAAGGGCAAGGAGGCTCATGGGTTGAGATAAAAACTATTTACTAATTAAAATAAAATGATAATGATAACAACAGTGATAACAGAATATACAAATACTTCTACACTTCTCCCTCCCAGTACTAATGCAGCTGTGAACCAGCCAGACATGATGGCCTTGAGCTCCAGCAGCAACTAATAACATTAGTACTTTTATCAACGTTCCTCTCATAACAAGTCTTTTGCTGAAACTAAAACACAGCTATTCTAACTACTAAGAAGAAAATTAACTCTGTCCTAGCAAAAGCAGGACAGCTGCTCAGGGAGAAGAGGTAGTGAAAATCAGGGGTGAAGTTGAGCCTGGGAAGAAGGGAGAGATGGGGGGGGGAAGTGTTGTAAGATTTGGTTTTATTTCTTGTTCTCCTACTCTGATTTGATTGGCAATAAATTAAATTAATTTCCTCAAGTTGAGTCTGGTTTGTCCATGACAGTAATTGGTGAGTGACTTCCCTGTCCTTATCTAGACCCATGAGCCTTTCTCTGTGTTTTTTCCCCCTGTCCAGTTGAGGAGGGGGAGTGATAGAGCAGCTTTGGTGCATACCTGATATCCAGCCAAGGTCAACTCGCCACAATCTAATAAGACACAGTTTTCCTCTTGTAGAATTTGTAATTTTGTGGAAGTTTCAAACATCAGCAATAAGCCAGTATAGGTAGTTTTACTGAGAAATATGTGGTAATACTGAACAGCACTTCAGATGACCATTGCTTAATAATAAATCATCACAACACTTACTTGAACAAGCTTTTTCCTCATGTTTTTATAGACTGGGAAACAGAGAGGGAAAGCCTACACTAGGCAACGAACAAATGTGTGGAGATCCCAGTCAGAGCTGGTGCAGGGCTGCATGTTTATATGGTGAATGCTGTACAATGTAGCTATGTCATCCTGCACATATAAGTGGTTTAATGATGCTGTGGAGCTACCTCAGTGGTATACTACTGTTCTTAGTGCTTCCAGCTCTGAGATTAGCTTGTGTGTTCTTCATCTGAATATCTCTGCTGATGCATTTTAAGTAAGTCTGAGAGCTGAGAACAAGAGATTAGAAGTTAGTAGTGTTTATCCTGTGTGAACAATTTCTTTACTGCTTAGTGTGGCTCTTCTGTTTGTTCACTTGATTTATGGAAATCCATGGATGCTGGTTTTGATTTTGTTACAAGCTTGTTGCATCCAAGTTACAGAGTAGATTTCTTAAATTCCCACTGGATATAAGTTCAGTTACAATGATACTAACACAGTTCAAATTATATACAATCAAAATTAATAGACACAAAGCTTCTAATGTTTCTACTTTTTTTACTAATAGCACCCTTTCCCTGATGTTATACTTGCCTTTTTGCTGGCCCTCTGGATCCTAAGGCCACTGGCAAAATTTGATAGTGGTGAGGGGACAAATTCAAGCAAGTCATCAGCATCTCAAATCCTTTGCTGAGAGGAGTATGGTGTTGATGGTTTTGTGCTTCTCCAAGTCTGCATATAAAAACACATATAAAAATCCGTGTCTTAGTTTTTCTTTATTGTTTTGCACTCCACACTTTATCTGAATTTACTGTATATGGTGTTTTGCATGTGTTGAATAGGTTTTCTTTGTTATCCTAAAATTGGTTTTGCCCATCTCTTAGAGTTGCATTTATTTGACCAGTGCTTGACTATTGATGAGTTGTTTATAGCACTGGGGTATTTCAGCATCTTCCTGTGATTGTGTTTCAAGGGCTCTGCTATCACCACGTGCTCCTGCTCCCATCAGATTGGATCATTTATGCTGCTTTTTTATTTTAAGTCGGATAGCTCATTCTTGTTAGTAACAAAAATCAATACAGCAGTGCTATAACACACAATTGTACAAAGCTGAGCAAAAACTAAAACAAAGTAGGTAATTGCTACCTAGTCATAATAGTGGTTACAGTTAAAAAAGTAAAAGAAAGCTCTAGACTGACTGAGACAAGTCTGAGCAAAGTCTGACTATTCCTGAGAACTATTTTGTGAGCCTAATACAAATCCTGTGGCCTCTTAAAAACCATGCTTAATAAATGACATTATGTTTCAGGGACACTGTATAGGTGGACATTCCTCTGAGGTGAAACAATTGCCAGTTGCGACAGGAGAAGACTTGGTGTTGATCCATGGTGGCTTAAATTAATCTAAATCTGAGCTGCTGTGTTACAGCCTCCTGCCCAGCACAAGGACTTAGATGGCCACACATCTGTATGTTTCATGGAGCTGATACACTGAAAAATAACCCAGACTTAAAAGGAATAAGTTCTTTTGAAGGATGAGGCCTGCCTGGACCAGCTCAACATGCTGTATACGTTTCAGGGCTAGTACAAAGAAAGTGATGAAAACATCTGGGGAAATTATAAAAGTGGAGTCAGCAGGATTCAAATTTGCTTTTGGAGAATGGCAGTGTGAATAAGCAAGTAAACAGCTTGTGCTTGTTGTGTGATATTGATATGCACATCTACAGTTACTCTGCAGCAGCTGGCATACTGTAAGTGAAGGTAACTTTTTTTTTTTTTTTAAAAAAAGGGAATGTTATCTTACACTCCCTGTAGGGGAGATGATGCAGCAGCAACTCCCACTTCTGTGACAGTTGCACTTAGATGCAAGAAGAGGCGTGACTCCGTCCCACTACACCCTTTATTTTCCAACTAGAAGCCTAGTTCTGTACTACAGTGGGTGTGTATATGACTTGAATCAACGTAGGAACATTAATATTGGTATGGAACACCTGCCCTGGCTGTCACCCCCCCTCCCAGTTCCCTGAGAACAATTAAGTCTATCCTAACCAAACCCAGGACAGCCCAACAGCTGGGATCCCTTGCTAGAAACTGGGGAACTGAGAGAGGAATTGGGAGAGAGGCAGCAATTTCCAGTCTCTGGAGACGGCTCCTCTCAAGTGTGAAAGTCAGATATCCATTCAAGGAAGATCTTATGGACTCCCCAAGAAAGTGGACTACCACAGATGATGGCAACCTGTACCTGAGAGAATTAGCAATGCTGGAAGTAATCTACAGTGATCCAGACAATGATGAGGCCTCCAAAGATCCAGAGGATGTCCTGTGCACACGGGTCATGTGGAAGAAGGTGATTCAAAGTGCCCCAGTGTCATATGCTAACAGCTTAGCAGTGATGTATTCCCCGGATATGGAAACACCAACTATGAAAAGAGTGTCTTCTTGGCTCCAAAACTTTGAAGAAAATCTCTGTGTTTCCTCACTCCTATGGGACAGAATCATGGCTGTCAGGAGCATCCCAAGAAAGCAATCCTCTCCAGCCAGAGGGAAAGTGTGGTGGTTTAACTCACAGGTAGACCATGCGGTCCTGCACTCACTCCCCCCACCCAGTGAGATGGGATGGGAATCACAAAAAAGGGGGCACAGATTAGGATGAAGGACAGGGAGGGCTCACTCACCAGTTATGGACACGGGCTAAACAGACTCAACTTGGGGAAGATAAATCAATTTAATTCGTTGCCATTCATCCGAGTAGCACAGTGAGACAACAACCACATCTTAAGACACCTTCCCCCCACCCCTCCCTTCTTCCTGGGCTCAAATCACTTTGTTCATGATTTCTCTACCTCCTCACCCCCAGTGGCACAGGGGACAGGGAAAGAGGGTTTCAGTCAGTTCACCATTGCTGGTCTTCCCAGCATGAAAGTCCGGGAACAAAGTGATCCAAAGCAAGCTTCCCATGGAGTCACAGACCTCTTCAGGCACAGCTCCTGTCTCCAGCATGGGGATGTCCACAGGCTGCAGAGGGGCCTCTGGTCCAGTGCACCTCCTTATCCCCCGGCTCTGGGGATCCACCCCCGCTCTGGCATCGAGCGACTCTTGGGGTCTCAATTCAGTCACACTTGCCCTTGGCCTCAGCTTTGCTGCTCCAGCGTGGAGTCCTCCATGTCCTACACATGGGGAATCTGCTCTGCCGATGAAGTTCCATGGGATGCAGGGGACTTTTACCTTCTCCTGCTCCATGTGTTTGAACTGGGTATCTGAGGTTCTCTGTCCTCCCCCTTCTCCTCCTGGCAACGAAGCTCTCTCTTTGTTTAGGCCAATGGTTGTCTTTTGTTTAGGTCAATGGCCGCTCCTCCAGGTTCTCTCCACCTTCTTCTTTTCAGGACAGTCCTTCCCCTCACAAATATGGATACACAGACTCATTTCTCTATTGCTAAATGGCTCAGCCTGGGCTGGGGGGATATGCCTTGGAGCCAGGAATGTTTCAGCTTCCCAAAGCTTCTCATAGGGTACCCCTTCTTCCACTGCCAAAAAAGGTCCCCCCACACACACAAACCAACAGAGAAAGGGAGTCCCTGAAGCATGCCACATGGTATACTCTGGTTCTTCCTGCGTGACCAGGGGAGGACATGAGGAAGTGGGATGGTGAACCTACCTTTAAACTGGAGGCCCGTATACGTGAACTGAGGGGGAAGACAGCTGTTAAGAAAGGGCCACCCAAGAAGGCTGTCAGTGTAGTTGGTGCTGACGCCCAGGAAAGCAATCAGCAATCTTGCAGGCATAGAAAAACTGAAATCACCTCCCTTGACCCTGGTGAGGGGACTTCTGCTCTGGCACTGCAAAGGTCAGACAGTGAATACTCTAATGAAGAACAGGATTAGAGGGTCCCTGCCTTCGGCCAGGAGGAAGAAAGGGATGACCAGGTATATTGGATTGTGTGGATTTGATGGTCTGGCACATCAGGTCCACAAAGGTACAAGGTTTTTTGTAGACACTGGTGCCCAGTGTATGCTGGTACCATCAGGATACAGGGGCGAAAAACCCATCTGGATCTCCGGAGTGACAGGGGGATGACAGGAATTGTCTGTGTTGGAGGCTGAGGTCAGCTTGACGGGAGACAAATGGGAAAAGCACCCCATTGTGACTGGCCCAGAAGCCCCTTGTATCCTTGGCATGGACTACCTCAGGAGAAGGTATTTTAATGATCCAAGAGGGTACCAGTGGGCTTTTGGCAGGATTCAAATTTGCTTTTGGAGAATGGCAGTGTGAATAAGCAAGTAAACAGCTTGTGCTTGTTGTGTGATATTGATATGCACATCTACAGTTACTCTGCAGCAGCTGGCATACTGTAAGTGAAGGTAACTTTTTTTTTTTTTTTTAAAAAAAGGGAATGTTATCTTACACTCCCTGTAGGGGAGATGATGCAGCAGCAACTCCCACTTCTGTGACAGTTGCACTTAGATGCAAGAAGAGGCGTGACTCCGTCCCACTACACCCTTTATTTTCCAACTAGAAGCCTAGTTCTGTACTACAGTGGGTGTGTATATGACTTGAATCAACGTAGGAACATTAATATTGTCCTCTCATTTGGGACTAGAGCAACTATATAGGTATTTATTCCTAGTGTGTGAGAGGACTCATGTAGAGGCTTATTAAACATGCCACAAAGTGACTGACTTAACACTTCAATTAATTTTCCTTAATTTTTCTGAATTTGCAGTTTAGAAAAGTGCATGGAATTTAGCCTGTAATACTGATTATTCAAGAACATTCAATGCTCAGGCTATAAAAGTATATATAAAAAAAGATAAGGGTCAAGAACCATCAGGATTTAATAAACTTTTTTGACAATTTGTCTTTTTTTAATCATCTGCTGTAGCCCATTCTTTACTCTCATCAGTTACCTAACTCATCACTTTTTTCAAACTAAGAACAAAGCAGCTGTTTCACGTAGGCTTTTATATATATATATTTATATATGTTTTATATTTATATATATTTTAGCTATATATAATATATTATTTGTGTACCCCTCTGGAGAGACTATATTGTAGGCTGTGGATACTTTACACAAAGCAGAGATGTTTAATGCCTTCTTCGCCTTTGTCTTTAACATTGATGATGGGCCCTGGGACCCCCAGAGCCCTGTGTTGGAAGATGATGACTAAGGAAATTATGAACTCCCAGCCAACTCTGAACTTGTTCGAGACTTGTTGCCCCATCTGGATGCACGTAAGTCTATGGGGCCCAATAGGATTCATCCCTGGGTACTAAAAGAGCTGGCTGATGCCATTGCGGGATTTCTCTCCATTATTTTTCAACGGTCCTGGGAGTCTGGAGAGGTCCCAGTCAACTGAAAGCTGGCAAATGTTGCCCCAATTTTCAAGAAGAGTGAGAAGGAAGACCCTGGTAATTACAGGACTCTTTAACGTTTTTATAAATGATCTGGATACAGGAGTCGAATGTACATTTAGTAAGTTTGCCAATGTTACTAAGCTAGCAGGAGCTGTGGACTCCCTCAAGGGTAGAGAGGCCTTATAGAGAGATCTGGATAGACTAGAGAACTGGGCAATCACCAACCATATGAAATTTAACAAGAGCAAATGCCATATTCTGCACTTGGGATGGAGTAATCCTGGTTATTCCTACAACTGGGGGACAGGAGGCTGAAGAGCAGCCCCACGGAAAGAGATCTGGGAATTTGGGTTGATGGCAAGTTGAACATGAGTCAACAGTGTGCCCTGGCAGCCAAAATGGCCAAGCAGATCCTGGGGTGCATCAAGCACAGCATAGCTAGCTGGTCGAGGGAGGTGATTGTCCCCCTCTACACTGCACTGGTGTGACCCCACCTTGAGTACTGTGTGCAGTTTTGGATGCCGCAATATAAGAAGGGCATCAACATCAAAAACACCACACGATTGGAGTAAAATAAACTTAAAATAGTAATGATAGTAATAATTATAATGGTAATAATAATATATACATAAAAATGAGTGATGCACATTACAATTGCTCATCACCTTGATCTGTGGAATCAAACCTTACAACTCGTAGAGAGTTATAAAGCAGGTATGTTTTATTCGCTGGCGGGCGTCGGGGTGGATTGCTCCATAAAGGCCCTGCGTGCCCCCACTCTTTTACAAAGGTATTATTTAAAGTACACATACATATATATTCATTAAATTTAGGATGGGTTAAGCTAGTTAGTAAAAAAAAAAATTTAACATAAGTTCACTCCCATTCACGCTTGCGCACTGCCTCCTGTTGGTGCTTGTTAGCACCCTTGTAGACCGCTAGACCAAACAAAGCCAGCTTTCTTGCTTCAGACTGCAGGTGTTGCATACCAGTTCCTTCTTATCTTGCTCCAGACTGCTCTCACACCGGGCACCGCAAGGCCCATGCTGATAGTGTGGAATAGCTTGTTAGTTATTGTAAAATTTTCCCACTTAACACAGACAAAACGATCTATACTTGAAGTTTCCCACCTAACAGAGCCAAAATGAAGCTAAGCTTATTTTCTAAAATCTAATTCTTAATACAGAAAATAAATGAATAAATCTAACTATATTTTATATGTTCGCATATCAATTCCCCCCTGTCTTTTATCCTAGGCAAATTTGTTTGCCCTACACACAATCTATTTCTCGAAGTGGAACTGGATAATACTTTGCTTGAAAGTTGCTTCTTAATGCATTCTCATGTGCCCTAAGTAGAGAAGTTCAAAAAGGTTAGTTGCTGTAGCATTCACCAATTCCAAACAAACGGTATGGCAGATAAAGCAAAACTAATTAGCACTGAAATCAAAAGGACAACAATGGAGCGACATAACCTATTTAGAGTACCAGTTGCAGTAGGTGACCATCCAAACAGCGCGTCCCACCAGTTCTGTTTTGCATCTTCTTAGAATATCCATATTTCAATTCTGGGTTTTACTAATTACTACACTTCCCCCCTCCCAATCCTTTGCACTTGCAAACTTCCCAAACACCATATCCTTGTATATTATCAATGTTCTTCTCCTAACAAATCCCACACTGAAACCAAAACACAGTGCTTTCTAGCTACTAAGAAGAAAATTAACTCTATCAGTAGGTGAATCAGTAGGGCATGCAGTGGAGCCATGGTGCTGCCATTTATCAGCACCTCTCCCTGAACTCCCAGTTCTGGAAGATGCTCTTAGTCATATGGTTTAGTTTTAGCTAGTCCTGCAAGGAGCAGGGAATTGGACTTAATGATCCTTATGGGTACCTTAGAACTCAATGTATTCTATGGTTCTGTGTTTAAAAATAGTTTTAATAAATCCAAACTCAGAAAACCTGCTGGAGAGTGAGGGTTATTGATTGCATGGGGTGGGGTGACAAAAACCCAAAACCCCACTTTTAAAAATATCTTATACTAATTTCAGATGGGCAATGGTTTTAAAAACTACTGTGAACAAAGTAAGTTGGGGCATGTGAAAATAGCCCATAGTTTCCATCTGATTAAATGAAAGTGACACCAGTAGATTAGAATGAGACTAAGACAATGCACACTGCAATTGTATTAGTTTAACAGTATTTAACACTCTTGTTTAAATGTGGCTGACATACCATAATGACAAATGTACAAGCTTTGATTATAGAATTTTGCATCATGAGCCTATGGGGAAAATGTATTGATTTTTGTGAAGCAGACATTTTTTTAAACCACCTTTCTAAAACTATAGAATCTTCCGAAGATGCTCTTTTGCCTGTAGCACTGGTATTGATACTGTTTTTTCTCTCCGCAAAATATCCTTGAATTGCCAAGCAACTTACACTGATTTTTAAAATTATTTATTCCCACCTAAGCACAGAAAGTTCTGCAAGTTACACAAAACTGTTGTTTTATTTTAAAATATAAATATAAACATTTCTTTTAAGTTTAATTATTTTAATGGTGAGTTCAGGATACGTTTTGTGCAAGTGAAGTATGAAGTATTGAAGAGAATGAGGATATTCCTCTTGCTGTATAGTGACTATTGCGGCAGATGAAAAAATGACCAAAAAGCTGTGGTCAAATAGCTGTCTACCCTGCCTGGTCTCTCAGAAGGTGCCTTTGTAGTGGGATTGCTGCAAGTTGAAGAACAACAGGTGCCAGTAGCTACCAGGACAGTGCACCGGCAGCAATATCGCACAAACCGAGACTCCTTGGCTACCATCCGTGAACCGATTCATCAACTGGAGAGCCAAGGAGTCATCAGCAAGACTCATTCACCTTTTAATAGCCCCATATGGCCAGTGCAAAAGTCTGACAGAGCGTGGAGGTTAACAGTAGACTACCGTGGCATGAATGAAGTGACACCACCACTGAGCGCTGCTGTACCAGATATGTAAGAGCTCCAATATGAACTGGAGTCCAAGGCAGCCAAGTGGTACGCCACCATAGACATTGCCAATGCGATCTTCTCCATTCCTTTGGCAGAAGAGTGCAGGCCACAGTTTGCTTTCATGTGGAGGGGTGTCCAGTACACCTGGAATTGACTGCCCCAGGGGTGGAAACACAGCCCCACCATTTGTCATGGACTAATTCAAAATGCACTGGAAAGGGGTGATGCCCCTGAACATCTACAATACATTGATGACATCATTGTGTGGGGCAACAAGGCAGAAGAAGCGTTTGAGAAGGGAAAAAGAGTAATTCAGATTCTTCTGAGAGCTGGTTTTGCCATTAAGAAAAGCAAGGTCAAGGGACCTGCACAAGAGATTCAGTTCTTGGGAATAAAATGGCAGGATGGATGTCGTCATGTGCCTATGGATGTGGTTAACAAGATAGCAGCTCTGTCTCCACCAGCTAACAAGAAGGAAACACAAGCTTTCCTAGGCCTTGTGGGATCCTGGAGAATGCATGTTCCAGGTTACAGTCAGCTTGTGAGACCTCTCTATTGAGTAACCTGAAAGAAGAACTGTTTTGAGTGGGGCCTTGAGCAACAACAAGCCTTTGAGCGTGTCAAACAAGAAATAGCTCGTGCAATGGCTCTTGGGCCTATCCGAACAGGACCAGCTGTGCAAAATGTACTCTACACTGCAGCTGGGGACCATGGTCTCACCTGGAGCCTCTGGCAGAAAACATCAGGGGAAACCTAAGGTCAACCATTAGGGTTTTGGAGCAGGGGGTATTGAGGATCAGAAGCCCACTACACTCCAACTGAAAGGGAGATACTAGCAGCATATGAGGGGGTTCGCGCCGCTTCAGAAGTTGTTGGTACAGAAGCGCATCTCCTCCTGGCACCGCGACTGCCTGTGCTACACTGGATGTTTAAAGGAAACATCCCTTCTACACATCACGCAACCAGTGCTACATGGAGTGAGTGGGTAGCATTGATCATGCAACAAGCTCGACTAGGGATACCCAACCTTCCAGGAATCCTGGAAGAGATCATGGACTGGCCAGAAGGCAGAGATTTTGGAGCACAGCCTGAGGATGAGATGAAAGGCGTTATGCTTTGTTTACTGATGGATCCTGTTGTGCAGTAAGAAACCATCGGAAGTGGAAAGCTGCTGTGTGGAGTCCCACACGACAACTCGTTGAGACCACTGAAGGAGAAGGTGAGTCAAGTCAGTTTGCAGAAGTGAAAGCCATCCAACTAGCCCTAAAGATTGCTGAACGAGAAAAGTGGCCAGTCCTCTATCTCTACACTGACTCCTGGATGGTGGCTAATGCCCTGTGGGGGTGGCTGCAGCAGTGGAAGAAGACCAATTGGCAGCGCAGGGGTAAACCCATCTGGGCTGCTGCATTGTGGCAGGACATCGCTGCTCGAGTAGAAAACATGACTTTAAAGGTACGTCATGTAGATGCTCACGTGCCCAAAAGCCATGCCACTGAAGAACATCAAAACAATGAACATGTAGACAAGGCTGCCAAAATTGAAGTAGCTCCCGTGGACTTGGACTGGGAGCGTAAAGGTGAGCTATTTGTAGCTCGATGGGCCCATGAAACATCAGGATATCTAGGGAGAGATGCAACATATCGATGAGCTTGTGATTGAGGGGTGGACCTGACCATGGAAGCCATCACACAGGTCACTCATGAATGTGGAACATGTGCTGCAATCAAGCGAGCCACACGAGTAAAATCTCCCTGGAATAGAGGGCGGTGGCTGGGCTTTCGATATGGTGAGGCCTGGCAAATTGACTATATTGGACCACTGCCACGAACACGCCAAGGCAAGTGCTGCATACATGGTGGAAGAAACTGCTTCTAAACACAGGACAGAGAACAGAGAGAGAGAGCTTCCTGGCCAGAAAGAAGGACAAAGACACGCACCCAGTTCACCTGATGGAGTAAGAGAAGACAAAGGAAGTACCCTCTGCAGCCCATGGAGATCAACGGTGAAGCAGAACCCACGTGTAGGCCATGGAAGACTCCATGCTGGAGCAGAGAATTTGAGCCTGAGGGCAAGCGTGACTGAAATTGTGACCCCGAGCCAGAGCAGGGAGTGGACCCCCAGAGTGGGGGGAAAGTCTCATGCAGCCCATGGATGTCCCATGCTGGAGCCGGGAGCTGAGCCCAAAGAGGTCCATGACTCCGTGGGAAGCTTGCTCTGGAACATCTTGTTCCTTGACTTTCATGCTGGGAAGAGCGGCAGAGGGGAACAGTCTGAACCCCATTCCCTGCTCCCTGTGTGGCTTGGGGGGGAAGGTAAAGAAATTAGGAGCAAAGTGATCTGAGCCCGGGAAGAAGGGAGGGGTGGGGGAAGGTGGTGTAAGATGTGGTTGTTTTGTCTACTCAAATGAATTGCAATGAATTAAATCAATTTTTTTCTTCCCCAAATTTGAGTCTGTTTTGCCCGTGACCATAACTGGTGAGTGAGCCGTCCCAGTCCTTCATTCCTAATCCTGTGCCCCCTTTGTTGTGTCTCCCATCCCGTCTCACTGGGTTGGGGGAGTGAATGCAGGACCACACCATCCCACTGTGGGTCAAACCACCACACCCACAAGCCTCTGGAAAGATTGAAAGATACAATGGACTGTTAAAGACGATGTTGAGAGCATTGGATAATGGGGGATGGAAGCACTGGGATATAAATTTAATGGAAGCCACTTGGCTGGTTAACACCAGAGCATCTGCTAACCATCCTGGTCCTGCCCAAACCCGTGGGCATTTGAGTAGACAAAACAACCACATCTTACACCACCTTCCCCCACCCCTCCCTTCTTCCCGGGCTCAGATCACTTTGCTCCTAATTTCTTTACCTTCCCCCCCAAGCCACACAGGGAGCAGGGAATGGGGTTCAGACTGTTCCCCTCTGCCGCTCTTCCCAGCATGAAAGTCAAGGAACAAGATGTTCCAGAGCAAGCTTCCCACGGAGTCATGGACCTCTTTGGGCTCAGCTCCCGGCTCCAGCATGGGACATCCATGGGCTGCATGAGACTTTCCCCCCACTCTGGGGGTCCACTCCCTGCTCTGGCTCGGGGTCACAATTTCAGTCACGCTTGCCCTCAGGCTCAAATTCTCTGCTCCAGCATGGAGTCTTCCATGGCCTACACGTGGGTTCTGCTTCACCGTTGATCTCCATGGGCTGCAGAGGGTACTTCCTTTGTCTTCTCTTACTCCATCAGGTGAACTGGGTGCGTGTCTTTGTCCTTCTTTCTGGCCAGGAAGCTCTCTCTCTCTGTTCTCTGTCCTGTGTTTAGAAGCAGTTTCTTCCACCATGTATGCAGCACTTGCCTTGGCGTGTTCGTGGCAGTGGTCCAATATAGTCAATTTGCCAGGCCTCACCATATCGAAAGCCCAGCCACCGCCCTCTATTCCAGGGAGATTTTACTCGTGTGGCTCGCTTGATTGCAGCACATGTTCCACATTCATGAGTGACCTGTGTGATGGCTTCCATGGTCAGGTCCACCCCTCAATCACAAGCTCATCGATATGTTGCATCTCTCCCTAGATATCCTGATGTTTCATGGGCCCATCGAGCTACAAATAGCTCACCTTTACGCTCCCAGTCCAAGTCCACGGGAGCTACTTCAATTTTGGCAGCCTTGTCTACATGTTCATTGTTTTGATGTTCTTCAGTGGCATGGCTTTTGGGCACGTGAGCATCTACATGACGTACCTTTAAAGTCATGTTTTCTACTCGAGCAGCGATGTCCTGCCACAATGCAGCAGCCCAGATGGGTTTACCCCTGCGCTGCCAATTGGTCTTCTTCCACTGCTGCAGCCACCCCCACAGGGCATTAGCCACCATCCAGGAGTCAGTGTAGAGATAGAGGACTGGCCACTTTTCTCGTTCAGCAATCTTTAGGGCTAGTTGGATGGCTTTCACTTCTGCAAACTGACTTGACTCACCTTCTCCTTCAGTGGTCTCAACGAGTTGTCGTGTGGGACTCCACACAGCAGCTTTCCACTTCCGATGGTTTCTTACTGCACAACAGGATCCATCAGTAAACAAAGCATAACGCCTTTCATCTCATCCTCAGGCTGTGCTCCAAAATCTCTGCCTTCTGGCCAGTCCATGATCTCTTCCAGGATTCCTGGAAGGTTGGGTATCCCTAGTCGAGCTTGTTGCATGATCAATGCTACCCACTCACTCCATGTAGCACTGGTTGCGTGATGTGTAGAAGGGATGTTTCCTTTAAACATCCAGTGTAGCACAGGCAGTCGCGGTGCCAGGAGGAGATGCGCTTCTGTACCAACAACTTCTGAAGCGGCGCGAACCCCCTCATATGCTGCTAGTATCTCCCTTTCAGTTGGAGTGTAGTGGGCTTCTGATCCTCAATACCCCCTGCTCCAAAACCCTAATGGTTGACCTTAGGTTTCCCCTGATGTTTTCTGCCAGAGGCTCCAGGTGAGACCATGGTCCCCAGCTGCAGTGTAGAGTACATTTTGCACAGCTGGTCCTGTTCGGATAGGCCCAAGAGCCATTGCACGAGCTATTTCTTGTTTGACACGCTCAAAGGCTTGTTGTTGCTCAAGGCCCCACTCAAAACAGTTCTTCTTTCAGGTTACTCAATAGAGAGGTCTCACAAGCTGACTGTAACCTGGAACATGCATTCTCCAGGATCCCACAAGGCCTAGGAAAGCTTGTGTTTCCTTCTTGTTAGCTGGTGGAGACAGAGCTGCTATCTTGTTAACCACATCCATAGGCACATGACGACATCCATCCTGCCATTTTATTCCCAAGAACTGAATCTCTTGTGCAGGTCCCTTGACCTTGCTTTTCTTAATGGCAAAACCAGCTCTCAGAAGAATCTGAATTACTCTTTTTCCCTTCTCAAACGCTTCTTCTGCCTTGTTGCCCCACACAATGATGTCATCAATGTATTGTAGATGTTCAGGGGCATCACCCCTTTCCAGTGCATTTTGAATTAGTCCATGACAAATGGTGGGGCTGTGTTTCCACCCCTGGGGCAGTCAATTCCAGGTGTACTGGACACCCCTCCACATGAAAGCAAACTGTGGCCTGCACTCTTCTGCCAAAGGAATGGAGAAGATCGCATTGGCAATGTCTATGGTGGCGTACCACTTGGCTGCCTTGGACTCCAGTTCATATTGGAGCTCTTACATATCTGGTACAGCAGCGCTCAGTGGTGGTGTCACTTCATTCATGCCACGGTAGTCTACTGTTAACCTCCACGCTCTGTCAGACTTTTGCACTGGCCATATGGGGCTATTAAAAGGTGAATGAGTCTTGCTGATGACTCCTTGGCTCTCCAGTTGATGAATCGGTTCACGGATGGTAGCCAAGGAGTCTCGGTTTGTGCGATATTGCTGCCGGTGCACTGTCCTGGTAGCTACTGGCACCTGTTGTTCTTCAACTTGCAGCAATCCCACTACAAAGGCACCTTCTGAGAGACCAGGCAGGGTAGACAGCTATTTGACCACAGCTTTTTGGTCATTTTTTCATCTGCCGCAATAGTCACTATACAGCAAGAGGAATATCCTCATTCTCTTCAATACTTCATACTTCACTTGCACAAAACGTATCCTGAACTCACCATTAAAATAATTAAACTTAAAAGAAATGTTTATATTTATATTTTAAAATAAAACAACAGTTTTGTGTAACTTGCAGAACTTTCTGTGCTTAGGTGGGAATAAATAATTTTAAAAATCAGTGTAAGTTGCTTGGCAATTCAAGGATATTTTGCGGAGAGAAAAAACAGTATCAATACCAGTGCTACAGGCAAAAGAGCATCTTCGGAAGATTCTATAGTTTTAGAAAGGTGGTTTAAAAAAATGTCTGCTTCACAAAAATCAATACATTTTCCCCATAGGCTCATGATGCAAAATTCTATAATCAAAGCTTGTACATTTGTCATTATGGTATGTCAGCCACATTTAAACAAGAGTGTTAAATACTGTTAAACTAATACAATTGCAGTGTGCATTGTCTTAGTCTCATTCTAATCTACTGGTGTCACTTTCATTTAATCAGATGGAAACTATGGGCTATTTTCACATGCCCCAACTTACTTTGTTCACAGTAGTTTTTAAAACCATTGCCCATCTGAAATTAGTATAAGATATTTTTAAAAGTGGGGTTTTGGGTTTTTGTCACCCCACCCCATGCAATCAATAACCCTCACTCTCCAGCAGGTTTTCTGAGTTTGGATTTATTAAAACTATTTTTAAACACAGAACCATAGAATACATTGAGTTCTAAGGTACCCATAAGGATCATTAAGTCCAATTCCCTGCTCCTTGCAGGACTAGCTAAAACTAAACCATATGACTAAGAGCATCTTCCAGAACTGGGAGTTCAGGGAGAGGTGCTGATAAATGGCAGCACCATGGCTCCACTGCATGCCCTACTGATTCACCTACTGATAGAGTTAATTTTCTTCTTAGTAGCTAGAAAGCACTGTGTTTTGGTTTCAGTGTGGGATTTGTTAGGAGAAGAACATTGATAATATACAAGGATATGGTGTTTGGGAAGTTTGCAAGTGCAAAGGATTGGGAGGGGGGAAGTGTAGTAATTAGTAAAACCCAGAATTGAAATATGGATATTCTAAGAAGATGCAAAACAGAACTGGTGGGACGCGCTGTTTGGATGGTCACCTACTGCAACTGGTACTCTAAATAGGTTATGTCGCTCCATTGTTGTCCTTTTGATTTCAGTGCTAATTAGTTTTGCTTTATCTGCCATACCGTTTGTTTGGAATTGGTGAATGCTACAGCAACTAACCTTTTTGAACTTCTCTACTTAGGGCACATGAGAATGCATTAAGAAGCAACTTTCAAGCAAAGTATTATCCAGTTCCACTTCGAGAAATAGATTGTGTGTAGGGCAAACAAATTTGCCTAGGATAAAAGACAGGGGGGAATTGATATGCGAACATATAAAATATAGTTAGATTTATTCATTTATTTTCTGTATTAAGAATTAGATTTTAGAAAATAAGCTTAGCTTCATTTTGGCTCTGTTAGGTGGGAAACTTCAAGTATAGATCGTTTTGTCTGTGTTAAGTGGGAAAATTTTACAATAACTAACAAGCTATTCCACACTATCAGCATGGGCCTTGCGGTGCCCGGTGTGAGAGCAGTCTGGAGCAAGATAAGAAGGAACTGGTATGCAACACCTGCAGTCTGAAGCAAGAAAGCTGGCTTTGTTTGGTCTAGCGGTCTACAAGGGTGCTAACAAGCACCAACAGGAGGCAGTGCGCAAGCGTGAATGGGAGTGAACTTATGTTAAATTTTTTTTTTTACTAACTAGCTTAACCCATCCTAAATTTAATGAATATATATGTATGTGTACTTTAAATAATACCTTTGTAAAAGAGTGGGGGCACGCAGGGCCTTTATGGAGCAATCCACCCCGACGCCCGCCAGCGAATAAAACATACCTGCTTTATAACTCTCTACGAGTTGTAAGGTTTGATTCCACAGATCAAGGTGATGAGCAATTGTAATGTGCATCACTCATTTTTATGTATATATTATTATTACCATTATAATTATTACTATCATTACTATTTTAAGTTTATTTTACTCCAATCGTGTGGTGTTTTTGATGTTGATGCCCTTCTTATATTGCGGCATCCAAAACTGCACACAGTACTCAAGGTGGGGTCACACCAGTGCAGTGTAGAGGGGGACAATCACCTCCCTCGACCAGCTAGCTATGCTGTGCTTGATGCACCCCAGGATCTGCTTGGCCATTTTGGCTGCCAGGGCACACTGTTGACTCATGTTCAACTTGCCATCAACCCAAATTCCCAGATCTCTTTCCGTGGGGCTGCTCTTCAGCCTCCTGTCCCCCAGTTGTAGGAATAACCAGGATTACTCCATCCCAAGTGCAGAATATGGCATTTGCTCTTGTTAAATTTCATATGGTTGGTGATTGCCCAGTTCTCTAGTCTATCCAGATCTCTCTATAAGGCCTCTCTACCCTTGAGGGAGTCCACAGCTCCTGCTAGCTTAGTAACATTGGCAAACTTACTAAATGTACATTCGACTCCTGTATCCAGATCATTTATAAAAACGTTAAAGAGTCCTGTAATTACCAGGGTCTTCCTTCTCACTCTTCTTGAAAATTGGGGCAACATTTGCCAGCTTTCAGTTGACTGGGACCTCTCCAGACTCCCAGGACCGTTGAAAAATAATGGAGAGAAATCCCGCAATGGCATCAGCCAGCTCTTTTAGTACCCAGGGATGAATCCTATTGGGCCCCATAGACTTACGTGCATCCAGATGGGGCAACAAGTCTCGAACAAGTTCAGAGTTGGCTGGGAGTTCATAATTTCCTTAGTCATCATCTTCCAACACAGGGCTCTGGGGGTCCCAGGGCCCATCATCAATGTTAAAGACAAAGGCGAAGAAGGCATTAAACATCTCTGCTTTGTGTAAAGTATCCACAGCCTACAATATAGTCTCTCCAGAGGGGTACACAAATAATATATTATATATAGCTAAAATATATATAAATATAAAACATATATAAATATATATATATAAAAGCCTACGTGAAACAGCTGCTTTGTTCTTAGTTTGAAAAAAGTGATGAGTTAGGTAACTGATGAGAGTAAAGAATGGGCTACAGCAGATGATTAAAAAAAGACAAATTGTCAAAAAAGTTTATTAAATCCTGATGGTTCTTGACCCTTATCTTTTTTTATATATACTTTTATAGCCTGAGCATTGAATGTTCTTGAATAATCAGTATTACAGGCTAAATTCCATGCACTTTTCTAAACTGCAAATTCAGAAAAATTAAGGAAAATTAATTGAAGTGTTAAGTCAGTCACTTTGTGGCATGTTTAATAAGCCTCTACATGAGTCCTCTCACACACTAGGAATAAATACCTATATAGTTGCTCTAGTCCCAAATGAGAGGACAATATTAATGTTCCTACGTTGATTCAAGTCATATACACACCCACTGTAGTACAGAACTAGGCTTCTAGTTGGAAAATAAAGGGTGTAGTGGGACGGAGTCACGCCTCTTCTTGCATCTAAGTGCAACTGTCACAGAAGTGGGAGTTGCTGCTGCATCATCTCCCCTACAGGGAGTGTAAGATAACATTCCCTTTTTTTAAAAAAAAAAAAAAAAGTTACCTTCACTTACAGTATGCCAGCTGCTGCAGAGTAACTGTAGATGTGCATATCAATATCACACAACAAGCACAAGCTGTTTACTTGCTTATTCACACTGCCATTCTCCAAAAGCAAATTTGAATCCTGCCAAAAGCCCACTGGTACCCTCTTGGATCATTAAAATACCTTCTCCTGAGGTAGTCCATGCCAAGGATACAAGGGGCTTCTGGGCCAGTCACAATGGGGTGCTTTTCCCATTTGTCTCCCGTCAAGCTGACCTCAGCCTCCAACACAGACAATTCCTGTCATCCCCCTGTCACTCCGGAGATCCAGATGGGTTTTTCGCCCCTGTATCCTGATGGTACCAGCATACACTGGGCACCAGTGTCTACAAAAAACCTTGTACCTTTGTGGACCTGATGTGCCAGACCATCAAATCCACACAATCCAATATACCTGGTCATCCCTTTCTTCCTCCTGGCCGAAGGCAGGGACCCTCTAATCCTGTTCTTCATTAGAGTATTCACTGTCTGACCTTTGCAGTGCCAGAGCAGAAGTCCCCTCACCAGGGTCAAGGGAGGTGATTTCAGTTTTTCTATGCCTGCAAGATTGCTGATTGCTTTCCTGGGCGTCAGCACCAACTACACTGACAGCCTTCTTGGGTGGCCCTTTCTTAACAGCTGTCTTCCCCCTCAGTTCACGTATACGGGCCTCCAGTTTAAAGGTAGGTTCACCATCCCACTTCCTCATGTCCTCCCCTGGTCACGCAGGAAGAACCAGAGTATACCATGTGGCATGCTTCAGGGACTCCCTTTCTCTGTTGGTTTGTGTGTGTGGGGGGACCTTTTTTGGCAGTGGAAGAAGGGGTACCCTATGAGAAGCTTTGGGAAGCTGAAACATTCCTGGCTCCAAGGCATATCCCCCCAGCCCAGGCTGAGCCATTTAGCAATAGAGAAATGAGTCTGTGTATCCATATTTGTGAGGGGAAGGACTGTCCTGAAAAGAAGAAGGTGGAGAGAACCTGGAGGAGCGGCCATTGACCTAAACAAAAGACAACCATTGGCCTAAACAAAGAGAGAGCTTCGTTGCCAGGAGGAGAAGGGGGAGGACAGAGAACCTCAGATACCCAGTTCAAACACATGGAGCAGGAGAAGGTAAAAGTCCCCTGCATCCCATGGAACTTCATCGGCAGAGCAGATTCCCCATGTGTAGGACATGGAGGACTCCACGCTGGAGCAGCAAAGCTGAGGCCAAGGGCAAGTGTGACTGAATTGAGACCCCAAGAGTCGCTCGATGCCAGAGCGGGGGTGGATCCCCAGAGCCGGGGGATAAGGAGGTGCACTGGACCAGAGGCCCCTCTGCAGCCTGTGGACATCCCCATGCTGGAGACAGGAGCTGTGCCTGAAGAGGTCTGTGACTCCATGGGAAGCTTGCTTTGGATCACTTTGTTCCCGGACTTTCATGCTGGGAAGACCAGCAATGGTGAACTGACTGAAACCCTCTTTCCCTGTCCCCTGTGCCACTGGGGGTGAGGAGGTAGAGAAATCATGAACAAAGTGATTTGAGCCCAGGAAGAAGGGAGGGGTGGGGGGAAGGTGTCTTAAGATGTGGTTGTTGTCTCACTGTGCTACTCGGATGAATGGCAACGAATTAAATTGATTTATCTTCCCCAAGTTGAGTCTGTTTAGCCCGTGTCCATAACTGGTGAGTGAGCCCTCCCTGTCCTTCATCCTAATCTGTGCCCCCTTTTTTGTGATTCCCATCCCATCTCACTGGGTGGGGGGAGTGAGTGCAGGACCGCATGGTCTACCTGTGAGTTAAACCACCACACTTTCCCTCTGGCTGGAGAGGATTGCTTTCTTGGGATGCTCCTGACAGCCATGATTCTGTCCCATAGGAGTGAGGAAACACAGAGATTTTCTTCAAAGTTTTGGAGCCAAGAAGACACTCTTTTCATAGTTGGTGTTTCCATATCCGGGGAATACATCACTGCTAAGCTGTTAGCATATGACACTGGGGCACTTTGAATCACCTTCTTCCACATGACCCGTGTGCACAGGACATCCTCTGGATCTTTGGAGGCCTCATCATTGTCTGGATCACTGTAGATTACTTCCAGCATTGCTAATTCTCTCAGGTACAGGTTGCCATCATCTGTGGTAGTCCACTTTCTTGGGGAGTCCATAAGATCTTCCTTGAATGGATATCTGACTTTCACACTTGAGAGGAGCCGTCTCCAGAGACTGGAAATTGCTGCCTCTCTCCCAATTCCTCTCTCAGTTCCCCAGTTTCTAGCAAGGGATCCCAGCTGTTGGGCTGTCCTGGGTTTGGTTAGGATAGACTTAATTGTTCTCAGGGAACTGGGAGGGGGGGTGACAGCCAGGGCAGGTGTTCCATACCACTGTGAAGTCATGCTCAGTATTTAAACAGGGAAGCTCAGGGAGGAGGGGGCTACTGGGTACCATAGTTTATGATCTGGTTGGGTGATAAGCTGTTTTGTTCCGTTCCATGTATCACTTTTTTATGTTGTATATTCTTTCATTAGTACCTTTGTTGTTGTTTAGTGGTGTTTCTCCCTTACTATTCCAGTAAACTGCTCGTGTCTCAACCCCTGAGCCCCATTCGTTTATATTTTCTCCTCCCCATACCACCGGAGGGTGGGGAGTGGGGAGGGTAGCGACCCTTCCTGGTTAAACTAGTCATGGGCTTCCCTTCCTTCCAGTTGCTGACTGTCGGCCCCATTATCCCAGCATTGGAGCAGCCAGGCAGCTATCCGCTCACCTGGCTGGCGGCTGTAATCTTTCCACATGTCTCGAAGCTCTGATGAGGTCAAGGACCGGGTAGTCTCTGCTTCCTGTTTCAGGTCTCTCGCTCCTTCCTCCAAGTTCCTCGTCGAAGGACCAGCTTCTTGATCCTCTTCTTCCTCTGCCCTCACTAATCGATGATATGGACCAGTGGTTCTCCTTGTCCACTGTTTCTTTTTCACCACTGGGGCAATTACTGTAGTTGTTGTTGTTTGGATCCCTGTCTCAACCATGGTGTCCTCAGATGTGGTCTGGGTCCCTGTCTCAACCACATTCCTCTGACAGTACTGAACTGTGGCTTGATAGGCACAGGCCAAGCCCCAGTGCAGTGCTAGAAGCTGCTGGTTCTCATTGGGGTAGGCCAGGCACCCTTCCATCAAGTGATGCGCTAGTTTGCCAGGGTTGTGTGCTTCTTCAGGTGTAAAATCCCAGGCTATGGGAGGTGATAACCGTTCTAGGAAACTGCCCAAATCCTTCCACACCCCCTGCCACCCAGGGACCGGCCGCTTCAGGGCACTTTTCAGTATTTCATCACCCAAAGGTTGCCTTCTCTTACAATAGGAGGAGACCAGATTCCACAAAACCCATAATATTCCAATAGTATTACTTAGTAGTAATAAACAGCTCACATAAGGGTGAACAAGGACCTCGGGAGCCTGCATAATAAAGCCATCTACATTAACTCCAGGTAGGGAAAGGGAGATGTATTCCCTCATCTCCTCCACAAGATAGCTCCCCCAGCACAGTAAGGCCATCAGTGCCAGGACTAAGCACATAGTCAGTGTTTGTACCAGTACGTTCCCGAGTTCCTTCATCCTCCCCACAAAAGAGCTCTCCCAGCACAGCAAAGCAATGAATGCCAGCGTGAACCACATAGCTGTTCCCGTTATCAACATGTTCCTAAGCTCAGCAAAATAAAGAGATAAGCAGTGCTGCTAGCAAAAACTGTGATCCGCACAGGAGCTCACTGCTTAATAACTACTACAGCTATAGCACGCTAAATGTAAAACTGCTGTTGTCTCGAGCCCCATGTTGGGCACCAAAAAAGACTGTGGTGGGTTGACCTTGGTTGAATGCCAGGTGCCCACCAAGCAGCTCTATCACCCCCCTCCTCAGCAGGATGGGGAGGGGAGAAAAATAAGATGGATAAAAAAGAACTTGTGGGTCGAGATAAAGGCAGTTTAATAGAAGCACAAAGCTGCACGCGCAGAAGCAAAAGAACAAAATATTTATTCTCTACTTCCCATCAGCAGGAGATGTCTGACCACTTCCTGGGAAGCAGGGCTTTCAGAACTCGTAGCGGTTGCTCCCGGAGGACAAATGTTGTAAATAACGAATGCCCCCCCTTCCCCCTCTGTTCTCCTTGCTTTTATTTCTGAGCAGATGTCATATGGTATGGAATACCCCTTTGGTCAGTTTGGGTCAACTGCCCTGGCTATGTCACCTCTCAAGACCTTCCCCACCCCCAGCCTACTGGGGAGGGTGGAATGTTGGAGAGCCAGCCTTGATGCTGTGGGAGCACTGCTCAGCAGTAACCAAAACACTGGTTTGTTATCAACACCTTTCTAGCTACTAATACAAAACACAGCACTCTGAGGGCTGCTGTGGCGAAAATTAACTCCATCCCAGTCAGACCCAATACACATGGTTTAAGCCCAGCTGGCAACTAAGCACCACACAGCTGCTCACTCACTCAACCCCAGTGGGATGGGGGAAGACAACCAGAAGGGTAAAAGTAACTTGTAGAAACTGGCCCAGATGATACCTACACTAAATGCACTACATGCTGCTTCTTTATAAGACTGAAGGCTCTCGCCAATGGTGTGATTCCATGGGGGTTGAAACCTGTTCAGGTGAGTGTTGCCACAGCCCAATTTAGATCAACTGTTGTGGAACCACAGCTTAAGGCTATTTTGGCAAAACAATTGTGATGATGTAAACTCTGTCAAAAGCAGGGAGAATTCTTGCTGTTACAATATCAATGTATTCTCTTTGAAATTTTTCTCAAGATATTACTGCAGTGGTGCTTTTGTGGCAGCTTCAGTTTACAAAAGGTTCTTATTAACCCAGTACTGTTCTGTCCATCCTCAGCAGCACTTCTAGTAGAGCACTTAACTGTGACAAATTAGGAATTAATTTGCTCTGATGTACTAATGTGACTAAGAAGCTCTCTAAAAGACCTTTATTCTCTTTTCATTTTTATAATATCCTTTGCTTCTTGGATCTGATTATGTTCTTTTGGCTATTGAGTTCTCCTTAAACAATCTTATCTAATATAGGCCAATCTGATATAGGCTTGTTCTTGTTTGGGGAAGGATTTTCTTTGGCATGCTCTCAGGTTTGCACTAGCATCTCAATGTTTGTTTTGGTTTTGAATTAGCTAATTAGGAATTACTTAATCATTCTCCAGATCCTGAAGGATGTTTTGGTTCGAATCTAGCATTATGTAATCCAACATATACATAATGAACATATTTAACAAAGTAGACGATGTAACAGCAAAATTGCAATAACAACAAATAATTAAGCCTAATAATGGAATTGCAATGTAAAAATTACTGCAGGACATAAGACTAGACTACCTTAATATTCCCTTGTAACCTTCAAAATTTCTTGCATTACTCTTGAATCTACGCTTGTTAGCAAAAAGCATCCTACTCTCAAATATGGATTTAAAGATGAATTCTTTTCCCTTTGAAAAATAAGGCCATAAAGAAAATTGCTATAATGTAAATTATAGAACTGATACTTTTGTCTATAACTCCCAAACCAGCATCAAGGTAAATGGAGAAAATACTCTAGGGAACTCAAGACTATGAGGCCACTGTCTTATTTGGGAATTTTACTTTTCATTATTTTGTACTAAAACTAGTATGGGAAATATTGCGTTTAATTGCACGACATGGAGTTGTGATCAGGAAAAAAACAAAACAAACAAACCATTTTGAGATCATAGTTTGTGAACCTGAAAGTGTTTTTTCTTTTTATTTACATATGATACCTTTCTTAGTAACTAAAAGATGTCCGTCATTTTTTTTGTGCAGGTGTACTGATGTTATTTAGTAGTGAATAGGAAAGAGAAAAGGCCACATGACTATAACAGCCAATATAGGTCACTTGCAAAACTATTGGAGTCTGGATGGTGATGAGAAAGTCTGGCAAATGCTGATCTGAAAGTCGATGATAAGAGTGTTGCCTTGGCAGACATCTTAATATTAAGTTTGTTTTCGCTCCCTACGAGGAAAGACTGAGAGAGCTGGGACTCTTCAGCCTGGAGAAGACTGAGAGGGGATCTTATCAATGTCTATAAATACCTGAAGTGCAGGGGCCAAATGGATGGGACTGGGCTCTTTTTGGTGGTGCCCAGTGACAGGACAAGGGGCAATGGGCACAAACTGGAACACTGGAAGTTCCATACCAACTTAAGGAAAAACTTCTTGACTGCAAGGGTGTCGGAGCACTGGAATAAGCTGCGCAGAGAGATTATGGAGTCTCCATCTCTGGAAATCTTCAAAACCTGCCTGGACGCTTTCCTGTGCAACCTGTTGTAGGGAACCTGCTTTGGCAGGGATGTTGGACTAGATGATCTCCTGAGGTCCCTTCCAACCCCTACCATTCTGCGATTCTGTGACTTTTTTTGAGATAGAGAGATAGCTTTCTCCTCTGTACTACTGTGTTTATTAGCAGTCATCAAAATCTACAAGGCAGCTTCTTATATGTTTCTATTATGTATTTGAAATGATAAGCCCACAAAGAATCTTTAAAAATATTTTTAATTGAAATTATTCTTATAAGAATTATTATACATTATAGCTAAATTCAGCATTTCTGAGATGCAGTTTTTTGCAGTGATTAAGAGCCTTTTTTAATAAAATTGTGTATTATCTTATAGGGCTACAGCTTTCACAGTTTTGGGTTTTTTTTCAATGACATCAGTTTTTACCATAATAGAACCAGATTAACACAATCACTTGGTTTAATTGCAGATTGGCAAAAGAAAAAGTTATGTATGAAAAAGAAGTAAAACAGCAAGAAGAAAAGATTGAAAAAATGAAAGCTGAAGCATGTGATGATTATGGAATTAAGAAGCAGGTAAACTATCCTAAAACTTGTTTTATAAAATCCTTATTTGCTCTGATTTAATGTAAATAAAAGAATCCCCTGTACAATTTTCCAGACTCTTGTTGTATAAGTACTAGACTAAAATCCTGTCAATTATAAAAGTCATAATATGCATTTGTAGAAACTTCCTTTCCTCTAGAACTGTTAAATTATAAAGAGACCTGGGTATGGATTGTTTAGCACTTGGTGTCAGGATGTCTATCACTCACTAACAATGGGCATGGTTTAAAGTCACTATTACAATGTGATTAAACTTTTCTTGGAAGTTTCCCCATAAAGGACAGTTGGTACATGCCATTTTGGAAGGAGGAGTGTTAAGTTTCCTTGTCACTGAGAGAAAGCTTGGGTTTGGGAGATTCATTTCTATTCTTTACAGAAGTGTGGCATGTTTCTGTTTAACTGTGGCCTTTATATTCTTTCAGCTAAATATGTTATATTTTAACTGTGTTTTCCCAAGCATTTTCCAGATATTTTCTCTTAAATCTTCACTGAAACTGTATATTAAAATTATTTTCAGGTGTTTCAATAGTCTGATGATTTTGTGTTATAAAACCTACTGTTCTCCCATCTTCATTTTCAAACACTGGAATCACAGAATCACGGAATCACAGAATGTTAGGGATTGGAAGGGACCTCGAAAGATCATCTAGTCCAATCCCCCTGCCGGAGCAGGAACACCTAGATGAGTTCACACAGGAAGGCATCCAGGCGGGTCTTGAATGTCTCCAGAGAAGGAGACTCCACAACCTCCCTGGGCAGCCTGTTCCAGTGCTCTGTTACCCTCACCGTAAAGAAGTTACTTCTCAAATTTAAGCGGAACCTCCTGTGTTCCAGCTTACACCCATTGCCCCTTGTCCTATCATTGGACATCATTGTGAAGAGCCTGGCTCCATCCTCCTGACACTCACCCTTCAAATATTTATAAACATTAATAAGGTCCCCCCTCAGCCTCCTCTTCTCCAAGCTAAAGAGGCCCAGCTCCCTCAGCCGTTCCTCATAAGGGAGATGCTGCACTCCCTTAATCATTTTGGTGGCTCTTCACTGGACTCTCTCAAGCAGCTCCCTGTCCTTCTTGAACTGTGGGGCACAGAACTGGACACAATATTCCAGATGTGGCCTCACCAGGGCAGAGTAGAGGGGAAGAAGAACCTCTCTTGACCTACTAACCACACCCCTTTTAATGCACCCCAGGATGCCATTGGCCTTCCTGGCCACAAGGGCACAGTGCTGGCTCATGGTCATCCTACTGTCCACCAGGACTCCCAGATCCCTTTCCCCTACACTGGTCTCTAGGAGATCATTTCCCAACCTATACTGGAACCTGGGGTTGTTCCTGCCCAGGTGCAACACCCTACACTTCCCCTTATTATATTTCATCAACTTTTTTCCTGCCCAGCTCTCCAGCCTGTCCAGGTCTCTCTGGATGGCAGCACAGCCTTCTGGTGTGTCAGCCACTCCTCCCAGCTTTGTATCATCAGCAAACTTGCTGACAGTGCATTCAATTCCTTCATCCAGGTCATTGATGAATATATTGAATAGTACTGGACCCAGTACCGACCCTTGAGGGACTCCACTAGATACTGGCCTCCAACTAGACTCTGCCCCACTGACCACCACTCTCTGGCTTCTTCCCACCAGCCAGTTCACAGTCCATCTCACTACCTGATCATCTAATCCACACTTCCTCAATTTGTCAGCGAGGATGCTGTGGGAGACCGTGTCAACTGCTTTGCTGAAATCAAGATAGACCACATCCACTGCTCTGCCATCATCAAGCCACCTCGTTGTGTTTTCATAAAAGTCTAGAAGGTTGGTCAAGCACGACTTTCCCTTGGTGAAGCTGTGCTGACTGCCCCTAATGACCCTCTTATCCATGATATGCCTAGAGATGGCACCAAGGATAAGTCGTTCCATCACCTTCCCAGGGATGGAGGTGAGGCTGACTGGTCTGTAGTTACCCGGGTCCTCCTTCTTGCCCTTTCTGAAGATTGCAGTGACATTTGCCTTCCTCCAGTCCTCAGGCACCTCTCCCGTTCCCCACGACTTAGCAAAGATGATGGAGAGTGGTCTAGCAATGACTTCAGCCAGCTCCCTCAACACCCGTGGGTGCATCCCATCTGGACCCATAGATTTATGGATGTCCAGATTGCTTAATTGGTCCCTGACCCAGTCCTCATCAACCAAGGCAAACTCCTCTATTGTCCTGACTTCCTCAGGGGCCTCAGGGGTACGGAGCTCCTCAGGACAGCTTCCGGCAGAGTAGACAGAGGCAAAGAAGGCATTCGGTAACTCTGCCTTCTCTGTATCCTCTGTCACCAGGGCACCCACCTCATTCTTCAGTGGGCCTACATTGCCTCTAATGGTGGCTTTATCTGCCATGTATTTGAAGAAGCTCTTCCTGTTGTCCTTGACCCCTCTGGCAAGATCTAATTCTAAGGAGGCCTTGGCTTTCCTAGTTGCTTCCCTACATCCTCTGACAACATCCTTATATTCTTCCCAAGTGGCCAGCCCCTCCTTCCATGATCTGTAAACTCTCCTCTTCCACTTGAGTTTGGCCAGCAGTTCCCTGTTTAACCAAGCAGGTCTCCTGGCTCCCTTCCCTGACTTCCTACATATCGGGATGCTTCGATCTTGAGCTAGGAAGAAGCAGTCCCTGAATGTTAACCAGCTATCTTGGGCCCCTTTACCTTCAAGTACCCTGTCCCATGGGATTTCCCCTAACAATTGCTTG
This sequence comes from Caprimulgus europaeus, assembly GCA_907165065.1. Next base: position 13,143,229 of record OU015537.1, read on the forward strand.
AAAAGGCCAAAGTTGGCCCTCCTGAAGTCCAGGGTTGCAATTCTGCTTGAAATTCTGTTCCTGCCACATGAGATCCTGAACTTCACCATCTCATGGTCACTGCAGCCCAGGCAGTCCTCAACCTTTACAGCCTCAACCAGACCCTCCTTGTTAGTGAGGATGAGATCCAGCGTCACTCCCCTCCTGGTTGGTTCATCCACCATTTGCATCAGAAAGTTATCATCGATGCACTGGAGGAACCTCCTGGATTGTGGGTGGCTGGCTGAGTGGTCCCTCCAGCAAATATCAGGGTAGTTAAAATCCCCCACAACAACCAGGGCCTGTGATTGCGAGGCTGCTCTCAGCTGCCTGTAGAAGGCCTCATCAACTTCTGCTGAGGGCAATTCTGGGTGAGCGGGAATGAGTCAATCACACATCCACAGAATGCAAACTCAATCCACTTTATTATCAGAAAGCTGCTTGTTATATACCCCTTTAAGTTCCGCATACGTGTCTACACACTACGAAGCTAATTACTATTGGTTAATAGCTACTGTTCACACATTGACCTATCAGTCTCACTGGTTCGCTCTTATCTTGGTTCAGGTTCACTTCCTCATCGTAATGTCCTGTTTTTCCAGCTGGCATCCATCTTCTTCAATTGCTGTTTATTACTTCTCCACATAGGCATATTCTTTTCCTTCAGCTTATCTTTTCTGGCACGCAGTTGAAAGCGGCCTAACTGCGGCCTAGCCAGTATCACAGTCATGCAATACCACTAAGGCCCCAACAAACTTCCTCACCCTGATCTGGTGTCCTGTAATAGACACCCACAACGGTATCAACCCTACCAGCCTGCCCCTTGATTTTCACCCACAGACTCTCAACTCGCTCCTCATCCACCCCTGGGGAGATCTCAATACACTGCAGTTGCTCTCTCACCTAAAGGGCAAATTCCACCACCTCGCTTTGCTGGCCTGTCTTTCCTGAGAAGGACATAGCCATCCACGACCACATTCCAGTCATGTGAGCTGTCCCACCATGTCTCTGTAATTGCCACCAGATCATAATCCTCTGACCGAACACGGGTTTCTAACTCCTCCTGCTTATTCCCCATGCTGCGTGCATTAGTGTACAGGCATTGCAGGAAGCGAGCCGAGTACACCAATTTCAGCCTAGAGGGGTGGGAGGCCTCCCAGCCTTCATCAATTCTAGAGTACTGCCCCACTGGCACACGCCCAGCTGTAACCCCTTCCCCCTTCCAATCTACTTTAAAGCTCTCCAGATGAGCCCTTCAAATTCCTGCCCCAGCCTCCTTTTGCCCCTGCGAGATAGGCCTTCCCCACAAATCACTGTCTGGATTGGTGTCCTATGAAACCAGCCATTATCAAAGAACCCAAAGCCCTGCCTGAAGCACCAGTCCTGTAGCCAGTCATTTATGGCCTTAATTCTGCCATTCCATCGCACATCAGAACCCGAAAGTGGAAGGAGGGAAGAGAAAATCACTTGTGCCCCAGACCCTTTCAGCAGTTGTCCCAAGGCCTTGAAATCCTTCTTCATCCCCCTCAGACTACGGGATGAATCTTCCTCCCCACCTGTCTGGAAGATCAGCAGTGGGTAGTAGTCTGTCGGGTGCACCAGGTTGGGAAGTGCCCTGGTGATATCCCTGATCCGGGCTCCAGGAAGACTGCATACTTCCCTATGTTGAGGGTCAATCCTGCATATCGGGCCCTCTGTTCCCCTCAGAAGGGAATCGCCTACTACAATGACCCTTCTTTCTTTCCTATCAGAGGCCGTCTTCAGGGGCTGAGTCACCCGCCTCTTCCTCTGTGGCCTTGTAGGTGGGCCTTGCACCACGTCCTCACCAACCTCTTCACCAACCTCTCCTTCAAGAGGCAGGGCCTCAAACCTATTAGAGAGGGGCACCTGAGGGGGCAAAGCATGTAGGGAAGAAGGTCGCCCATGATATCGAACTGGGACTTTCTTCCAACCCTCCTCATCTCCCTGGCCCCTTGCCTCTGCCTGACAGCAACAGGTTAAACAAAACCCAATATAAAAATAAATGAAAACAAGCTAGGCGAAAGCCCTTTTAGAGCAAACCAAAACAACCTTTTAAATAAGTTTATGTTTGCATGTCCTGCTTTACTTTCATTATAACATGAGAAAGAAATACAAATAAAGAATTTGTATACAAATAAAGAATTGTATTTACAGAGCTGAGCTGTCTTCTACCTCACCACAGACTGATATTCCAAGACCCTACAGAAATAGCATTTCCGAAGTTTTGCTGGTGCTAACAAGAACTAATAAATAGTTTTTAGTGTCCCCTATTCATCAGATTATTCAACTGCACTGTGGTATTTCCACAGCAACCTGGCAAGATGAAAAACAGTGGAGGCTGGGAACTTCTGCTGTGAAACGAAATGTTGCTAACTACTTGAAGGTATTTTCAGAGACCAATGGCAAAAGCCTTCAAAGAGAATAGTTTTGATTCATTCAGAAATTGCCTGATTCACTTTGAAAGCAATTGATTCTTCCAATGACTACTTATTGTTCTTTTAGAGCACTTTGCATTCTGGAAGTTGTTAATATTTTAGGTTATAAAGAGCTTGGAGTGCACGCTTTTCATAGGATCAAATTTCTTACACTAAGAAAATTATATAATACCAGGAGAGCTTACTCAAAAAACCAAACATTTTGGATAAAGTTAATACTTTGAGAAGTTATTCAGGAAAAATATCTGTAGTTACACATTTTAAGAATTGCTTTTAGTTAATAATTCCTAATCTGAATACCTTTATTTAAAAATCATAGAAACAGAATCATAGAATGTATTGGGTTGGAAGGGACCCTCAAAGGTCATCTAGTCTAACCCCCCTGCAGTAAGCAGGGACATCTTTACTACAGCAGGTTGTTCAGAGCCCCATCAAGCCTGACCTTGAATATCTCCAGGGACGGGGTCTCCACTACCTCTCTGGGCAACCTGTTCCAATGATCCACCACTCTCATATTGAAGAACTTTTTCCTAATATACAACCTAAATCTACTCTTTTCTAGTTTAAAACCATTACCCCTTGTCCTGTTGCTACATATCCTCGTGAACAGTTCTTCCCCAGCTTTCTTATAGGCACCTTTCAGGTACTGGAAGCCTGCTATAACGTCCTCCCGGAGCCTTCTCTTCTCCAGGCTGAATAACCCAAACTCTCTCAGCCTGTCTTCATAGGAGAGGTGCTCCAGCCCTTTGATCATTTTTGTTACCCTTCTCTGGACATGCTCCAACAGGTACATGTCTTTCTTGTGTTGAGGGCTCCAAAGCTGGACGCAGTATTCCAGGTGAGGTCTCACCAGAGCAGAGGGACAGAATCACCTCTCTTGATCTGCTGTCCACACTTCTTTTGATGGAGCCCAGGATGCGGTTGGCCTTCTGGGCTGCAGATGTGCATTGGTGGCTCATGTCCAGTTTTTCATCCACTACTACTCCCAAGTCCTTTTCCTCAGGGCTGCTTTCCAGCACATCATCTCCTAGCCTGTATCGACAATTGTCCCAACCCAGATGCAGGACCCTGCACTTGGCCTTGTTGAACCTCATGAGGTTCACCTGGGTCCACTTCTCCAGCCTGTCCAGGTCCCTCTGGATGGCATCCTGTTCCTCTGGCACGTTGACTGTACCACCCAGCTTGGTATTGTCAGTGAACTTGCTGAGGGTGCACTCAATCCCTCTGTCAATATAATTAATGAAGATATTAAACAGCACTGGTCCCAGTATGGACCCTTGAGGGACACCGCTTGTCACTGTCTTCCATCTGGACATTGAGCCATTGACCACTACCCTCTGGATGCGACCATCCAACCAATTTCATATCCACTGAACAGTCCACCCATCAAATCCATATCTCTCCAACTTAAAGAGAAGGATGTTGTGGGGGACTCTGTCAAAGGCCTTGCAGAAATCCAGATAGATGACATCCATTACTCTTCCCTTGTCTACTGATGCAGTTACTCCATTGTAGAAAGCCACTAGGTTAGTCAGGCAGGACCTGCCCCTAGTAAAGCCATGCTGGCTGTCTTGAATCACCTCTCTGTCCTCCATGTGCCTTAGCATAGCTTCTAGGAGGATCTCCCCCATGATCTTCCCAGGCACAGAGGTGAGGCTGACAGGTCGGTAGTTCCCAGGGTCCTCTTTTCTACCCATTTAAAAAATGGGTATAATGTTTTCTTTCTTCCAGTCACCAGGGACTTTACCTGACTGCCATGACTTTTCAAATATCATGGAGAATGGCTTAGCAACTACATCAGCCAATTCCCTCAGGACTCTGGGATGCATCTCATCAGGTCCCATGGACTTGTGTATGTTCAGGTTCCTCAGATGGTCACAAATGTGATCTTCTCTTACAGGGGAAGGGACTTTCTCTTCCTGGTCCCTGTCTTGTGGGCCATCAACTTGAGAGCTATGAGGAGACAGGTTGCCAGTAAAGACTGAGGCAAAAAAGTTGTTGAGCAACCTTCCTTTTCTGGTTTACATACCAGTAGAAGCCCTTCTTGGTTTTTTTGGCATCCCTTGCCAAGTTCAGCTCCAGCTGCACATTGGCCTTCCTGACCTCATCCCTACACAACCGGGCAACATCCCTATACTCTTCCCAGGATACCTGTCCCTGCCTCTACCGCCTGTGTATTTCCTTCTTGCCTTTTAGTTTGACCAGCAGTTCTCAACTCATCCATGCTGGTCTCTTGCCTTCCTTGCCTGATTTCTTACACCTGGGGATAGAGAGCTCTTGTGCACTGTGGAAAACATCCTTAAAGATCTGCCAGCTCCATTCTGCTCCCTTGTCCTTGAGGGCCGTTTCCCAGGGGGTCCTATTGACAAACTCCTTGAAGAGCTGGAAGTTGGCTTTCCTGAATTCAGGGTCCTGACTATGCTTCTCATATGACTCATACGCCTTAGGACAGTGAACTGCACCAATGCATGATCACTACATCCCAGACTGCCTCCAGTCTTGACATCCCTGATGAACTCACTTGCTATACAATTATAGACTTTATTTCAGTAATGAAAATTAGCATTTGGGGGATGGGGATGGGAGTGAATTCAATCATTTGAGACTAGGGGAATAATTTTAACTTATTTTAGCTGATGTATCAGCTAAATCAGATATGTATATACAAATGAATCCAGATTTGAGGGAGGGATGCTTAAAAGCATTACTTACCTCTTAATGTACTACTATTCCCATTTAGCTTTCTAGTTACAACTCTGCAGTAGAACATATAGTTGAACAGTACAGAAGTGTCTAAGGAAAAATTTACTTTAAAATTTATAATGCCATTCTTAAAGCATATGTAGACTTTAGGGTGTGTCTGGTCTGTAAGGAGGGATCAGTCCCTTTGTAGAACAATAGTTAGGGTTTGACTCAGTATTTTTCTCCTAACTCCTTATACAATTGGGCACCTTATGGTTTCTGTGAACTCAAGTGATCTCTAGCTGAGGAAGTGACCAACTAGAGTAGTTGGCAGTTGTTAAATACTAGCCTTCAACTGTACTGTCCAGGACTAATTTAATGAGGAACAGATTCAAAATCTGAAAAACAAAAAGGACAGTTTGCTTGCAGTACTGGTATACTCTGACCAAGAATATAACTTGAAGACTCCATATATTACCATTGTCCTTGGTGCATGTTGTATTTGCATTACTTGCTATGTCTCATCTAATGTACTTCAGCTAAATCCAAGCTGGGTGAGATCTACTTGTGGTAGATAGTATATCCCAGTGAAAGAATCACCAGCGTTATGGGGCAGAGAAGCTCTTTCCCATCACTTACAGCTTATTTAAAAAAAAAAAAAAAGAGAAACCCCCACACCAACAAACAAAAACCAAATAAAACCAACAAACAAATCCCCTGTGGTGGTTTAACCACAGATGCTCTCTCACCCCTCACCCCCCCCACCCTCTGGTGGGATGGGGAGGAAAAAATACAAACAAACAAGGCTCACAGGTCAAGACACAAGCAGTTTACTAGGATGGTAAGGAAGAGAGAAACACCACCAAACAATAACAACAACAAAACTAAAGAAAGAATATACAATACAAGTGATACACAGAACCAAACAGCTCACCACCCAACCTTCTCCCAAACCTCAGTACCACCTCCACCCCTTCCCAGAACTTCCCTGTTTAAATACTGAGCATGATGACATGTGGTATGGAATACCTGCTTTGGCCCGTTTGGGTCAGCTGCCTCAGCTGCTCCTCTCCCAATTCCCTGTGAACAATTAATTCTATCCTAATCAAACCCAGGACATTATCCACCCCTTATTCTATACCATCTACGTCATGGCCAGATCCAACACTTCCCAATTAATTTCTACCACTTTCTTGTCTTGATGTAGAACTATATCTATCTATCTATCTATCTATCTATCTATCTATATATACACACACAAATATAATTCCCTTAATGTATGGGCCATCACTCTAAAATGTCCATCGAGTTAATTTAACCCATGACTTTGGGCTCCATCTGTCATAACAGTCTCTCAGGGTGGGGAAAAAAAATAGTGTGTGGTGTTGGATTGCTACATGCTGTATCCAGAGCTTGTGGCTGGTGTATCTTGGAGAGCTGAATGGAGATGATGTGCTGGTGTATCAGGTGTGGCCCATGCCCACAGTCTGCAGGATGAGGATGTCAATCTCAAGGACGTCATTGGGCACTGATTGCTAAAGCCAGTTCTGGTTCCATCACTACTGCACTTTGCTCAGTTTTCACCCAAGTCCATTCTTCATCCATTTTGGGGCAATTCATACTGTAATTCCCTTGACATGGCATATAGCAACCACAGTAGTAATGACACACAATATATATACAGTTCAAATTATTGACTATTCTCACCCAGAGTCAAATCTCCTTGAGGCACACATCAGACTTCCCTATCCTTCTGCAACACCCACCAAGTGCATCCAGGTCCTTGGGCAAAAGCAATCCCATGAATGGGTGACAGGACTAACCCAGACTATCCTTCCTAACATGTTCTTCATGTGTACTACAGGGACTTTGTCCCCTTCCAAAGTACGTAAAAGTCTTGATTGGGCAGGACCAGCTTGATTGGTGGATCCCCTAGTGTTCACCAAACAGGTAGCCTCTGCTAAATATGTATCCCAATGTTTGAATGTCCCACCACCCATTGCTCTTTGTGTAGTTTTCAGCAGTCCATTGTATCTTTCAACTTCCCCAGAGGCTGGTGCATGATAGGGGATGTGGTACACCCACTCAATGCCATGTTCTTTAGCCCAGGTGTCTATGAGACTGTTTTGGAAATGAGTCCCGTTGTCGGACTCAATTCTGTCTGGGGTGCCATGTCGCCATGAGACCTGCTTTTCAAGGCTTAGAATAGTGTTCCGGGAGGTGGCATGGGGCACAGCATATGTCTCCAACCATCTAGTGGTTGCTTCCACCATGGTGAGCACGTAACACTTGCCACTGCGGGTTTGTGGGATAGTAATACAATCGATCTGCCAGGCTTCTCCTTTGTATTTTGACCATCATCCTCCATACCAGAGAGGTTTTAACCTCTTGGTTTGCTGCTTGATCATAGTGCATGTTTCACATTCATGAATGACCTGAGCAATAGTGTCTATGGTTAAGTCCACCCCTCGATCACAAGCCCATCTATATGTTGCATCTCTTCCTTGATGGCCTGAGGCATCATGGGCACAGCGGGCTAAAAATTTTTCACCCTTCTGTTGCCAATCCAGGTCTACTTGAGACACTTTGATCTTAGCAGCCTGATCCACCTGTTGGTTGTTTTCATGCTCTATAGTGGCTCGACTCCTGGGTATATGATGTGGTTTTCCTAGGACAGAGTTAATTTTCTTCTTAGTAGCTAGAATAGCTGTGTTTTAATTTCAGTATGGGGTTTGTTATGAGAAGAATGTTGATAAAGTACTAATGTTATTAGTTGCTGCTGGAGCTCAAGGCCATTGTGTTTGGCTGGTTCACAGCTGCATTAGGACTGGGAGGGAGAAGTGCAGCAAATAGCAAAACCCAAAACTGGCATTTGGATTTGCCAATGAGATATTCCATATCATATCATATCAGTATATTAACCAGGGTTGACCACAAAACGGGGGTATTCTCTCGAGGTTTCGGGGCTTGCTCTGCTCCGGGATCGCTGGCTGGCTGTATTGGGTTTGCGTGGCAAGGTTTTGGTAGCAGTGAGGGGGGACATAGGGGTGGCTTCTGTGAGAGAAGCTGCCAGAAGCTTCCCCCATGTCCAACCTGAGACAGCCAATGCCAGCCGGCTACAAGAACGGATCCGCCGCTGGCCAAAGCCGAGCCAATCAGTAACGCCTCTGTGATAACATAATTAAGAAAAAAAAAAGGAAGAGAGGAAAAAAAAGCTGCACACTTTGCAGCTGGAGAGAGGAGTGAGAAGATGTGAGAGAAACAACCCTTGCAGTCACCAAGGTCAGTGAAGAAGGAGGGGGAGGAGGTGCTCCAGGTGCCGAAGCAGAGATTCCCCTGCAGCCTGTGGTGAAGACCATGGTGAGGCAGGCTGTCCCCCTGCAGTCCATGGAGGTCCATGGTGGAGCAGATGACCACCTGTAGCCCGTGGAGGACCCCACGCCGGAGCAGGTGGATGCCTGAAGGAGGCTGTGACCCCGTGGGAAGCCCGCGCTGGAGCAGGTTCCTTTCAGGACCTGTGGCCCCATGGAGAGAGGAGCCCACGCCGGAGCAGGTTTGCTGGCAGGACTTGTGACCCCATGGGGAATCCGCACTGGAGCAGTCCCTTCCTGAAGGACTGCACACCATAGAAAAGACCCAGGATGGAGCAGTTCGTGAAGAACTGTCAGTCATGGGAAGGACTCACGTTGGAGAAGTTTGTGGAGGACTGTCTCCCGTGAGAGGGACCCCATGCTGATGCAGGGGAAGGAGTTCTCTCCCTGAGTTGGAAGAAGCAGCAGAAACAACGTGTGATGAACCGACCTCAAGCCCCCGTCCCCTGTCCCCCTGTGCCGCTGTGGGGAGGAGGTGGAATATCGGGAAAGAAATTAAGCCCGCGAAGAAAGAGGGGTGGGGGAGGTGTTTTAAGATTTGGTTTTATTTCTCATTATCCTCTGATTTTGATTGGTAATAAATTAAATTTGTTTTTTCCCCCAAGTCGAGTCTGTTTTGCCCGTGCCAGTAATTGGTGAGTGATCTCTCTCCGTCCTTATCTCCACCCACGAGCTTTTCGTTATAATTTTCTCTCCCTGCCCATTTGAGGAGGGGGAGTGATAGAGTGGGCTTTGGTGGGCATCTGGCCTCTAGCCAGGGTCAACTCACCACTCTGGCACAGGTTGGGTACTGATCAGCAGGTGGTGAGCGATTGCACTGTGCATCACTCATTTATATATTCTGTTATTGCTGTTCTTAAAGTTTTTTTTTTTTAATTATGTGATGGTTTAACTTAGCTGGCAGCCAAACAAGACACATCCACTCACTCTTCCCCCCTCCCCCACTTCTCTTGCCACCCAGGGAATCACAGAGAGTATTGGAGGGGTAAAGGAAAGGAGACTCATAAGTTGAGATAAGAACAATTTAACAATTACTGTAAAATAAACTAAAAATAGCAATGATAATTATACTAACAATATATATAAATGAGTGATACATAGTAAAATTGCTCACCACCTGCCAAATGTGATCCCAGAGGGTTGAAAAGGAACCCCGAACTCAAAATTTCAATCCCGGTAAAGTGATCCTGCACGATTCCTGAGAGAATCCCCCCCTCTCTGGTCAGCCCTGGTTAATATACTAAACATGACATAATAGGGTATGTAATATCTCATTGGCATATCCAACTGTTAGTTCTGGGTTTTGCTAACTACTACACTTTCCCTCCCCCGCCGAGTCCTCTACACTCACAAACTACCCAAGCACAGTGTCCTTGTACCTTATCAACATTGTTCTCATACCAAATCCCTCACTGAAACCAAAATGCAGTACTTTCTAGCAATTAACTCTATCCTAGCAAAACCAGGACAAATTAGTAAATTGTTTTTACCTCAACCCACTAGTCTCCTTGCCCTTATCCTTCCAATTCTCTCCCCTACTTCCTGGGAGGTAGGGAAGAGTGAGAGAGCAGGCTGTGTTTGGCTGCAAGCCAAAGGAGTGAAACCACCACAGTCTTTTTTGCACTCAGTTTGGGGCTCAAAGGGTTGAGATAAAAACTGATTTGACCAGACTGTGTTAAAAAAAAGATGTGATAAGCATTAATTATGTGGCCTCTGACTTGGTCGGCGCTGATCGGAACGCTGTTTTCTGTGCTCTCAAAGGTGGTTTTAGAGCTGTGGTCTGTCTCACCTCACTTGCCATATATGCTATTTGCCACTATTTATACGTGGTTCACCACCTATAGGCGTTGTATTGGAATGAGGGATGACGTTTTGCTGACTAAGGTTTTTGTTGTGCTGTGCTGTGGGGTGCTGATTGTTGGTATGATAAAATCATGGGTAGTGGGACCTATTTTGTATCTATATGCAGTGGTGGTGGGTGGCACTGCAAAGCCAGCTCCTTCTCTGCATTTTGGGAACCGTATGATGGGCGTGGTCACCAATTACACCTTTTCCTGGGACAGCCAATACAAGGAGTGTTGTCAGGAAAAGTGAGAGACAAACGCGTATTCTCATAGAGATAAAGCGAATGCTCCATGTTTATTTGGTACAGGTTCCTTTTATACACTTTGCCACACAACATGTGATGCATGCCAGCAACTAATTGGTTAAGACCCCACCCACGTGACACAGGCAATGAGGTTCATACACAGCACAAAAGTCTAGCTCCTTAGTAATTAAAAGTCACCCAGCTCCTTAGTGACTAAAAGTCACCCATGCCTTAGTTTCTCACAGCATGTTTCTCTACATTTCCCCCTTTTTCTTTTGTATAAGGAGTGGCCTGTGTTCTAGAAAAATGTCTTTATAATCAAATTTTGCAAGCAGCTGATCAAACAGGGCAACAAAATATTACCAATAAAATTATGCCTCCAATGCCAATTAAATACATCACTATGGTTTTTCAACCATGGTCCCAATCCAAGTGAGGAAAGTCAAACGTTAACAGGGAACAGGGTACTCCTACTTTGTGGTTACCAGCTAAAGCTACTCCTGATACAAAATTGTCAAAGTTTCTTTTGACTTGGTTTCGTATACATGTCCAATTACTGCTGGTTAATAGCACTAATCATACGTTGATCTCTCAGTCTCACTGGTTCGTTCTCATCTTGGTTCAGGTTCACTTCGTCGTAATTCCCAGCTGACGTCCATCTTGTCCTGTAGCAATGACACTGTACTCTTTTTATTACAAATCTATAAGCAATTCTTACTATAATTAAAACTAAAAATTTTAATGCCTAAAAAAAGCATACACTCTCTTTAACTAAAGTTGAAAGCTAAAGCGACAGGTTGCCAAAAGAAATGCATTTCTGTTGTTAAGAGACACCAACATAGAAATGGCTACCATTTCCCATCCAGTCTCCTAAACAATCTGAGATGGCCAGATCTCCGACCCAGCATTAAAACAAATCAGCCCAAAGTCTACATCAAACCAGCTTGACTCCACTCCATACCCAAATCAATACCAATCCGACCTAGAGAAGCACTCAATATTCTGATTTTTCAAAGCTGATTCTAACATATCAGCATCCACACCAGATGTGTACGGTGCTCTACGTGATGCTCTGCCAACAGTTTCCTACACTCTTCCCCGTTTTTATCATTATGAACTAAAAGGATACCTAGGGCAAGTTGATCCACACGTTTGACCATACAAGAAAACGATATATACGCTACAATGCAAAGCAAGATTATAATACCGAGCCATCTAAGGCCTTCTTTTTACTTCTGACCAATTATATTAGAATTTTCTTATCTTGTTTTTCTATTCTGGTGTTTTAAAAGTCAGGAATTAATTGCCAAGGCCAAAACTGCCTGTATTTTGGGCTCTTAAGGAGCCAACAATTTATATTTTTTGTTTTTATACCACAAAGGCGTTGTCCACCATCTTCTGCAGGGCCCTTGCAGACACGATAGCAAACAAGGCACTAATAACAGGATTACCAAATTACAAGTAGCATCTTAAATCCTGACTTTAATAGTGAAAAGACTCATTCGTGTAAAAACTACTCGCTTAACCAATTATCACTATTTATCCTCAACTGTTTGACATTTTCCCTTAACCTTCTAATGGCCATATGAATTGAGTCTGAGTGGTCTGATAGAATCATACAGCACATGCCTTCAAATTCCTCACAAACATGTCGCTTGTGCTAACAAATAAAAATCAATTGCTGCTCTATTCTGTAGTACTGCATGTCTAATACTATCAATGTCTACTAACATCTATGTGAGCAAAGTTATACAAAGCACTCTTATAAGACATGTTCTAAAAGGATTCTTGGGCATAGGTAGTAAAAACCATAGTGATTCTTACTTCCTTACATTAGCCAAAGTTATCCACATGTTTTATCTAGGTACTACAACTTAAGGTCTTAAAACAAATGCTAATCAACAAAATTCTTAATGCAGTTATAACTATAAACTTAAGACTCTTTTCTCCCCCCCCTTTTTTTTTTTTTTTTTTAAAGCACTAATTTACCAGATGTATGAATGCTATGTAGTACTAATCACGGTTTACTGACATTGCAATCTGTTTCCAAGTAGTTACTCTGCCCAGGTGTTGAACATCACAGTACTGTATAGCTCCATCTGGATGTAGTGTACTTATGACTAAAAGCTATTACAATTATTACTAAAAACTATTACAATTATTACAATTATCTCTGTATCAATATATATGACAATATAAAATACTATCCAAAACACTTTCACATTTCAAACAATTTAACCACTTCAACCAAAAATGTATCTGCAGAAATAAGGAAAAATCCAAATTAATGTTGATTGCAAGTTAGAACAGTTCAAGGATCTCCAATTTGTCAGTATCCATCCTAACCAGTGTTATTCAAATACAGTATAAGCCATTTAGAGTTTCTACAATGAGAAGAAAACATTCAAATATTAAAGCTATGACAAACCCACAAAAACAAGGAAAGAAAATTTGTTCTGTACTCATCCCTGTTGTAGCAAGGTACAGCATGTCAGGAGATTGCACTCTGGATAAAATCATAGAAGACAACCGAAATAGAATCAACTCTGAATTTCCTTGTTGTTGTGGTTTTACGTCAGAACATTCAAGTTATAACATCTTACTTAGTGTTTAAGAATTCATAATGAAATTGTAAAAATGCTATTAAAAATCCCTATCTTAGATGCAATCTTCTGCTTTAAGAGCTACTGTGTCATTGTACAATATAAGTGGCTTATTAATCACTGAATTGTTGGTGTAGCAGAATGTATTTATCATTGTGGATGTGTTTTGAAAATTGGTATTTTAAAACCTGCCTTTATTCCATGACAAGCTACAAATTTGTGTATTTCAAGCACTAATATCCTTACCCAAAGTACTAAATGTACATTTATAGTGGCCAATTTAAAATCTCTGCATCTGCTGCTTCAGGTTTTTTTGGTTTTTTTTTTTTTTTTAGACTTGGTTCAGAGTTTCCATTCTTTACATTACCCTAAAACAGAACTATTTCTGAAGCGTAAAAAAAATTTCATAACAATAACAATAGTAATAATGATACTAATACAGGGTTGGTCCTGCTTTGCTGATTGATTTCTGATTTGAAATATAATCCATGCCACAAAACAAACAAACAAACTAAAAATCTCTCCTCAGGAGAAGTCCCTGCTAGTTGAGATTGTTTTTCAAAGCCAAATTTCATACTTACAGTATCTTTATAGTGATACTATACACCCTTGAAAATAAATGCTCACATTGGAAATGATGACAGGGCCTTAGTTATAAAGGTGATAACTGATGACACTATTTTTCATCAGAAAAGAAAATTAAAAGTTAAAAGCCTCATAGGAATTCATAGCTTATACTGAAAACTTGATCCATGCTCATTCTGTTAATTTAAGAATACTCTTTGGAAACTGTGTAAACTCCTGCAGAAAACTTAGTGATACATCTTTATCTGTTAAAATAAGGATAATTCATATTCACATCTACCCTATGTTATTTTCTATTACTAATATACACTTCATTACTTACTTATGTTACTATCTAATGCATATCTTTACATCTTTATATTCTTCTACATACAGTGTTCAGGGCTTTCTCCTTTTTTTTTTTTTTTCAAACAGAATTTGATCCCACGGCGTTCCGGAATCTGTAACGATATAAACATAGTTTCTCCCCAGAGTTAGTAGTTCTGTGGGACTCTCTCATACAATAGTGATGACTTCATATTTATCTCTGATCCTTTAAACTTTTAAAATTCTCGTATAGTGTTTGTCCAATTCCTATGTCATTTGTGTTTCCACATTAAACAATCACAAAGAAAAATTACCTTTATAAACTCTCACAATCAAACAGGACAATCAATTATGACAATCAATCATAACGATCAATCATGACGGCCGTCACTTACTCACTCACATATACAACTCCCGTGCAAATGCAAACTATAAACCATTGTATAACTTAAACTACAATTTTAGAAGGTCTGAAATGCTGCTCTGATCACTTTAAGAAACCGCAGCCAGCGGGCAAGGAATGCAGCCGTGGCCTTATCTCATCCTGGAATGTTGTTATCAACGTCGTCATGGAAACCGCCATACGTCGGTGGGGGGGGTGGGTGGGATCAGCTCACAGCTCAGCACCGCCTTCTAGCAGCTCAGCATCGCCTTCTAACATCGTCATCCCCAGGCGCAGATCGTTTCCCGGGGGGGAAGAAGTGGGGGGAGGAGGGGGGAAGAAGGGACAAAAGTCTAGCTCCTTAGTAATTAAAAGTCACCCAGCTCCTTAGTGACTAAAAGTCACCCATGCCTTAGTTTCTCACAGCATGTTTTTCTACAAAGGAGGAGACATCTGCTTTTGTTTTCCCCTTTGTGGTGGGTTGACCCTGGCCAGAGTCCGGATGCCCACCAAAGCCCACTCTATCACTCCCCCTCCTCAAATGGGCAGGGGGAGAAAATTATAACGAAAAGCTCGTGGGTGGAGATAAGGACGGAGAGAGATCACTCACCAATTACTGGCACGGGCAAAACAGACTCGACTTGGGGGAGAAAAACAAATTTACTTTATTACCAATCGAAATTAGAGAAGAATGAGAAGTAAAACCAAAACTTAAAACACCTCCCCCATCCCTCCCTTCTTCCCGGGCTTAATCTCTTTCCCGATTTTCCACCTCCTCCCCCCAGCAGCACAGGGGGACAGGGAATGGGGTTAGGGTCAGTTCATCACACGGTGTTTCTGCCGCTGCTTCCTCCTCAGGGGGAGGACTCCTTCCCCCGCACCAGCGTGGGGTCCCTCTCACGGGAGACAGTCCTCCACCAACTTCTCCAACGTGAGTCCTTCCCATGACTGACAGCTGCTCCAGTCTGGGTCCATTCCATGGTGTGCAGTACTTCAGAAAGGGACTGCTCCAGCGCAGGTCCCCCACGGGGTCACAAGTCCTGCCAGCAAACCTGCTCCGGCGTGGGCTCCTCTCTCCACGGGCTACAGGTCCTGACAGGAACCTGCTCCAGCGCGGGCTTCCTGCGGGGTCACAGCCTCCTTTGGCATCCACCTGCTCCGGCGTGGGGTCCTCCACGGGCTACAGGTGGTCATCTGCTCCACCATGGACCTCCATGGGCTGCAGGGGGACAGCCTGCTTCACCATGGTCTTCACCACAGGTTGCGGGGGATCGCTGCTCCGGCGCCTGGAGCCCATTCCCTCCCCCTCCTTCTTCACTGACCTTGGTGTCTGCGGAGTTGTTTCTCTTACATCTTCTCACTCCTCTCTCCAGCTGCAAAGTGTGCAGCTTTTTTTTTTCTCCCTTCTCTTCCTTTTTTTTTCTTAATTATGTTATCACAGAGGCGTTACTGATTGGCTCGGCCTTGGCCAGTGGCGGGTCCGTTCCTGTAGCCCCTGGCATTGGCTGTGTCGGGTCGGACATGGGGGAAGCTTCTGGCAGCTTCTCTCACAGAAGCCACCCCATGTCCCCTCCCCCACTGCTACCAAAAACCTTGCCACACAAACCCAATACACCCTTCTCTTCCACATAATTTATAAAAGCTCTTGAGAATCTTGCATATCCTTGGGATGCTCAAACTACCATCACCCTGTTGCTGAATGTGTGTCAGGTTGTGATGTTGTTTAGATCTGTTACAGGTGCTGGGTGCAGATGTCAGTGTTGTGCTGCCACTCCAGCTCCTCCAACAGAAACTGCAGCCACTCCAACCTCTGTGACCAAAACTGTGGCCACTTCATTCCCTTCAACAACCCCCACTACAACTACTCCAAACCCAACGCCTGCTAAGGTTACTCAAACCTCAGTGAAAAGCAGCACAGATAAACCAGACAACAAACTTGTGCCAGTATCAGTTGCCCCTATACAGAAGAAGATGCACAGATATCTGTTCACATAGTAAAGGATGAGGAGGAAGTGGGGCCATCACGAGAACCAGAGGAAGAGACAGAACCAGAGGTAATTGCCTGATCCCTATCCCTCAGTGACTTCCAAAAGGATCTCAGCTGTCATCTAGGTGAACACTGCTACCTGGATGCTCCGATGCTGGGACAATGGTGTCAGAAGCATGGAACTAGATGGTAGGGAAGCCACACAGTTGGGATCCATTGCCAGAGAAATTTGCAATGAAAAAGAAATTGGGAGAGAGCCACAGACTCTTGACCTATGGAAGCGACTCCTGTCAAGTGTGAAAGAAAGGTTCAACTTTAAGGATGATATTTTGTGTAATCTAAGCAAGTGGGACACCATAGAGAAAGGTATCCAGTGCTTGAAAGAATTAGCTGTGCTGGAAGTGATTTATAGTAACCTGAATGACAATCAGTTACCCAAAGATCCAGATGAAGTCCCATGCACACAAGGCATGTGGTGGAAGGTTCTACAGAATACACCATCATTGTATGCCAAGTCACTGGCAATACTGAGCTTCAAAGCTGGAGAGGAGCCAAAGGTGAATGAAATGGCTTGCCAGCTCCAGACATATGGAGACACTCTCTCCTTTTCCTTCATCTCAGCTGTAGAGAAACTGACCCAAGAGTTCTGGGAATTCATGTCTGATCCCTCTGCCATGTATCAAGGTCTCAGATGATAAAAACAAGCATTCCTCTGCCCAAGCGAAACACCACGGGGCATGTTGTGGTTTGAACTGCATGATCATGGAGATGACATGAGAAAGTGGGATGGCAAACCCACCACAGCCCTAGAGGCATGCGTACATGAGCTGCAAAGAAAACCAAACACAAAAGGGAGTTCTTCCAAGAAAGTTGCTCCAGTTTCCAGTGGTTGGCTCTCCAAACAATGTAGATGGGCTTCTGATCCCTATCTACAAGATGCAAAAGAAGACAAGAGGGGGCCAGCCCACACAAGATGCTTAAACTCAGATGATGATGATGGGCAGTCTGATCAAGATTAAAGGGGCTTTGCCTCCAGCCAGGTGGAGGAGAGAGACAATAGAGTTTACTGGACTGTGTGGATGCCTTGGCCTGGCACATCTGACCCCCAGGAGTATAAGGCTCTGGTGGACACTGGTGCCCAATGCACCCTGATGCCATCAGACTTTAAATGGGCAGAATCCATTTGTATTTCTGGAGTGACAGGGGGCTCCCAGCAACTGACTGTATTGGAGGCTGAAATGAGCCTGACTGGGAATGAGTGGCAAAAGCTCCCCATTGCTCCGTGCATCCTTGGCATAGATTAACTCAGGAGAGGGTATTTTAATGATCCAAGAGGGTACCAGTGGGCTTTTGGCATAGCTACCTTGGAGACAGAGGAATTGAAAAGTTGTCTACCTTGTCTGGTCTCTCAGAGAGGTTGACCAGAAAATGGGACTATTCTCTCAGGGATCGCTCAGGCTCGCTCTTCCACGATTGTGGTTTTGGGACTCTCACTCTGCTCTAGGATTGCTGCCTGGGACAGGCCAGGTATCTGTTGGCAGGTGGTGAGCAATTGCACTGTGCTTCACTCAGTTGTATATTCTGTTATTATTGTTATTATCATTATCATTTTATTTCAATTAGTAAATTATTTTTACTTCAACTTACGAGTCTCCTTGCCCTTATCCTTCCAATTCTCTCCCTTACTCCCTTGAGGGGTGGGGTGGGGGAGCAGAGTAAGAAACTGACTGGGTGTGGCTGCAAGCCAAAGGAGAGAAACCACCTCAGTACATGAGCATCTAAATGACGTGTCTTTACAACCAGTCTCTCTAGCCGAGCAGCAATGTCTTGCCATAATTCAGCAACCCAGATGGGTTTACCTCTGCACTGCCAGTTGCTCTTTTTCCATTGTTGTAACCACCCCCACAGGGCATTTGCCACCATCCATGAGGTAGAGGTAGAGCACCGGCCATTTCTCTCGCTCAGCAATTTCTAAGGCCAACTGGATGGCTTTTACCTCTG
The DNA here is from genome assembly GCA_907165065.1 of Caprimulgus europaeus. The sequence continues at coordinate 13,161,709 of OU015537.1, forward strand.
CAAACTGGCTCGATTCACCTTTTCCTTCAGCAGCTTCTGCGACACGTTGGGTAGGACTCCACACAGCAGCTTTCCACCTTCAGTGTTTTCCTGCAATGTGACAGGACCCATCAGTGAACAGGGCATATCGTTTCTCATTATCTGGTTGTGGTGGGTTGACCCTGGCTAGAGACCGGATGCCCACCAAAGCCCACTCTATCACTCCCCCTCCTCAAATGGGCAGGGGGAGAAAATTATAACGAAAAGCTCGTGGGTGGAGATAAGGACGGAGAGAGATCACTCACCAATTACTGGCACGGGCAAAACAGACTCAACTTGGGGGAAAAAAAACAAATTTACTTTATTACAAATCAAAATCAGAGGAGAATGAGAAGTAAAACCAAATCTTAAAACACCTCCCCCATCCCTCCCTTCTTCCCGGGCTTAATCTCTTTCCCGATTTTCCACCTCCTCCCCCCAGCAGCACAGGGGGACAGGGAATGGGGTTAGGGTCAGTTCATCACACGGTGTTTCTGCCGCTGCTTCCTCCTCAGGGGGAGGTCTCCTTCCCCCGCACCAGCGTGGGGTCCCTCTCACGGGAGACAGTCCTCCACCAACTGCTCCAACGTGAGTCCTTCCCATGACTGACAGCTCTTCACGAGCTGCTCCAGTCTGGGTCCATTCCATGGGGTGCAGTCCTTCAGGAAGGGACTGCTCCAGCGCGGATCCCCCACGGGGTCACAAGTCCTGCCAGCAAACCTGCTCCGGCGTGGGCTCCTCTCTCCACGGGCTACAGGTCCTGACAGGAACCTGCTCCAGCGCGGGCTTCCCGCGGGGTCACAGCCTCCTTCGGCATCCACCTGCTCCGGCGTGGGGTCCTCCACGGGCTACAGGTGGTCATCTGCACCACCATGGACCTCCATGGGCTGCAGGGGAACAGCCTGCTTCACCATGGTCTTCACCACATGTTGGGGGGGGAATCTCTGCTCCGGCGCCAGAGCCCATCCTCCCCCTCCTTCTTCACTGACCTTGGTGTCTGCGAAGTTGTTTTCTCTTACATCTTCTCACTCCTCTCTCTAGCTGCAAAGTGTGCAGCTTTTTTTTCTCCCTTCCTTTTTTTTTTTTTTTTTTTTTTTTAATTATGTTATCACAGAGGCGTTACTGATTGGCTCGGCCTTGGCCAGCGGCGGGTCCCTTCTTGTAGCCGGCTGGCATTGGCTGTGTTGGGTCGGACATGGGGGAAGCTTCTGGCAGCTTCTCTCACAGAAGCCACCCCATGTCCCCTCCCCCACTGCTACCAAAAACCTTGCCACGCAAACCCAATACACTGGTAGTTCATTATATGGTGGAGCCTCTTCAGCACGTGTCACCTACTCCTCCGGCGACATTCTGAAATTTTTGCCCTCTCACCAGTTTGTGACCGGGGCTTCCTATTCGAGACCTCTGTGTGATCAGTTTGACCTACTTACTCCATGGGGCATCAGTTGCGTGATGTATAGTGGAGGCCCTCCCTTTGAACATCCAGCCCAGCACTGTCAGTCGAGGTGCTAAGTGGACCTGTGTTTCAGGTCCAACCACTTTAGAAGCATCTTGAACTCCCTCATATACTGCCAATATCTCTGATCCTCTGTATCACCAACTACAAAACCCCAGGGGTCGTCCTCGGATCTCTCCAAGTGTTCTCTGCCAGAGTCGGGCTGTTCTCCCTGGCTGCAGTGTAGAGCACATTTTTAACGTCTTGTCCTGCCCAGACTGGCCCAAGGGCTACTGCATGGACTATCTCCTTTTTAATTTGTTCAAAAGCTTGTCATTGCTCAGGACACCATCTAAAGTCATTCTTCTTCTGAGACACTTGATAGAGATGGCTAACAATCAGGCTGTAATTTGGGATATGCATTCTCCAAAAACCTGCAATTCCTAAGAAAGCTTGTGTTTCCTCTTTGCTAGTTGGTGGAGACATAGCAGTTATTTTATTGATCACATCCACTGGGATGTCACGATGCCCATCTTGCCACTTTATTCCTAAAAACTGGATCTCCTGAGCAGGTCCCTTGACCTTGCTTCATTTTATGGCAAAACCAGCTTTCAGAAGGATTTGAACTACTGTGGTGATTTGGGTGGATTCACCCTTTTGGCTTGCACCTTGCAGCCAAACACAGCCTACTTTCTCACCCACCCTCCCACCCTTGCCCAGGGAGTAGGGGAGAGAACTGGAAGGAAAAGGGCAAGGAGACTCACAGGTTGAGATAAAAACTATTTACTAATTAAAATAAAACAGTACAATAACAACAGTAGTAACAGAATACAAATGAATGATACACAGTGCAATTGCTCACCACCCACCGACCGATGCCCAGCCTGTGCCGGCCAGCGATCCCAGAGCAGAGTCAGTCCTGAAACCAAAACCCTGGAAGAGCAAGCCTGAATGATCCCCGAGAGAATACCCCTGATTTCCAGTCAACCCTGATTAATATACTAAACATGATGTGACATGATATGGAATATTTAATTGGCACATCCAAATGCCAGTTTTGGGCTTTGCTATTCGCTCCCTCCCAGTATTAATGCAGCTGTGAACCAGCCAAACATGATAGCCTTCAGCTCCAGCAGCAACTAATAACATTAGTACCTGTGGTAGTTTGGGTGGATTCACCCCTTTTGCTTGCAGCTTGCAGCCAAACACAGCCTGCTCTATCACCCGCCCCCTCCCTCGCCCAGGGAGTAGGGGAGAGAATTGGAAAGAAGGGCAAGGAGACTCACGGGTTGAGATAAAAACTATTTACTACTTAAAATGAAATGATAATGATAACAACAGTGATAACAGAATTATACAAATGAGTGATACACAGTGCTCACCGCCCACTGACTGGTGCCCGGCCTGTGCCAGCTAACAATCCCGGAGGAGAGACAGTCCCAAAACTGAAACCCCGGAACAGTGAGCCCGAGCGATCCCCCAGAGAGGTACCCCTGGAAGAGAAGTGCCCTGTCTTCCGGTCAGCCCTGGTTAATATACTGGCATGATGTGATATGATATGGAATATTTCATTGGCACATCCAAATGCCAATTCTGGGCTTTGCTATTCACTACACTTCTCCCTCCCAGTCCTAATGCAGCTGTGAAGCAGCCAAACACGGTGGCCTTGAGCTCCAGCAGCAACTCACAACACCAGCACTGTTATCAACGTTCTTCTCACAATAAGTCTGAACTGAAACACTAAAAAGAAAATTAACTCTATCTTAGCAAAACCAGGACAGTACCTTATCTACATTCTTCTCATAACAAGTCTTACATGGAAACTAAAACACAGCTATTCTAACTACTAAGAAGAAAATTAACTCTTTTTGGCAGCTATGCCAAAAGCCCACTGGTACCCTTTTGGGTCCTTGAAGTATCCTCTCCTGAGGAAATCTATGCTGAGAACGCACAGAGCATCTGGGCCAATCACAATGGAGTGTTTTTGCCACTCATTCCCAGTCAGACTCACTTCAGCTTCCAATACAGTCAGTTGCTGGGATCCCCCTCTTATTCCAGAAATACAGATGGGCTCTACACCACTATGGCTTGATGGCATTAAGGTGCATTGTGCACCAGTGTCCACTAGAGCCTTATACTCTTGTGGGTATGATGTGCCAGGCCACCAAATCCACACTGTCCAATAAATCCGGTTATCCCTTTCCTCCTTCTGGCTGGAGGCAGGGCACCTCCAATCCTGATCATGGCATTTGCCACTCACTTCTTGTAAATATGAGTCAGAAGTCCCTTCAAGAGGATCAGAAATGAGATCAGCCCTCTCACTCTGTCTGGAGAGCTGCCCACTAGAGACTGGAGCAGCATATTTCCTGGAAGTATCCCCTTTTGTGATTGTTTTTCCCTGCAACTCATGTACCCGTGCCCCTAGGATCGAGGTAGGTTTTCCATCCCACCTTGTCATGTCCTCTCTGTGGTCATGCAAGTAAAACTACAGGGTGCTTTGTGGAGTGTGTCCTCTATGTCCTTTCTCTTGAGTAGAGGAATGTTGGCTCCTGATAGCTGAGATACTGGTCCGTACAGGTGGGAAACTGGACATATCCTCTTTGAGTTGCTGGACTTCCTGGGACAGTTTTTCCACAGCTGAGACACAGGCCCATACGGAGGCCGATAGACTTCTTTTGTATTGCCAAAGTTGACCAGCTAACTCATCCACTGTTCGTCTCTCATCTTCTCTTCAGGACATTACTGCCAATGAGTTGGCGTATGATGATGGTGCACTCTGTAAAAACTTCTGCCACGTGGATCGTGTGCACTGGACTTCATCTGGGTCTGTGGGTAACTGTTCGTTACCTGGATCATTATAAATCACCTCCAGCACAGCTAATTCCCTCAAATACTGGGCACCTTTCTCCATGGTGGTCCGCTTAGCTGGGTGATACATCACATCATCTTTGAGGGGGTATCTTTCCCTCACACCTGACAGAAGTCGCCTCCAGAGGCTGAGGGTTTGTGTCTTTCTCCCAATTCCCTTGTCAATGCTGCCTTCCCTAGACAGAGATCCCAGCTGCCTGGCTTCCCTGCCCTCTAATTCCCAGCTACTGGCCCCGGTATCTCAGCATCGGAGAAGCCAGGTAACAATGTGCTCACCCGGATGGCGGCTGAAGTCTTTCCACAGATCTCACATCTCACCTAGGGACAGGGATCGGGTGATTATCTCTGGTTCTGCATCTTCCTCCTGTTCTCACAATGTCCCTGGTTCACTTTCCTCCTTTGCTGAGCGAGATGACTTTTTTGTGTATTTCTTTTTCTGTACAGGAGCAACTGATACTGGCATGGGTTGATCCTCTGGTTTCGTTGCAGTAGCAGTATTTGTCATGGGGGTTGATGTATTTGCTGTGCTTGTTACAGGAGCTGGACTATCTGCAATATTTGTCATTTTGCTGCCAAATCCAGAGACCTTCCCTTCCCCTTGAGGGTACCGAGTAGTGTTGAATAGGATGCGATAGGCATAGGCCAGGCCCCAGCACGTTGCAATGATCTGTGTCTCTCTGGAATTGCCAGGGTGACAACACACTCTTACCAAATATTTTACTAATTCTTCAGGATTCTTCACTTGTTTGGGTGTGAATTTCCAAAACACTGGAGGTGTCCACTGCCCCAGGTGCTTGCCCATACTATCCCACACACCCTGCTGTCCCTTGGGGCAGACCTCTGGGTCATATTCCTAAATAGTTGTTTAACCCACAACAGGAGCTGAAACACATTAAAGAGACCCAGCAATAGAAACATGATGGTTAGAGCATCCCAAGGATATTCAAAATTCTCACTGAATGAGGAAAAGGAGGCAAAGGAGTGGGGGAAATCACCCCTCTTTGTCAGAAAAGAGGCACCCAACCACGTGGCCAGTGATGTGACCATATCGTAAGCCGAGACCACACAGTACAGCAAAATCATAATCCTGAGCCCTCTCCCAGCCTTGATAAACAGCACCGTGGGGAATAGATACTGCACATAAGGCTTTACATAACACAGCCAGGTGATGAAATGAAACAACATTGTGACCAATGACTATTTAATATATTAAATGTGTGCATATATATATATATATAAATGTTTTAACATGCTCTGTTCAGATCTGTTGTTATCTCAACCTTTCAGCCCCACGTTGGGTGTGAAATAAACTGTGATGGTTTAACTACAGAGGCTAGCTCAGCCCCCCACCCTCCAGTGGGATGAGGAAGACAAAATATAAAAAAAAGGGCTCAGGGGTCAAGACAAGAGCAGTTTACTAGGATGGTAAGGGAAGAGGAAACCAACACCAAAGAACAACAACAACAATACTGATGAAAGAATATACAATACAAGTGATACATGGAACCAAAAGGCCCATCACCTGACTCCCAACCTGCTCCCGAACTGCGGTACACTTCTGTGGTGATTTAACCACAGGTAGACCATGCGGTCCTGCACTCACTCCCCCCACCCAGTGAGATGGGATAGGAATCACAAAAAAGGGGGCACAGATTAGGATGAAGGACAGGGAGGGCTCACTCACCAGTTATGGACATGGGCTAAACAGACTCAACTTGGGGAAGATAAATCAATTTAATTCGTTGCCATTCATCCGAGTAGCACAGTGAGACAACAACCACATCTTAAGACACCTTCCCCCCACCCCTCCCTTCTTCCTGGGCTCAAATCACTTTGTTCATGATTTCTCTACCTCCTCACCCCCAGTGGCACAGGGGACAGGGAAAGAGGGTTTCAGTCAGTTCACCATTGCTGGTCTTCCCAGCATGAAAGTCCGGGAACAAAGTGATCCAAAGCAAGCTTCCCATGGAGTCACAGACCTCTTCAGGCACAGCTCCTGTCTCCAGCATGGGGATGTCCACAGGCTGCAGAGGGGCCTCTGGTCCAGTGCACCTCCTTATCCCCCGGCTCTGGGGATCCACCCCCGCTCTGGCATCGAGCGACTCTTGGGGTCTCAATTCAGTCACACTTGCCCTTGGCCTCAGCTTTGCTGCTCCAGCGTGGAGTCCTCCATGTCCTACACATGGGGACTCTGCTCCACCATTGAACCTCCATGGGCTGAAGGGGACCTCCTTTGCCTCCTTTCGACTCCATGTGGTTGAACTGGGTATCTGAGGTTCTCTGTCCTTCCCCTCCTCCTCCTTCCTCTTGGTTGCTAAGCTCTCTGTTTAGGCCAATGATAGTCTTTTGTTCAGGTCAATGGCCGCTCCTCCAGGTTCTCTCCACCTTCTTCTTTTCAGGACAGTCCTTCCCCTCACAAATATGGATACACAGAGGTGTTTCTCTATTGCTAATTGGCTCAGCCTGGGCTGGGAGGTCTCTGCCTTGGAGCCAGGGGAGCTTTCACTCTCACAATGTGACCCTTCACCCACTACAAAAAACACGCCCCCCCCCCACCTCCCCACACACACAAACCCAACACACCCCCCTTCCCAGAACTCCTCCTGTTTAAATACTGAGCATGTGTATTGGGTCTGATTGGGATGGAGTTGATTTTCCCCACAGCAGCCCTCAGAGTGCTGTGTTTTGTATTAGTAGCTAGAAAGGTGCTGATAACATGCCAATGTTTTGGTTACTGGTGAGCAGTGCTCCCACAGCATCAAGTCATGGCTGGCTCTCCAACATTTCCCACCCCAGTAGGCTGGGGGTGGGGAAGGTCTTGGGAGGGGACATAGCCAGGACAGCTGACCCAAATGGACCAAAGGGATATTCCATACCATATGACGTCTGCTCAGAAATAAAAGCAAGGGGAACAGAGAGGGAAGGGGAGGCATTTGTTTTTTCTGTTTGTCCTCCGGGAACCGCAACGCGTATGAAAACCCTGCTTCCCGGGAAGTGGCCAAACATGGCCTGCTGATGGGAAGTAGAGAATAAATATTTTGTTCTTTTGCTTCTGCGCGCGCAGCTTTGCTTTGCTTCTATTAAACTGCCTTTTGTCTCGACCCACAAGTTTGGGGTTTTTTGTTCCATCTTAATTTCTCCCCTCCCCATCTTGCTGAGGAGGGGGGTGATAGAGTGGGCATTGGTGGGCACCTGGAATTCAGCCAAGGTCAACCCACCACAGCGTGACATCACATGGTATGGATTACCTGCTTTGGACCATTTGGGTCAGCTGCCCCGGTTGCTCCCCTCCCACTTCCCTGTGAATAATTAACTCTATTGTAACCAAACCCAGGACACCCCCCCAACCCCACCCACAACAAAAAACCCCAAACCAAAAAAAACACACTCTATCTGGTTTTTGTCTACAAAAGGCAGATGAGAAGTTTAGAATTCAGGGGAAAGCTTATAACAGTTTATTGGCAGAAAGACTCATAATAAATGAAGAGCAGTTTTTTGTGTGAAAAATACTATGAAAGAAAATATTTTCATAAATTTTATATCTCAAAATCACACTATCTTCAACCACAAGACTTTTAGGGAAAAGAGTTATTAGTTATTTTATTAAAATACTAAATTGTAAATAATTTTAATAAAAAATTAACTATTTTATACAAAACAGGCTCGTACAAGTTAGAAAAAAAGTATTAAAGTACTTTTGATGTATTCTATCAGTTGTAAATTATGCATGTAGTTTCTGTAGAGGGTCATGAAGACCCCTGACTAGTAGCAGCAAATAATACAGTTGTACCTTTGTGTGGATTTTTTTTGTAATGAAGCCTTAGTTTCCTCATAGTTATAATGGTTCTCGATATATGAAGACTTTACACCAGGCTTCATGATACTTTATCTGTAATAGAAACTTTTCACTGTAGTTGCTCATGAATGCAGACTAATGGTAGGAACTAGTAGTTTTCTTTATTTCTATGGTTGTTGATTTGTCCCATACATAAATAACATCCTTTCCCATCTCATGTTTTATCTTGAAGCTTGTGAGTGTGGGAAGAGCCTGAGATATCTACTCCTTATTTCTTCTCAGTGAGATTGTAGATCTGCTCCAGAGTTTCTATTAACTGTCAACATTTTTACTGATAAGCAATATTTTTTAAAAATAGTTATCCTACAGTTCGAAATGATTTCTCATGTAATGCCATTTCCAGATGAATTAATGGATTTAACATAGAATTTTGTATCTTCATGCCAAAGAGTACATACAGTCTTGCTAATACAGTTTTTCTCCAAGTATTAGTGAAAATATTTCTCTTGCTTTGTTGAGTGGGAGGTAGACTATTTCCTGAAACAGTTAAAAAGAAATATATTTGGAAACCATATTGTTTTTGAAAATTATTGTTGAAGATGAGAATGAGCTGCAAACCTTGTTACTGGAGGAGTTCTAGCTGAAAGGAATATTGTAATGTTCTGTAACTTTAATTTCTAAATGTCTATTTAGTGTCAAATAAATACTCCAGTTAGCTCAGTTGGCTTTTAAAGTTTTTAACTCTTTCCACCCCCCACCCTATTAGTTCAAACAAAGTTTCAATCTTCTCACCGATCAAGTACATTAAGATTAGATGAAATATACAGATTCACTGCAGTCTGATTATTTTCCTAAGTTGCTTTTTTTTTTCTAAGAATATGATCTTTGCTTAATAATCTGAACTCTGTAGCTCTAGCTGCTTAGGTAAAGAGGCAGTGGAAATACTAATGAAGGGTCTAATGCTCTACCTTATGTCTTTGTACAGTATCCTTAACAAGCACAATTTGTTTCTTTAAAAGCTACCAACTTGGAATTCTCTGTACTAAATACAGAATAATATTCTTAACATACAGGTGAAAGTAAAAATGCTTTTGAACTGTTTTTATTGCCTAATGTGCTTTCTGAAAGAGACCAAATGATGATAAATCATTACTGTGGTCTTCCTTTTTCCTGTCTGTTTTCCAGAGGTTGTTTCCCTTTTTATCTAGGCAGATGTAAATACCTTTTGGATTCCAGAGTTGATACTGAAGATTAAAGGCATTTGCGCAATATTTGGAATAAATTAATATGGCAACATTCCTATAGTAGAAAATACTTGCCACCGAGATAGGATGTGATTCATTTATTCTGTAATTGGGCTCACTTTTCCTCTGCTCTAGAGGAAGTAAAAAATCTGGACTTGATTTTCTACCTTCTGACTATCTAGGGAACTTCCCATATCTGTTCTGCATACAATTTCAGCACAAATATTTCCCCAGGTATTTTTGCCTCCACACAGCAGATGGGACATTCCTCCCAAACCTTCAAGCTTACTCTAAAACATCTCCTATCCCAGAAGGCTGTGCTGCCATTCAGCGAGATCTAGATTGAGGGAACTCAACGATGGACTCTGCCACACGATCAATATGATCAAGCAAGAAGCCATTTATTTGTTCTGACACAGTAATATTTATACCGCAAAACTAATGAAATCGCCCACACCCGTTAACATGTTATTGGCTCTTCCCTCACAGCACGAGCAGTTCACATGCCCCTAATTGGCTGATGGACTTTGCGTGCATCCCTTCCTGTTTGCTTGCCAGGGTACATCTTTTGGATACATTCCAAGGTTCCTTTCTCATAACTTCTCGACGCAGGTGCTTCTCGTATCTCCAGACATGTATCCCTTCAGTTCCCACAGTTCTCTCAGGGTATGCCAATACACGTTCCCACACTTCCCGCACTGGATGGACTGGAGAGTTGGGCGGAGAGGGACCTGATGAAGTTCAATAAGGGCAAGTGTAGGGTCCTGCACCTGAGGAGGAATAACCCCAGGCACCAGTACAGGTTGGGGGTTGACTTGCTGGAAAGCAGCTTTGCGGAGGAGGACCTGGGAGTACTGGTGGATGACCACTTGACCATGAGACAACAATGTGCCCTTGTGGCCAAGAAGGCAAATGGTCTCCTGGGGTGCATTAAGAAGAGTGTGACCAGCAGGTCAAGGGAGGTGATTTTCCCCCTCTACTCTGCCCTGGTGAGGCCGCATCTGGAATATTGTGTCCAGTTCTGTGCCCCCCAGTTCAAGAGAGAGTGGGAACTTCTGGAGAGAGTCCAGTGGAGGGCTACAAAGATGATTAAGGTTCCTGGAGCATCTCTCTTATGAGGAAAGACTGAGAGAGTTACGACTCTTCAGTCTGGAGAAGAGAAGACTGAGAGGGGACCTTATTAATGGATGGGGCCAGACTCTTTTCAGTGGTGGCCAGCAATAGTACAAGGGGCAATGGGCACAAGTTGGATGTTCCACTTAAACATGAGGAAAGACTTCTTTACTGTGAGGGTGCCAGAGCACTGGGACAGGCTGCCCATAGAGGTTGTGGGGTGTCCTTCTCTGCAGATGTTCAAAACCCACCTGGATGCAGTCCCGTGCAACCTGCTCTAGGTGAACCTGCTTTGGCAGGGAGGTTGGACTAGATGATCTCCAGAGGTCCCTTCCAACCCCTACCATTCTGTGATTCTGTAACCAGCCTTCTACCTTTTACCAAAGCATGCATTCAGAATTTGTATGCTATCTTAACAAGAAAACAAAAAACAACAACAGCAAAAAATCCTTACAACCCTCTAAACCTCTCCTCCAGGCTTAACCTCAGCAGAGAGAAAATTTAGTTATTTGTTGTAACAAGGTTGAGCCATTCTTGTTGGGAAAACAAGTCTGTCTTTTGTCAGTTTAATTTATGCTACTCCCAACGAAACCTCTTCATTCAGATATTTGCCATGTCTCACCTGTTTACAGGGTGAGGCTTTATACTTGCATCAATATGGATCTGTTCAGATAGAATTTTGAGTTGCTAGGAGGAAATGTGCTGCCTGATGATTAAAATACAACTTTCTGTAATGGATCATTCCACTATCATCCTATAATTTAATTTTAAAGGACTAGCACCTGTATTTTATGATACAGAGTATTTAATTTGAAACTTTTTCAGTGGATGTGTTGGGTTTGTGTGTGGGGGGAAAGCTGGTTTTTGGGTTTTTTTTTGTAGTGGGGGAAGGGCCACCTTGTGAGAGCAAAAAAGCTCCCCTGGCTCCAAAGTGGAGACCTCCCAGCCCAGGCTGGGCCAATGAGCACTAGAGAAACGCCTCTGCAAATCCATATTTGTGAAAGGAAGAATGTGTGGTACATGGAGGAGCGACCGTTTACCTAACAAAAGACGACCATCAGCCTAAACAAAGGACAGACAGAGAGAGAGCTTCATTGCCAGAGGAAGACAGAGACCCACACCCAGTTCAACCGCATGGACTAGGAGAAGACAAAGGAAGTCCCCTCTGCAGCCCATGGAGATTCAACAGCGGAGCAGAGACCTACATGTAGGCCATGGAGGACTCCACACTGGAGCAGAGAAGTTAAGCCTGGAGCAGAGAAGTTGAGCCTGAGGGCGAGTGTGACTGAAATTGGGACCCCAAGCCAGAGCTGGAGTGGACCCCCAGAGTGGGGGCTGAGTCTGTAGCCCATGGATGCCTCATGCCGGAGCAGGGAGCTGAGCCCAAAGAGGTCTGTGACTCCATGGGAAGCTTGCTTTGGAACATCTTGTTCCTGGACTTCCATGGTGGGAAGAGCGGCAGAGGTGAACTGACTGAAACCCCATTCCCTGCCCCCTGTGCGGCTTGGGGGGAAAGGTAGAGAAATCGGGAGCAAAGTGATTTGAGCCTGGGAAGAAGGGAGGGGTGGGGGAAGGTGTTGAAAGATGTGGTTGTTACATCTAGTTAGATGATTTGCAATTAATTAAATTGATTTTTCTTCCCCAAGTTTGAGTCTGTTATGTCCGTGACCATAACTGGTGAGTGAGCCGTCCCAGTCCTTCATTCCTAATCCTGTGCCCCCTTTGTTGTGTCTCCCATCCCATCTCACTGGTTGGGGGAGTGAATGCAGGACCGCATCGTCCCACTGTTGGTCAAACCACCACAGTGGAAAACACAGAGTTTGACTTCTGTACTCTGAAAAGTATCTCAATTTTTTAGCTTCAAGTTATGTGGTGTTGTCCCTCCATCCCCTGCTGCTGTCAAAGAAGAAAACCTTACAGTTGTACGCTAGTGGAAAACAGCCAACTGTTTTCCAAAATGCCAAAGGCACCTTTCTACCTTTTAAAGTGAATTGCTTTCAGTGAAACAGGATTTGCCCTCACCTGAGAGGAGCTGCAGAGAATGCCCGTTTGAAATACTGAGGCGTTTAGATCTAGAGGATTTTCTTCTCCTGCAGCTTTCTTGCAACAAATAGTAGTTAGTTTGTGGTTAATATATGGCCATTTCAGTGCCTGAAACACTCAAGCACTATATGAAACAAATCAGTGTTCTCCAATTCTTTACTGCAAGCTTTTGTTTGTGGTCCTTCAGAAGTGTTTTGATCAAATGTATTTGGCAAAGAAGTCACAACAGACTACAGTGTTCTTGTATCCTATATTCATAGATAGCTGAAGCTTTCTGTTGGGCCTGCTATGTGAAAATCACAGAATCCCAGGACGGGATGCCAACCAGAGGGATCTTGACAGGCTTGAGAGGTGGGCCTGTGCCAACCTCATGAAGTTCAACAAGGCCAGACGCAAGGTCCTGCATCTGGGTCGGGGCAACCTGAAGCACAAGTACCTACTAGTAGACCCACCTACTAGGCCACAAAGGAAGAGGTGGTTGACTCAGCCCCTGAAGACGGCCTCTGATAGGAAAGAAAGAAGGGCAATTGTAGTAGGCGATTCCCTTCTGAGGGGGACAGAGGGCCCAATATGCAGGGTTGACCCTGAACATAGGGAAGTATGCAGTCTTCCTGGAGCCCGGATCAGGGATATCACCAGGGCACTTCCCAACCTGGTGCACCCGACAGACTACTACCAGCTGCTGATCTTCCAGACAGGTGGGGAGGAAGATTCATCCCATAGTCTGAGAGGAATGAAGAAAGATTTCAAGGCCTTGGGACAACTGCTGAAAGGGTCTGGGGCACAAGTGATTTTCTCTTGCCTCCTTCCACTTTCGGGTGCTGATGTGCGATGGAATGGCAGAAATAAGGCCATAAATGACTGGCTACAGGACTGGTGCTTCAGGCAGGGCTTTGGGTTCTTTGATAATGGCTGGTTTCATAGGACACCAGTCCAGACAGTGATTTGTGGGGAAGGCCTATCCCGCAGGGGCAAAAGGAGGCTGGGGCAGGAATTAGCAGCGCTCATTTGGAGAGCTTTAAACTAGATTGGAAGGGGGAAGGGGTTACAGCTGGGCTCGTGCCAGTGAGGCAGAAGTCTAGAATTGATGAAGGCCGGGAGACCTCCCACCCCCCTAGGCTGAAATTGGTGTACTCGGCTCGCTCCCTGCAATGCCTGTACACCAATGCACGCAGCATGGGGAATAAGCAGGAGAAGTTAGAAACCCGTGTTCGGTCAGGGGATTATGATCTGGTGGCAATTACAGAGACATGGTGGGACAGCTCACATGACTGGAATGTGGTCATGGATGGCTATGTCCTTCTAAGGAAAGACAGGCCAGCAAGGCGAGGTGGTGGAGTTGCTCTTTAGGTGAGAGAGCAACTGCAGTGTATTGAGATCTCCCCAAGGGTGGATGAGGAGCGAGTTGAGAGTCTGTGGGTGAAAATCAAGGGGCAGGCTGGTATGGGTGATACTGTTGTGGGCGTCTATTACAGGCCACCAGATCAGGGTGAGGAAGTTGATGAGGCAGCTGAGAGGAGCCTCGCAATCACAGGCCCTGGTTGTTGTAGGGAATTTTAACAACCCTGATGTTTGCTGGAGGGCCTACTCAGCCAGCCACCCACAATCCAGGAGGTTCCTCCAGTGCATCGATGATAACTTTCTGATGCAAATGGTGGATGAACCAACTAGGAAGGGATTGATGCTGGATCTCATCCTCACTAACAAGGAGGGTGTGGTGGGTTGACCCTGGCTAGAGACCGGATGCCCACCAAAGCCCACTCTATCACTCCCCCTCCTCAAATGGGCAGGGGGAGAAAATTATAACGAAAAGCTCGTGGGTGGAGATAAGGACAGAGAGAGATCACTCACCAATTACTGGCACGGGCAAAACAGACTCGACTTGGGGGAAAAAAAAACCAAATTTACTTTATTACAAATCAAAATCAGAGGAGAATGAGAAGTAAAACCAAATCTTAAAACACCTCCCCCATCCCTCCCTTCTTCCCGGGCTTAATCTCTTTCCCGATTTTCCACCTCCTCCCCCCAGCAGCACAGGGGGACAGGGAATGGGGTTAGGGTCAGTTCATCACACGGTGTTTCTGCCGCTCCTTCCTCCTCAGGGGGAGGTCTCCTTCCCCCGCACCAGCGTGGGGTCCCTCTCACGGGAGACAGTCCTCCACCAACTGCTCCAACGTGAGTCCTTCCCATGACTGACAGCTCTTCACGAGCTGTTCCAGTCTGGGTCCATTCCATGGGGTGCAGTCCTTCAGGAAGGGACTGCTCCAGCGCGGGTAACCCACGGGGTCACAAGTCCTGCCAGCAAACCTGCTCCGGCGTGGGCTCCTCTCTCCACGGGCTACAGGTCCTGACAGGAACCTGCTCCAGCGCGGGCTTCCCGCGGGGTCACAGCCTCCTTCGGCATCCACCTGCTCCGGCGTGGGGTCCTCCACGGGCTACAGGTGGTCATCTGCACCACCATGGACCTCCATGGGCTGCAGGGGGACAGCCTGCTTCACCATGGTCTTCACCACAGGTTGCGGGGGGAATCTCTGCTCCGGTGCCGGAGCCCATCCTCCCCCTCCTTCTTCACTGACCTTGGTGTCTGCGAAGTTTTTTTCTCTTACATCTTCTCACTCCTCTCTCCAGCTGCAAAAAGTGTGCAGCTTTTTTTTCTCCCTTCCTTCTTTTTTTTTTTCTTAATTATGTTATCACAGAGGCGTTACTGATTGGCTCGGCCTCGGCCAGCGGCGGGTCCCTTCTTGTAGCCGGCTGGCATTGGCTGTGTCGGGTCGGACATGGGGGAAGCTTCTGGCAGCTTCTCTCACAGAAGCCACCCCATGTCCCCTCCCCCACTGCTACCAAAAACCTTGCCACGCAAACCCAATACAGAGGGTCTGGTTGAAGCGGTAAAGGTTGAGGACTGCCTGGGCTGCAGTGACCATGAGATGGTGAAGTTCAGGATCTCATGTGGCAGGAACAGAATTTCAAGCAGAATTGCAACCCTGGACTTCAGGAGGGCCAACTTTGGCCTTTTCAAGCAATTGTTAGGGGAAATCCCATGGGACAAGGTACTTGAAGGTAAAGGGGCCCAAGATAGCTGGTTAACATTCAGGGACTGCTTCTTCCTAGCTCAAGATCGAAGCATCCCGATATGTAGGAAGTCAGGGAAGGGAGCCAGGAGACCTGCTTGGTTAAACAGGGAACTGCTGGCCAAACTCAAGTGGAAGAGGAGAGTTTACAGATCATGGAAGGAGGGGCTGGCCACTTGGGAAGAATATAAGGATGTTGTCAGAGGATGTAGGGAGGCAACTAGGAAAGCCAAGGCCTCCTTAGAATTAGATCTTGCCAGAGGGGTCAAGGACAACAGGAAGAACTTCTTCAAATACATGGCAGATAAAGCCACCATTAGAGGCAATGTAGGCCCACTGAAGAATGAGGTGGGTGCCCTGGTGACAGAGGATACAGAGAAGGCAGAGTTACCGAATGCCTTCTTTGCCTCTGTCTACTCTGCCGGAAGCTGTCCTGAGGAGCTCCGTACCCCTGAGGCCCCTGAGGAAGTCAGGACAATAGAGGAGTTTGCCTTGGTTGATGAGGACTGGGTCAGGGACCAATTAAGCAATCTGGACATCCATAAATCTATGGGTCCGGATGGGATGCACCCACGGGTGTTGAGGGAGCTGGCTGAAGTCATTGCTAGACCACTCTCCATCATCTTTGCTAAGTCGTGGGGAACGGGAGAGGTGCCTGAGGACTGGAGGAAGGCAAATGTCACTGCAATCTTCAGAAAGGGCAAGAAGGAGGACCCGGGTAACTACAGACCAGTCAGCCTCACCTCCATCCCTGGGAAGGTGATGGAATGACTTATCCTTGGTGCCATCTCTAGGCATATCATGGATAAGAGGGTCATTAGGGGCAGTCAACATGGCTTCACCAAGGGGAAGTCGTGCTTGACCAACCTTCTAGACTTTTATGAAAACACAACGAGGTGGCTAGATGATGGCAAAGCAGTGGGTGTGGTCTATCTTGATTTCAGCAAGGCATTTGACACCATCTCCCACAGCATCCTTGCTGACAAATTGAGGAGGTCTGGGTTAGATGGTCAGATAGTGAGATGGACTGTGAAATGGCTAGTGGGAAGAAGCCAGAGAGTGGTGGTCAGTGGGGCAGAGACTAGTTGGAGACCTGTGTCTAGTGGAGTCCCTCAAGGGTCGGTTTTGGGTCCAATGCTATTCAATATATTCATCAACGACCTGGATGAGGGAATAGAGTGCACTGTCAGCAAGTTTGCTGATGACACAAAGCTGGGAGGAGTGGCTGACACACCAGAAGGCTGTGCTGCCATCCAGAGAGACCTGGACAGGCTGGAGAGCTGGGCAGGGAAAAACTTAATGAAATATAATAAGGGCAAGTGTAGGGTGTTGCACCTGGGCAGGAACAACCCCAGGTTCCAGTATAGTTTGGGGAGTGATCTCCTAGAGACCAGTGTAGGGGAAAGGGATCTGGGAATCCTGGTGGACAGTAGGATGACCATGAGCCAGCACTGTGCCCTTGTGGCCAGGAAGGCCAATGGCATCCTGGGGTGCATTAAAAGGGGTGTGGTTAGTAGGTCAAGAGAGGTTCTCCTTCCCCTCTACTCTGCCCTGGTGAGGCCACATCTGGAATATTGTGTCCAGTTCTGTGCCCCACAGTTCAAGAAGGACAGGGAACTGCTTGAGAGAATCCAGCGAAGAGCCACCAAGATGATTAAGGGAGTTGAGCATCTCCCTTATGAGGAACGGCTGAGGGAGCTGGGCCTCTTTAGCTTGGAGAAGAGGAGGCTGAGGCGGGACCTTATTAATGTTTATAAATATATGAAGGGTGAGTGTCAGGAGGATGGAGCCAGGCTCTTCACATTGGTGTCCAACTATAGGACAGGGGGTAATGGGTGTAAGCTGGAACACAGGAGGTTCCACTTAAATTTGAGAAGGAACTTCTTTACTGTGAGGGTGACAGAGCACTGGAACAGGCTGCCCAGGGAGGTTGTGGAGTCTCCTTCTCTGGAGACATTCAAGACCCGCCTGGACGCCTTCCTGTGTGATCTCATGTAGGTGTTCCTGCTCCGGCAGGGGGATTGGACTAGATGACCTTTTGAGGTCCCTTCCAATCCCTGACATTCTGTGAAATAGGGAAAAGTCTTACACCTATTTCACAGAGTAACATGGGCCTCCAGTACCGAGATCCTCAAAACATCTGAGTTTTTGAAAAACCACCATCTACTCAAGGAGGATAACACAAGAACAGTAGTTATACAGAAACAGTATCTCCAGGGACAATATAGGAGACATCCTTTACAGATGAAACACGGGTGAACAAGACATCAGTAATTAATCAATCAGTAACTCCTGACAGCAATTTCCTTCCCACTTAGCTCCTTTCTCCTAACTATTTTGGGTTTGTGTTTGGTAGGATGATGTGGTAGGTTGACCCTGGCTGGATGCCAGGTACCCACCAAAGCTGCTCTATAACTACCCTCCTCAACTGGGCAGGCAGAGAAAATATAATGAAAGGCTCATAGGTTGAGATAAGGACAGGGAGAGATCATTCGCCAATTACTATCACAGGCAAAACAGACTCGACTTGGGGAAAATGAATTTAATTTATTACCAATCAAATCAGAGGAGGATAATGAGAAATAAAACCAAATCTTAAAACACCTTTCCCCCACCTCTCCCTTCTTCCCAGGCTTAACTTTTCTCCAGATTTGCACCTCCTCCTTCCCAAGCGACAAAGTGGGACAGGGAATGGGGGTTGGGGTCAGTTCATCGCATGTTGTTTCTGCCGCTCCTTCCTCCTCAGGGGAAGGACTCATTCCCCTGCACCAGCATGGGGTCCCCCTCACGGGAGACAGTCCTCCACGAACTTCTCCACCGTGATTCCTTCCCATGACTAACAGTTCTTCATGAACTGCTCCAGCATGGGTCCTTTCCATGGTGTGCAGTCCTTCAGGAAGGGACTGCTCCAGCCTGGGTCCCCCACGGGATCACAAGTCCTGCCAGCAAACCTGCTCTGGCATGGGCTCCTCTCTCCACGGGGCCACAGGTCCTGACAGGAGCCTGCTCCAGCATGGGCTTCCCATGGGGTCACAGCCTCATTCAGGCTGCTCCGGTGTGGGGTCCTCCACGGGTTACAGGTGGACATCTGCTCCACCATGGACCTCCATGGACTGCAGGGGGACAGCCTGCCTCACCATGGTCTTGAGCACAAGTTGCAGGGGAATCTCTGCTCTGGTGCCTGGAGCACCTCCTCCCCCTTCTTTTTTGATCTTGATATCTGCAGAGTTGTTTGTCTGACATCTTCTCACTCCTCTCTCCAGCTGCAAAATGTGCAGGTTTTTTTTCTCTTCCCCTTCTTAATTATTTTATCACAGAGTCATTACCATCATTACTGATTGGCTCGACCTTGGCCAGTGGTGGGTCTGCAACTGGCACTGGGTGTGTCAGACATAGGGGAAGCTTCTGGCAACTTCTCACAGAAGCCACCCCTGACTACTAAAACCCGGACACATAAACCCAATACAGAGGACTTCACATGGCTTTGCATGCCCCAGCCATGGCCAACCCCAGCTTCCTGGCTGACACGCAGAGAGTGCAGGATGCAGATGTGGGGGCCAGGAAGCCTGGCATCCCCATGGCCTTCTAGCAAGCTGTGATCATTTGCTGAAAGTTTGTTCATCCTGCCTACTAAAAAAATAGTGCTGATGTGCCCCCCCACAAAGCCCATGGGTTCCAGGACCTAGCACAGCAGCAGCATCCCATCTGAGCACCTCTGTAGGCACACAGTACCCATTTGTCACAAATCCTTTTGAAAGCTGCCTCAAATGAATTCCACATGAGAACAAACTGCCCACAGAGAGTGTAACCAGAGGGGTGTTCACTTTATTCATTTGGTATATTTTTGTATAAAGTGCTCACATCATGTCCCTGGTCACGCTCACTCTCTTTTTCAAGAGGCATCTAGGTCACTACCTGTACAGATGGTTCGCTCATGTCATGGAAATTTCAGATTGAAGTTGTAGCATTAACCTTAACCATCAATGCCAGAGGACAGAAGTGGGTGGTTTGATCCTCTGCCAAGGAGCAGTGACAAAGCAGAGGATGAAAAATCCCTAGGGTGGGGGGATGTTGCAGCCGAGCCCCCAGCTGCAAGAAACGCACACTGGAGGGGCTGGTGCTCATCTGGGAAGGGTATCACGAGTGCAATCCTACAGCTCCTGTCCCCACCATTCCCAAGGGCAGGTGAAGGGATGTTGCTCACATGTGCGTAGAACATGGGCTGGAGAGCACATCTGGCTTCTGTCTCCTGCCCTCGTTTAGGGCTTAGAAAAGATCAATTGCTGCAGCATGAAGCAGAGGGGTTTCACATAAAGTCTGGTAAATTCTAACATTTTTAATGGCAGATTTTTCTCCCTGCAGCTGATTTATGCTCCTGCTGCATCACCTTGTTTTAGGCTTTTCCTCAGAGCACAGGCTGTGTGTAGCACCTCCTGCACCGGATACAGAGCCCATGCAGGTTTTCCTTCTGGAAAATGTCAGTTTGTGTCACAGCAGGGCAGGTGGTGCTCCCTGGCTGCCATGTCTCCTCTTGGGCCATCACATGGCCACAGTGGGGGAGCAGTCACAGCCCAAATTCCACTGCCTCAAGGCGAACCCTGGTCTGGGTTCTTAACATCCAACATTTAAACCAATCATTTGGGTTTCTCTCTCTTGTTTATAGTACCAAAGAAAACGACAAACAAAGAAAATCTTGAAATTCACTGTGGTGGGTTGACCCTGACTAGAGGCTGGATGCCCACCAAAGCCCAATCTATCACTCCCCCTCCTCAAATGGGCAGGGGGAGAAAATTATAACGAAAAGCTCGTGGGTGGAGATAAGGACGGAGAGAGATCACTCACCAATTACTGGCACGGGCAAAACAGACTCGACTTGGGGGAAAAACAAATTTACTTTATTACCAATCAAAATCAGAGGACAGTGAGAAGTAAAAAAACCAAATCTTAAAACACCTCCCCCATCCCTCCCTTCTTCCCGGGCTTAACTTCTCTCCCGATTTCCACCTCCTCCCCCCAGCGGCACAGGGGAACAGGGAATGGGGTTGGGTGTTGGGGAATGGCTCAGAGAGCAAGGACATGGATTCTCAGAATAGTTGTACGAGCAGAGTCTGGTCTAACATTCAGCAGGCCGCAGTGGAAAAGTACTGAATACTGACACTGCGACTTTATCTCAATCTGGTAAACAACCTTGAGAAAGTAAGTGTGTGAAAAATGTAGAGAATGCCTTACCGTTAAACCGCAAGGAGGAGGACCAGGTAAATATATCCTTTAGAGCTTAAGCCAATTAGCAAAGGACTAGTAGGAATAATTATCGTAGCCTGTATAAATATGACTTAATGAGAGCAATAAAGTGAACTATGCCTTATCATTCACATTGAGTCGGCTCGCATAGTTTCCTCTGTCGCTCACAGTTGGGGTCAGTTCATCATACGTTGTTTCTGCCGCTCCTTCCTCCTCAGGAGGAGGACTCATTCCCCTGCACCAGCGTGGGGTCCCCCTCACGGGAGACAGTCCTCCACGAACTTCTCCAACGTGAGTCCTTCCCATGACTGACAGTTCTTCACGAACTGCTTTAGCATGAGTCCTTTCCATGGGGTGCAGTCCTTCAGGAAGGGACTGCTCCAGCGTGGGTCCCCCACAGGGTCACAAGTCCTGCCAGCAAACCTGCTCCGGTGTGGGCTCCTCTCTCCACAGGCTACAGGTCCTGACAGGAACCTGCTCCAGCGCGGGCTTCCCGCGGGGTCACAGCCTCCTTCGGGCATCCACCTGCTCCGGCGTGGGGTCCTCCACGGGCTACAGGTGGTCATCTGCTCCACCATGGACCTCCATGGGCTGCAGGAGTACAGCCTGCCTCACCATGATCTTCACCACAGGCTGCAGGGGAATCTCTGCTCCAGCACCTGGAGCACCTCCTCCCCCTCCTTCTTCACTGACCTTAGTGCCTGTGGAGTTGTTTTCTCTTACATCTTCTCACTCCTCTCTCCAGCTGCAAAATGTGCAGCTTTTTTTTTTCTCCCTCTCTTCCTTTTTTTTCTTAATTATGTTATCACAGAGGCGTTACTGATTGGCTCGGCCTTGGCCAGCGGCGGGTCCGTTCTTGTAGCCGGCTGGCATTGGCTGTGTCGGGTCAGATATGGGGGAAGCTTCTGGCAGCTTCTCTCACAGAAGCCACCCCATGTCCCCCCCCTCCCGCTGCTACCAAAACCTTGCCACGCAAACCCAATACATTCACGCTCGAAGGAAATGACTGAAAATTATTTTAATCCTTTGATCTTGTATAGACAGGTATTTTGGGAGCTCTGCTGTATTGTGTTGACAATCCCTTCTTCTTCAGAGCTATGGAAGACCCCGGGAATGACATGATTCACCTCTTAACTAAGAGAGAATTAACATCTTATAGGAATTTTGAAGGTGCTAAAGTCTATTTAAAATATATACAACTTTTTTTTCTTTTTTTTTTTTTATTTCTTGATCCCCATTTACCCCTATACTCATTACACATTTTTTCCAAGGCATCCTTAGAAGAGGAGCAATTTCCCAGGTTTATCCCACCTGTCGCACTCCTTGGGGGCCAGGCTTTTTGGAAGCGACTGGGAGCCCTTCCCAACACAAGGACCAGACCAGGCCAGGCCAGATGTGGGGTTGGCTGTGCAGATTTAACACCAGACAAGATTTCCCCTCACCTGACCAGCCATCCTCCCGCCTGGGAAGAGAGGCTTCTGCAGGGGTTGGAATTGGCATCCCATGACTTCAGCATTGTGCAGACAACACCACCAATGTGATGCCCACATCCATGCCATTCAACCAGGCTGAGGAACATGTCAGCACTTCACCGTCATGATCACCACTAGGACTGACACCATGTCAGTGGTTTTTAAGTGGGGGAAGGGCCACTACTTGTGGGCACATGCTATAGGTGACTCATCCACATTTTGGTGAACCCCTTGAGCTTTTCCTCCTGTCTAGCTCAGAAATCAGGCTAAAATGGAGAAATTCAAGGGGATGTACTGCCCTCTCCAGGGGACTTTTTTATTGCAGAGGCAGTGCGACTTGTCTGTGGGGCAGCACTGTGCTGGAGCAATTTGCTTGGCCCTCCAGCAGTGTTCACCACCTCAACAAGCGCTGTCACACTAAAGCCAATTATTACCGCTGCTGTTCTCACACTTTTAAATTTCCCATCAGAGCAGGAGAAGTTTTGACCAAACACACAGAAAGTAAAATTATGAACAGAAAAATACTCTTGAGGGGACTCACACAGTGACCCCTGTGTTCTTACAGCCCCCCCCTGACAGAGGAAGGATTCAACAAGCACTTAGGAACAGCAAACACAACCATTAAAAACAGAAAACATGCAGAAAAGGAGCATGCTCTGTTTAACACAGGAGGTGAATCAGTCTGCAACATCCCTGGGTGCCACGGACATGGTCACAGAGGGGCTGCAGCCTAGGAGAGCCCTTGCAGCAAAGCCTCCTCCTAGCATGAAACTCTCTCCTGTCCCATGCTGTCTCCTACTAACTACTGCCATAAACTCTCACTCTCCATTTGCTCCTTTATGAGCACAAAGAGCTAAATTAATGAGATAGGTACACATAATTAATAATTCAAACATCTCTAATCATTAGACATTTTTACTAAGCTCAGCAATGCTTGTGCACATGGATGAGAAGAGGCACTTCAGATACCCAATAGCAATTTCATAATGAATTCTTCATTACCTAAAATTGAGGCAGGTCCTGGAATTCATTATTTGCATTATAAAGCTTCCCATTTCCTCGACCCCCTCTCAAAAAAGGAATAAAAATCTCTGGAGTTATTTCTACCCTGTTGTCACATGTAAATTCCATGACACATAATAATATACTTGCACTGCAGGAAGAGGAAGGATTAGTTTTGGAAGATATCCCCTCCTGATTTAAGGGACTTTTCTTCCAAAACAATGCATTAATCTTAAATTCTAGGTTTCTGGTATGTATAGTTTGAAGAAGCATCTGTGCCGCCAGGGCTCATAGTCTGCCAGAAACAAGACACAGGGTGTAAGTGCAAGTCCGAGCCGCTGTCAGTCAGGAAAGCACAGCAGGGAAGATAGGGATATGTAGAGCCCTAGCCTTTGAGCATTAGCATGGGAAATGGAAAATAAACAAGGAGCAAAGATCCCAAATAACAAAATACTCTGAACTTTTTGCCACCAGATGCAGGGGGAGCAGGATTTCCAGAATGTGAAGCTGGCAGGGTGATCTGAGGAATCAAACCTTACAACTCGTAGAGAGTTATAAAGCAGGTATGTTTTATTCGCCGGCGGGCGACAGGGTGGATCGCTCCAAAAGGCCCTGTGCGCCCCCACTCTTTTACAAAGGCATTATTTAAAGTACACACACATACATAATCATTAAATTTAGGATGAGTTAAGCTAATAAGTTAAAAAAGTTCACTCCCATTCGCGCTTGCGCACTGCCTCCTGTTGATGCTTGTTAGCACCCTTGTAGACCTCTAGACAAAACAAAGCCAGCTTTCTTGCTTCAGACTGCAGGTGTTGCATACCAGTTCCTTCTTATCTTGCTCCAGACTGCTCGGGCACCTCCAGGCCTTTGCTGATAGTGTGGAATAGCTTGTTAGTTATTGGAAAAGTTTCCCACTTAAAACAGACAAAACGATCTAAACTTGAAGTTTCCCACCTAACACAGAGACAAAATGAAGCTAAGCTTATTTTCTAAAATCTAATTCTTAATACAGAAAATAAATGAATAAATCTAACTATATTTTATATGTTCGCATATCAGGGAAGAGGCAAAGCTGTTAGTGGGATATGGAGTGAGCTTTTCAGCTTGTCATTCGGATAAGATTTATTTTAAATTTTATAAATTAAGAAGGAGAAAAAAAGAAAAAAAAAGCCAACTCATTGTTGGAGGTATGTAAAAAAAGGAGACCAAGTTAACAAAACATGACCCTGGAGGAAAGGACAAGATGACACCATAAAACAGACAGATAAGGAAGTAACAAGATAACCCCTTGTGTTGGCTTTGTGTGTGTGGGGGGGGATGTTTTTGGTAGTGGGGGAAGGGGAAGCTCAAAGAGTTGCGGTCAACAGCTCAAAGTACGAGTGGAAACTGGTGACTACTGGTGTCCCTCAAGGGTCAGTATTAGGTCCGGTACTGTTCACCATCTTTGTCGGACACATGGACAGTGGGATTGAGTGCACCCTCAGCAAGTTTGCTGATGACACCAAGCCGAGTGGTGTGGTCGACACACTGGAGGGACGGGATGCCATCCAGAGGGACCTTGACAGGCTTGAGAGGTGGGCCCGTGCAAACCTCATGAAGTTCAACAAGGCCAAATGGAAGGTCATCTGCCTGGGTCGGGACAACCCTAATCACAAATACAGGCTGGGCAATGAGTGGCTTGAGGCCAGCTCCGAAGAGAAGGATTTGGGAATGGTGGTGGACGAGAAGTTCAACATGAGCCGGCAATGTGCGCTTGCAGCCCAGAAGGCCAATCGTATCCTGGGCTGCATCAAAAGAAGTGTGGCCAGCAGGTTGAGAGAGGTGATTCTCCCCCTCTACTCTGCTCTCGTAAGGCCTCACCTGGAGTGCTGTGTCCAGTTCTGGAGCCCCCAACACAAGAGAGACATCGACCAGTTGGAATGAGTCCAGAGAAGGGCCACGAGGATGATCCGAGGGCTGGAGCACCTCTCCTATGAGGACAGGCTGAGAGAGTTGGGGCTGTTCATCCTGGAGAAGAGACGGCTCCGGGGAGATCTAATAGCAGTCTTCCAATACCTGAAGGGGGCCTACAGGAAAGCTGGGGAAGGACTTTTCACAAGGGCAGTTAATGACAGGACAAGGGGGAATGGCTTTAAGCTAATAGAGAGTAGGTTTAGATTGGATATTAGAAAGAAATTCTTCACTGTGAGGGTGGTCAGGCACTGGAACAGGTTGCCCAGGGAAGTTGTGGATGCCCCCTCCCTGGAAGTGTTCAAGGCCAGGTTGGATGAGGCTTTGAGCAACCTGGTCTAATGGAAGGTGTCCCTGCTCATGGCAGGGGGGTTGGAGCTAGATGATCTTTACGGTCCCTTCCTGCCCAAACCATTCTATGATTCTATGAATTGCCTAGACTGGAAAGGACCTTTAAGATCATCAAGTCCAATCATTAACCCAACACTGACAAGTCCCTGACTAACCCATGTCCCTCAGCACTATGTCTACATGACTCTTCAATCCCTCCAGGGATGGGGACTCCACCACTGCCCTGGGCAACCCCTTCCAATGCCTGAGAACCCTTTCAGGAAAGAAATTCTTCCTCAGATCCAATCTAAACCTCCCCTGGCACAACTTGAGGCCGTTTCCTCTTGTCCTATCACTTGTTACTTGGGAGAAGAGACCAATCCGCCCCTCACTACAACCTCCTTTCAGGTAGTTGTAGAGAGCAATGAGGTCTTCCCCTCAGCCTCTTTTTCTCCAGGCTAAACAACCCCAGCTCCCTCAGCTGCTCCTCATAAGACGTGTACTCCAGATGCTTTGCCAGCTTTGTTGCCCTTCTCTGAAAACACTCCAGCACCTCCATGTCTTTCTTGTAGTGAGGGCCCCAAAACTAAACCCAGCACTCGAGGTACAGCCTCACCAGTGCTGAGTACAGGGGTAAGAGAACTTCCCTGGTCATACTGGCCACACTATTCCTGATACAGGCCAGGATGCCGTTGGTTTTCTTGGCCACCTGGGCACACTGCTGACTCATGTTCAGTCAGCTATCAATCAACACCCCCAGGTCCCTCTCTGCTGAGCAGCTCTCCAGCCACTCCTCCCCAAGCCTGTTGTGTTGCTGGGGGTTGTTGAGGCCAAAGTGCGGAACCCGGCATTTGGCCTTATCGAAACTCATGCAATTGGTCTTGGCCCATTGATCCAGCCTGTCCAGATCCCTCTGCAGAGCCTCCCTACCCTCAAGCAGATCAACACTCCCACCCAGCTTGGTGTCATCTGCAAACTTACTGAAGGTGCACTCGATCCCCTCCTTCAAATCATTGATAAAGATGTTAAATAGGACTGGCCCCAATACTGAGCCCTGGGGAACACCACTTGTGACCAGCTGCCAACTGGATTTAACTCCATTCACCACCACTCTTTGGGCACAGCCATCCAGACAGTTTTTTACCCAGCAAAATATATACCCGTCCAAGCTGTGAGCAGCCAATTTCTCCAGGAGAATGCTGTGGGAAATGATGGTATAGGCTTTACTAAAGTCCAGATAGACAACATCCATAGGCTTTCCTTCATACACTAAGCAGGTGACCATGTTGGAGAAGGAGATCAGGTTGGTCAAGCAGGACCTGCTTTTAATAAACCCATGTTGACTGGGCCTGATCACCTGTTTGGCCTGCATGTACTGTGTGATAGCACTCAAGATGATCTGCTTCATCAGTTTCCCTGGCACCGAAGTCAAACTGACAGGCCTGTAGTTTCCCTGATCCTCCTTGTAGATCTCTTCTTGTAGATGGACATCACATTGGCTCACGTACAATCTGCTGGGACCTCCCTGGTCAGCCAGGACTGCTGAAACATGATGGAAAGTGTCTCGGTGAGCACCTCCACCAGCTGTCTCAGAACTCTTGGGTGGATTCCCATAGACTTGTGCAGATCTATGTTTTGCAGCAGGTCGCTGACCATCTCTTCCTGGAATGCAGAGGGATCATTCTGCTCCCGATCTCTGTCTTTTAGCTCAGGGGTCTGGATTCCCAGAACACAACTGCTCCTATTACTGAAGACTGAGGCAAAGGTGGCATTAACCACCTCAAGCCTTTTCCTCATCCTCAGTCACCATGTTTCCTCCTGCATCTAATAGAGGAGGGAGGCTCTCCCTGGCCCTTCTTTTGTTGTTAATGTATTTATAGAAAGATTTCTTGTTGCCTTTTACAGCAGAAGCCAGATAATTTCTAGTTGGGCTTTGGACTTTCTAATTTTCTCCCTGCATAGCCTCACAACATCTTTGTAGTCATCCTGTGTGGCCTGCCCCTTCTTCCAAAGGCCATAAACTCTCCTTTTTTCCCTGAGTTGCAGCCAAAGCTCCCTGTTCAGCCAGGCTGGTCTTCTTCGCTGCCAGTTTGTCTTACAGCACGTGGGGACAGCCTGCTCTTGCGCCTTTAAGACTTCCTTCTTGAAGAACGTCCAGCCTTCCTGGACTCCTTTGCCCTTCAGAGCTGTCTCCCAAGGGACTCTCTCAACCAGTATCCTGAACAGACCAAAGGCTACCCTCCAGAAGTCCATGGTAATGGTTTTACTAACTGCCCTCCTTACTTCACAAAGGACTGAGAATTCTATCATTTCATGGTCGCTAAGCCCAAGTTGGCCTCTGACCACCGCATCTCTCACTAGTCTTTCTCTGTTGGTAAACAGCAGGTCAAGTGAGGCACCTCCTCTGGTGGGCTCACTTACCAACTGTGTCAGGAAGTTATGTTCCACACACTCCAGGAACCTCCTAGACTGTTTCCTCTCTGCTGTGTTGTATTTCCAGCAGATGTCCAGTAAGTTGAAGTCACCCAGGAGAATAAGGGCTAGCATCTGTGAGACTTCTGCCAGCTGCTTGTAGAATGTCTCATCTGCTTCTTCATCCTAGTTGGGTGGCCTATAACAGACTCCCAGCAGGACATCTGCCTTGTTGGCCTGTATTTGGTCTGACTGGGATGGAGTTAATTTTCCCTATAGCAGCCCTCAGAGTGCTGTGTTTTGTATTAGTAGCTAGAAAGGTGTTGAGAACACACCAATGTTTTGGTTACTGCTGAGCAGTGCTCCCACAACATCAAGGCTGGTTCTCCAACATTTCCCCCCCAGTAGGCTGGGGGTGGGGAAGGTCTTGGGAGTGGACATAGCCAGGACAGCTGACCCAAATGGACCAAAGGGATATTCCATACCATATGATGTCTGCTCAGAAATAAAAGCAAGGGGAACAGAGGGGGAAGGGGGGGCATTCATTACTTCCGTTTGTCCTCCGGGAACTGCAATGCGTATGAAAACCCTGCTTCCCGGGAAGTGGCCAAACATCGCCTGCTGATGGGAAGTAGAGAATAAATATTTTGTTCTTTTGCTTCTGCGAGCGCAGCTTTGGTTTGCTTCTATAAAACTGCCTTTGTCTCGACCCACAAGGTTTTTTTTGGGTTTTTTTGTTCCATCTTAATTTCTTCCCTCCCCATCCTGCTGAGAAGGGGGGTGATAGAGTGGGCTTTGGTGGGCATCTGGCATCCAGCCAGGGTCAACCCACCACACTAGTTCTTGTGTATATTTAAGTTTTTTTCCCTTCTGTATTCCCCTTAATGCTTTATCTCCTGTGAGCTCCTGCCTTCCCTATACCCAGCTTTCTCCTACATCACCTATGCTATCCTACTCCCCATGTCTCCTTGCCACCATCCTGGTCCAGCATCTTGTGCCTTTATATTCCCTGATTATCAGTGAGGTGAGAAATAATGCCATGCTGTGGATTTAAGTTATCAATATGTTGATTAGCCAACCAGGAGCCTTAGCATCAACGTTTACATTATGCTACAGTCTTTTCCTTAGTAGGATTATTAATTTTGGAACCATTGGTGTTCATGATACTTAGAGATATCCTTTTTTTTCTTTTGAGTTTCTATCCTTCCATCAGCTATGGCTGTAGCTGGTCAATGGAATCCAAGGGTTTTACAAACTTTCTGGTGAAAAGCAGTTCGAACAAGTAGCACTTTTCTTAGCAAACTAAATTATTTGCATGCTTTTTCTTTTCTTCCCTACTGTCTTTGAGCAATCCATACTGTTATGATTATCTGTTTTCAGTTGTGCAACAAAGGGCAAGTGATTATGAGGCAGTATTTAAAAGCCTGAATATACATTCATGTGTGTGTATATAATTAATATTAATGACTCGTTCACATTTCTAATTTTTCGTAGCCTATCTTTTGTGTTTAGAACACCATTCCTGTCATATAAAACAATATTGTCATCATACTCTGTGACTCAGTAGTTTATTACCTGGACTTGGGCAAGGCATTTGACACTGTCCTGCATGACATCCTTCTCTCTAAATTGGAAACATGTGGGTTTGATGGATGGACCATGTTATGTGAAAAGGGTGGTAAAGCAATTTAGCTTGCGTTCCAATTTACCCTCAGATAACTGGAAGAGCTGGAGGTAGCTAGGCTTAAATCCTGAGTGATGCCAAATTGATCACTATCAGTCCGACAGTTGCGGATGCACTGAATAGTGTGCTGCACTCCCGTGCTCACGATTTATGGACCTACACAGCTAAACCTGCAGAATTTAGCAGCGTCCCGCTGAGCACGGGTCAGTCAGGGTGGCTGGTTACAGATGGACACGGTTCGATGAGACGCCACGAGTCCAAGCATGTCAGTGCTGGATCCACTTGATAGTGTCCCACACCCGTCGGCCAGTCACAATTCCAAGAGAAGACTTCTCGACTGAGTCTCACTCTAAGTCTAAGTCTTACCCAAAGGAGTCCCAATGGGAGGGAAAAACGGCTCAGCCTGTCAGCTGGTCCCAGGAGTCAGATGTCTGCGATGGTGTCGTCCCTGACTGGTCCACGATGATGTCTTCCCTAATTCCCTCCTTTCTTGGGGCTATTCTTATACTATTTTCCTACCTGCAAGGCGGAGCTTGAGTGACTCTAGTCATACCTTTACGGTGATTGGCAAAAGGCACTTCCATTCCTCTTTTTAGGTAGAAGTTACCAAAACTTGGAGCATACGCCCCTTGAGGGGGAAGGAGGGGGGTTAGTGTGCTGGAGTTATGGTTTTGTGTAGCTATAATTCAAGGTCCACTGTAGGGAGGCAAACGTCAGAGGGCCATGCTGCGATCGACACGAGCTGGAAAGCAAGCCTCCGCTGTCACCCATCTTTTGTTTTTTCCTTGATAAGCAGCAGTCCTAGTAGAGAGGCAGCCTTGGAGAAGATTTTTCACATGCCAGCTGTAATTTTCTCCTGGGATCTTCTTCAACACTGTATCTTCCCTTCGTGTGTGGACACAGCCATTTTCTGATTTTTAGTTACCTCCAGCAACTACTCCACAGACAACTCCACGGATAAAGAACTGGCTGGATGGTCATACTCAAAGAGTTGTGGTCAACAGCTCAATATCCAAGTGGAAACTGGTGACAAGTTGTGTCCCTCAAGGGTCAGTATTAGGTTCGGTGCTGTTCACCATCTTTGTCGGTGACATGGACAGTGGGACTGAGTGCACCCTCAGCAAGTTTACTGACAACATCAAGCTGTGTGGTGCGGTTGACACGCTGGAGGGACGGGATGCCATCCAGAGGGACCTTGACAGGCTTGAGAGGTGGGCCCGTGCAAACCTCATGAAGTTCAACAAGGCCAAATGGAAGGTCCTGCACCTGAGTCAGGGCAATCCCAAACAGGGCAATGAGTAGTTTGAGACCAGCTCCGAAGAGGACTTGGGAGTAGTGGTGGATGAGAAGCTCAACATGAGCTGGCAATGTGCAGCCCAGAAGGCCAATCGTATCCTGGGCTGCATCAAGAGAAGTGTGACCAGCAGGTCGAGGGAGGTGATTCTCCCTGTGTACTCTGCTCTCATAAGGCCTCACCTGGAGTACTACGTCCAGTTCTGGAGCCCCCAACACAAGAAAGACATGGACCAGTTAGAACGAGTCCAGAGGATGGCCACGAGGATGATCCAAGGGCTGGAGCACCTCTCCTATGAGGACAGGCTGAGAGAGTTGCGGCTGTTCAGCCTGGAAAAGAGAAGGCTCCGGGGAGACCTTATAGCGGCCTTCCAATACCTGAAGGGGGCCTACAAGAATGCTGGGGAGGGACTTTTTACAAAGGCAGGTAGTGATAGAACAAGGGGTAATGGCTTTAAACTGGAAGAGGGTAGGTTTATATTAGACATTAGGAAGAAATTCTTCACTGTGAGGGTGGTGAGACACTGGAACTGGTTGCCCAAGGAAGTTGTGGATGCCCTCTCCCTGGAAGTGTTTAAGGCCAGGTTGGATGAGGCTTTGAGCAACTTAGTCTAGTGGAAGGTGGCCCTGCTCATGGCATGGGGATTGGAACTAGATGATCTTTAAGGTCCCTTCCAACCCAAACCATTCTATGATCCTATGATTAGACTCTCCTTAAGATCAAGGAATGACAGAGCATCCTATGGAGGTTTTCTTCTTGTTTTCAAATTATTTGTGGGTCTGCATATCTCTAAATATCTTGTTAAGTTGTTGGTCAGCTGAAAAAAAAACAAACAAAAACCCCCCAAAAAACCCACCAAACTCTGCTTCCATATTTTTAATCTGAGAAAACTGTTGACCCCATTACACAATATATGTCAGTTAGCCTGAGCAAAATTGCGTGTTGCAGAATACTTGGTATAGACACTCATAAGCAGTAATATTGCATTCTTTAAGTATCAAAAATTTGGTTTAGTATAAGTGCTTGGGTGAGTCAAAAAATAGAGAACCTTCCTCATCTGAGCATCTCTGATCTGCATAGCTAAGTTGAAATACTGGCGTTGAACTTTCATTGTGGGACCTGCTAAAATTAAAGTTGCTTATGTTTAAAGCCTCAGGCATTACCTCCTCAGATGTTTCTCATACAGTTGTGTTTGTCCTTTGAGCTTATTTTGAATGTCTAAAATAGTTCTCTGATTTTTGTTATGGTGCCCTTCCACTTAAGCAAGTGATAGGTGGATCTGTATGTTTGCATCTATTTGGCTTTTCTGTTTCTAGTTCTGCTTTATCTGTCACTGCAATCTGGAATTTATAGAAAACTGATTGAAGGCTATTGATAGTGCATTATGCACACTAGTTCTTTGACATCTGAACCAATTTACAAAAAAAATCACATCATGTTTAGTAAATAGATTATATACACCTCAACAGTTAGAGAGCTCCATCACATCTGAGCACACTACTTTCTTTTGAAAGATGATGGACATCTGCTCCCTTAGTAGAAATACCTTCAATCCTGAAAGACAACTGACCAAAAATGCAGCTCTTTGAAGAGATTTGTTTAACTGTATTTTTCAGTACATTTAAAGGAATAGGGACTTCATCCACACTAGTCATAGTAGCTCTTCTGGTCCTAAGTGCACTTATTGACAACAAATTCAATTTACTTCTCTTTGTACATACTTTTGTGCTTTATTGCTTTTGTCTTAACAGTTTATTTAGATGCACTTCAGTTACTCCAGTTTTTTAATACTTCTATTTGGCATTGTAATTCACAGAAACCTTGCATATATTTATGGTTCTTTGCAAAGTTAGATCAATTTCATGTAATAACTTCTGTGACCTGCTTATAATTTAAACTCCTTAAAATTTAGTCAGAAAGTTTCTAGAATGTGTAGGGAGAGGGGAGAGGGCTGCTGTTTAAATTTTGACAGAATTTGGAGAGCAAACACTTTTAAAAAATTCTAGTCCTAAAGCTTATCTAATTATTTTAGCTTTTGACTTTGCTTTATTATATACATTTATAACAGTAAATGGTCCATCTGGGATTATCTTGGAAAAAAAGTAATTTATGTATGTGGTGGGTTGACCCTGGCTAGAAGCCAGATGCCCACCAAAGCCCACTCTATCACTCCCCCTCCTCAAATGGGCAGGGGGAGAAAAATATAACGAAAAGCTCATGGGTGGAGATAAGGACGGAGAGAGATCACTCACCAATTACTGGCACGGGCAAAACAGACTCGACTTGGGGGAAAAAACAAATTTACTTTATTACCAATCAAAATTAGAGGAGAATGAGAAGTGAAACCAAATCTTAAAACACCTCCCCCATCCCTCCCTTCTTCCTGGGCTTAATCTCTTTCCCGATTTTCCAACTCCTCCCCCCAGCAGCACAGGGGGACAGGGAATGGGGTTGGGGTCAGTTCATCACACGTCGTTTCTGCCGCTGCTTCCTCCTCAGGGGGAGGACTCCTTCCCCTGCACCAGCGTGGGGTCCCTCTCACGGGAGACAGTTCTCCACAAACTTCTCCAACCTGAGTCCTTCCCAGGACTGACAGTTCTTCACGAACTGCTCCAGTCTGGGTCCATTCCATGGTGTGCAGTCCTTCAGGAAGGGACTGCTCCAGCGCGAGTCCCCCACGGGGTCACAAGTCCTGCCAGCAAACCTGCTCCGGTGTGGGCTCCTCTCTCCACGGGCTACAGGTCCTGACAGGAACCTGCTCCAGCGCGGGCTTCCCGCTGGGTCACAGCCTCCTTCTGGCATCCACCTGCTCCGGCGTGGGGTCCTCCACGGGCTACAGGTGGTCGTCTTCTCCACCATGGATCTCCATGGACTGCAGGGGGACAGCCTGCCTCACCATGGTCTTCACCACAGGCTGCGGGGGAATCTCTGCTCCTGTGCCTGGAGCATCTTCTCCCCCTCCTTCTTCACTGACCTTGGTGTCTGCAGAGTTGTTTTCTCTTACATCTTCTCACTCCTCTCTCCAGCTGCAAAATGTGCAGCGCTTTTTTTTTTCTTCCCTCTCTTCCTTTTTTTTTCTTAATTATGTTATCACAGAGGCCTTACTGATTGGCTCGGCCTTGGCCAGCGGCAGGTCCGTTCTTGTAGCCGGCTGGCATTGGCTGTGTCGGGTCAGATATGGGGGAAGCTTCTGGCAGCTTCTCTCACAGAAGCCACCCCATGTCCCCCCCCCCACTGCTACCAAAACCTTGCCACGCAAACCCAATACAATGTAGAAGTTGTCAAAGTTTGCATAGGTAGTTCAGTAAGCAACTAATAACCTTGGTTCCACAAAATTCCTGTTCCAATCTCCAACCATCTTCACCTACTGAATGTAGTTACAGGATTTCTCTTCCTTTTGTTTTTGCATAACTGCAGGCAAATGTAAATAAAACTCAGGTACCCCTTTGGATCTGACAAATTCTGTTTTGAACAGAGTGGTTAGGATAGTTTTGTTCTTTTCTTACAGCAGCCAGGACTACAACTTATATGCCTTCCCAGATTGCTTTTTGAGTGGCATATATCAAATAAGTTACTACTTTCCATATCATCCACCAGCTTGACAACATACAACTATTTAGCAATACTAGCCCAAGGAAGTCATTATTGGATATTCACACATATTGGTATTCTTTGTAGAACAAAGTTGTAGTACATAAAGAAGAAAGTGTCATCTCATGGCATACCTCATTCTATAGAAGTTACAAACCTTTATTCATTCACTGCTGAAAGTGTAACATGCAGACTGACAAGTCTTATTTTTAATACAGTTCAATGCTGAATGCTTAAAAGAAAGTGATAATACTGATGAGAACTAGAACTTAGGGGTGCTTAACTTTTTTAAAACATTTGTTACCCATCTTTGCTTCATCAAAGTAGACAAGTTTTGCCCTAGATTCTCTGAAAGGAAATTAGAAACAATGTTTTTAACCCCTTTCTCTCAAAAATGGCTTGAACTAGGAACTTAAGCGTATGACACTTAATAATGATGAGAATGTTTGTACTACAAAAGGCCTTCATGTATGCGTAAATACATTCTTAGCCATAGCTTATCTTCCCTTTTGTGATGACAGGGTTCCCTTCAATACAACAGCATTCATACTGAAAGAATACAACATATGAATGACAGAATGAAGTAAGCCATTTAAAAAGAAAGCCTTCTGTTGCAGGTTATCCTGAGTGAAGAATAGTTTTCATACTTAGATATCTAACCTTTTTTCATTTCTAAATAGATTTAACATTATTGAACAGCTCTGCACACCTTTTCTTTTCAGTGGTTGGATTTCAGATCCAGAAATGTTCTATGAAATAAATGTTCCCTTGTATAAATCTGAAGTTTTCTGTAGGAGGAGGCAGGATGTTCATATTTGGTGGGGTGCCAGTTTAGTAATTTTGTTCGAAGTGCATGGTGAGAATAATCTTTCTCCTAAAATGAAACACAAGGATAAGTAATAACTTTTTATGCATGATAAGCATCAAAAATATGAGCCTGTTGGTCTTTGCTTTTCATTTTTCTTTACCTTTCTCTTTCAGTCAGACCTTCCTGCAGTGTGCACACGTGATCAATAACTTTTTTCAAGCAGTAATTATCTCTATGTGGTATTATCTGAAGGCTGTTTTTCTTTATTGCCCAAAAGATGCAGGAGATATTTATGTAACCAACTGATCCTATTTTGGATGAAGCTGCTTCACAACAGCAGGAGAAAGTTTGTTTTAAATAGCCTTTTTAACAAATGCTGTATGGAAAGCTTACCAGGCAGTACCTTTTTCTAAGGAAAAAAATATTCTAAATACTCTTTTGTACTTAATACATTATATTTAATTAAGCACAAAGTAAATGGAAGTGTCCTGTAAATTAACAGAGTTTTAAGCAATTATGCTAAGTGTGTCTTTTAATAAAAAAGCCTTTTTAGAAAATAGGTACCACTGTTCTGAAGTTCCTAGATGATGACTGGACTACTGATTTTTCAGAGTAAAAACTTATCTTTAAAAATAACCTTCCTATCTGGAATACATTCTCATTTCATTGGCTTCTAATTTTCACAGACTGAGATCTTACAAGAGTCACGAATGATGATTCCAGACTGCCAGCGCAGATTAGAAGTTGCACATGCAGATCTTACTCAACTGCTAGTAAGTATAGCACAAAAATCCACTGATCAAAAAATGCCGCTGTTCCTTGATGAACTTGGATAAACATGCTTGTCTGCAGTGCAATTGTAGCATATTAGAACTGGATTAAAGAATTCCTTTTTATAGGTCCCAAGACTAGCATCCTATAACATACCAATATTTCATTTTAGATAACTGTCTTTGAGACTTGGTCTTCAGTCTGTGAAAACTGTGTGTGTCAGAATATTAGAAGCTGTCTTTAAGGGAGTGCACACTCAACATAAACTTAAATACTAAACTGTTAGAATGGACTCTGAATTCCTGTGATAGTTACATGATCAGAAAAAATAGTTCACTCTCTTTAGGTAGTCTTTTTAGATCATGCAGATGTACATAACATGCTTGTAGTGAACTGAAATAGTCAAAATATTTTGCTTATTACTTTTATTATGCTATGGACAAGAAACAAGACAGCTGAGTCCTTACTGAGTACTGCTTACATGATTTATTAGTGAGATGAGAACTAGTGCTGCATTTTTAAGATAAGAATACCTACAGGAATAAATAGTATCTTGTACAAATAAATTCACTGAAACAATACTAACTTTGGAGATAGTCATGCTTATTTTAAAAGCTGATTTTTTGCCAAGAATTCTGCTAGATTATGCTGTCACTGGTTTTAAATATTTTTTAACAAAATAAAAGTATGAATAAGTAAAATCTATTCACACGACAGCCGCTATCCTGGACCTTAAGCAGGACAAAAGAAATTACCTGTGCTTTGAATTATGTAAAACTAGTGTTTTCAATAATGATATATCCCTTGTTTCATAGTTTCCTTCTTAAATTTTATCCCATGTCCATTATTTTCTCAAAAGTTTTGTTTTTAATTCCAGGAAAATGAAAAAGAATTGGAAGAAGCTGAAGAGTATAAAGAAGCACATTCCATACTGCAGTCAGTGAAGCTGGAAGCCTAGAAGTTCTTCAGTACTCTATATGCATTAGCATTGAGTCCATTTGAGTCCATTCCATACTTTCATTGGACTATTACTATTGTTGGCTTGCTAAGGTTCCCTTTATGCAAACTGTCCTTTCTCTAACTGTAAGATGTATCAAATAAAGGATGTTCTGAAACATCTGTGTGCTCCATATTCAGGCAAAATGGAAACATTTCCAGTTCATCTCAGTTACAGAAAGGAAAAAAAAAAAATCCTATTTAATGTAAGTAAGCATAATAGTGTAATAGCTAATACACAGAATTTAATCTGAATAACTCAGGCTAAGAAAGTTTAGAGGAATGTGAAAGACCAATAAATACTTTAGAGGCACTTTATATTTGAAATAATTTCAAGCTATTAAAGCATAACAGTCTGTACTGAAAGAAGAGATGGAGTAAATGACCCTTCAACATCACTCATCTTTTTTCTGTGATGCAATTTATTTGTAATTTTATCAGTTATTGTTCCTTATTTATCTTTGAGCCCAAGATAGAATTAAGAGCTGATTACAAATCTTTCTCAGTTTGCCTGGAGTTGATTCATATAGCCCAATTCACACAATTACCATTGATCAAAATTCTGTTACATTTTCAAGAAACAGAATTTATCAGATGACTAATATTTTGTCAGTTGGATCTGCTGGTAAGAGTTCTGGACTGAATGCTTTTCCTGAAAGCACCTTGGCTTAAGTGAGTTTCTTTGATCAAAGCTTAAACCCCAGAAGCTGAAAGAGAACTAATGGGTAAGGGAACAATGCTTAATCTGCCTGGAAGACCAAACATGTACAAAAGCTGTAGTTCTTTCAGAATAGCTTCTCTAAACAGCAAAGAGTAAGTTCTGATGCACAAGAAAGCTTTTTACATATTTTTTTCTAGTTTGAAAGATTTTTGGCATGTTTGTTAAAGGCAACACAAAGCACATTGTACCTTTTCTGTGGTGCTATACTGAATATTCTTATTAAAATTTTTTATTAATTTGCCTGAGTTTAGGTAAACTGCAGTTTCAGTACCTCTTTTTGTGTATCTTACTCTCAATGTGCTTAATGTCTACTTCTCCATCACTCTTAAGCAGTGCTTGGACAGATTATCAACACTGCAGAATTAATTGCTTTTGAAGTAAGTGACCCCAGACCAGTATTAGACAGTGCTAAGAGATAAAAATATTTTTTGACAACACTATGGTTTCTGTAGTAATTTAACTTGGCTGGCAGTCAAACATCACACAGCTGCTTGCTCACCCCCCCCTCCTTCCCCCACTCAGGGAATAAGGGAGAGAATTGGAGGGGTAAAAGTAAGGAGACTTGTAGGTTGAGATAAGAACAATTTAATAAATGGATTAAAATTAACTTAAAATAATAATGTTAATAATAATGATAATAAAATATATAAATGAGTTATGCAGAGTACAATTGCTCACCACCAGGCGATAACGATCCCAGAGGAGCAAAAAGGAACCTAGAACCTGAAATTGCAATCCGGGAAGAGCAACAGTCCCTCTTCTTGACCAGCTCTCCTTTATATTTCGAACATGTTGTTATATGATACAGAATATCCCTTTGGCATATCT
This sequence comes from Caprimulgus europaeus, assembly GCA_907165065.1. Next base: position 13,200,400 of record OU015537.1, read on the forward strand.
AGATACCAATTTTGGTCTACTGATTTACTATGCCCCACCCCCCAGACAGATTCTTTTGTGCCCATAAACTGGCAAAATATGGAGAGTTGGGAAGTCCTTGTTTTTTTTTCTCACAGCAACAACCACAGATACCAGTATATTATCAACATTCTTCTCATAAAAAATCCCACACTGAAACCAAAACACAGCACTATTCTAGCTACTGAGAAGAAAATTAACTATATTGCAGCCGAAACGAGAACAGTCTTGTCCACCTCTTATTCTGTTGGGGAATGGCTTGAGGAGCCAGGGACATTAGCTCCCTGGGCAACTTAATTGTTGGGGAATGGCTCAAGGAGCAGGGACATTAGTTCCCTGGGCAACTTAATCACTGGCTTTTAGCATGGCTAAGCCTCGGCTAGCACGGCTAACACGTGAGACGGCTAGCATGTGAAAGCTGTGCAGAGAGTGTTAGCAAAGTTGCATATAACCAATCAGAGTGTGACATGTGTGCATAGCCTTCTGATGTAACCAATCGGGGTGTGACATGTGTGCATAGTCGTTGTGGGAAAGCATAAAAGAAGTTGTGTTCCGCAAATAAAGTTGAAGCTTGCTTACCATCCATATTGGATCGACCCCTTGCTTCCTCCGCTCGCAACAAATGGCGCCCGAACAGGGACTTCGGGGTTTTTCTTTTTTCCTTCTTTTTTTATTTTAATCTGTTTGTCACCGGGCGAGCGGACTCGGAAAAGCACTGGGAGCGGCGACCAGGGACCAAAAGATCCACTACTCTCCGTGAGAGCAAGGTGTCCAGGTCCTCAGGAGGCTAAAAGCTCTATTTTATGAAGCTCGAGCCGGATCCTGATTGCAGTCCGAGAGGCGTCTACCTAAAGTCTTTGAAAACACCGCTAGAATCACAGCTGTGAGTATTCAGTGAGTATTATGGAAATGGAACAAGAGGTAGCGCAAAAATTATTATTACGCTTTTTAGAAAAGCGCGGCGTCGGTCAGTTTTATGATCTCGACGAACTTCTTGCCTTAGGGAAGGCGAAGGGACATTTTAAAGATCCTATTGCAATGTTTGATGAGAGTGAATGGCGGGACTATGGGGACGTTAAGGCTGCAAAGAAGTTGATGAAAACGTGGCGAGAGGTGACGAATGCTATTAAACAATATAAGACCGAGAAGCGGGTTGTTAATGCCGCCGCGGCGAAGCTGGACGGCGGGGCGGCCGGAGGGAGCCTCGAGATACCGGGTTGGATGGATATACGTTGGGTCCGGGCCGTCCTCCTAGTGTCGCCTTTTGTTCCTGCTGACCATCTTTTTGATGATGGCGGTCTGGCGACCGAGGGCCGCTCCAGGACAGCGCGCGGGGGCCGGGCGGAGGAGGCCGGGAGGCGGCGGCTGGTGGATGGCCGTCGGGCAGCCCCGGGCGTGGGGCTTGCAGCGCCGACGGCTCAGCCCCAGGTGGGCCCGCCTCCCCCCGGGGCGGCAGCGGCTCCCGGCAGCGGGGGCTGCCGCCGCCGCGCCGAGCGGGACGGGAGTGGCAGCGGCGGCGGCGGCCGAGCGGGGAGGGTCCGGAGCCGGGCCGAGCCCCTGAGAGTGCCGCCGCCGTCTTTGAGGCGACCGAAGCGAATGCGGAGAGAGCAGCTCCCCGGCGCTCCAGACCCCGGCAATGATGACAGTGGCGCGGGGCAACCCCCCGACCCGGCCCCGCTCTGCCCTGCTCCGTTTCCCTCCGGAGCCACCGGGAGAAGTTCTCGAGTCAGCCCAAGGAGGGGCCCCTCCCCGCTACATTCCCATTTTGTGGGGAGCCCGAGCCCGCCCGAAACGCGCTCGCCGCTCGCCACGTGGCTGCACTTAGGAGAGGCAGTAAGAGGCAGTAAGAGCTGACCTCGGCACCAGAAGAAGCATGAAAAGAGCACCTGAACAACAAGAGTAATTTTTACAGCAACAATTGGAATTGCATTCTCTGGTCATTGCCACTGAAAAGATATAGCGGGCCCCAGCATGGAAATATTTGGGTTGGACAATAAATGAGACACATATTTCCCCTCAGAAACTTGTTTTTAATACGGACATTAATATGCTTGCTGATGCTCAAAATTATTAGGGGATCTTCGGTGGCTCCGACCAGTTGTGGGCATGGACAGTGATCAATTAGAAAATCTACATCCCTTACTAAAAGGAACCAACCCTGCCCAAACAGTGCAGTACCTTTAAATTTATTATTGGACTTTGAGTCAAATTAACTTATAGCAATTTGGTGCCGTGACTCGGATCTAGACTACCTTGATTCAGAACCCCACTCCAGGAGGGCGCCCCCGTCCTCGGACGGTCCTGGAGTAAGGGACCACTGGTCCTAAGGTCTCCTAGATCCACGAACCAAGATAGGCTGAGCAAAAGGAAAGCTGCAGTTCCCAGTGATTTTTGTGCACAAAGAACCAAGTGGAGACTCCCCGGAGAGAGAGTGTCAGCTCACCCCACGGAGAGAGTGCATTGACCCAATGCAAAAAGAAGAAGGGGGAGAATCAGATAGCGGTCCTGGAATGGATATTTACGACAATACAACCAGCAACAACACTGCAGAAGAGAATCTCAAACTTAGCGGAGTTAATACAAAAAAGGCAGAACAAGATTACTGCAGATAACAGGACACGAACCAGGAGCAATATATGTTCCGATCCGGAGGAAGGACTTGGAAATCGTATAGAGGGAGCAAGAATACGGGACATAGGGAATAAAAGACTCTTTGAGTTATTGCGACAGTTACAGTCAGCAATCATGCAGCGGACAGAGTTGTACTGTATTATTCACATTAGGAGCCATAAATGGACTGATGGGTTAGGGGAAGGTAATGACCAGGCTGACCAGCTGGTTTCTATGGCCGCCCCTGTAAGTGACTTCATAAAAGCAAGGGAATCACATGCTACAGTTCACCAGAACACTCAAGGGCTGTACCACCAGTTACGGAAGAGGCCCGCGGCATTGTTCGGGCATGTGCTACCTGTGGTCATCATGGCCCAGGACTGGGAATTAGGGTGAACCCAAGAGGTTTGGGTCCCTGCGAACTGTAGCAAATGGATGTTACACATGTTAATGAATTTGGGCAGTTAAAATATGTACATGTTACCATTGATACTTATAGCAGATACATATGGGCCACTCCTCAGATGGGGGAAAAGGCATTGCATGTAACACGTCATCATACCAGTTGTTTTGCCATTATGGGGGTTCCCAATGCCATCAAAACTGATAATGGGCCTGCATATTGTAGTGAGAAAGTTAGGAAATTCTGCCAACTATGGGGTGTTAAACATGTAACAGGGATACTGCATTCACCAAGAGGTCAAGTCGTGGTAGAACGCGCCAACCAAACCCTGAAACGTTATTTACAAAAGTTTAAGAACGTTACTGATGTAGCAGAAAGGCTGTTGCGAACTGTTTTTGTGTTAAATCATTTATGTATTTTTTCTGATCAGGAATTTCCCCCTGCGATGATACATGGGAGAGCAGTAAGTGAAAAGGAAAGGGAACTTATGTATGTGATGTATAAAGAACCAGAAACGGGATTGTGGAAAGGGCCAGCGGAGGTGAAATATCTAGGCAGAGGTTACATGTGTGTCGTTACAGGAAAAGGTTTTCTTTGGGTTCCTGCCAGATTCGCGAGGCCCACCTTGAAGAGGAGTCCTGAGGAGTGCACAGACACTGTGCCCGTTAATGAGCACGCTGACCCGGGTCCCCACCACCTGTCCCTTCTGTTTTAAGTGTGAACCGTGGGTATTAGCTGAAGGGCTCTATGCCCGCTGGTAAGCAGAATGAGACGCAAACACCGTGGGTTTGTATTTTCTTGGCAAAGTATTTTCCCCAGCCAGGCCTGGCCGATTATTGGTTGGTTAAACTCCCACCTGGCTTCCCTTCTCTACTTGGGGTAACTATTGCCACAAGGTGGATGGCAACCCGGGCGCAGAACTAGACAGTTAAAGAGAGGGCATTTGAAACAACGGCTCCGCCAAACAGTTGCCCCCCGGGGTACTTTTTGGTCTGTTGGCAAGTCATCTTCTGGCACATTAGCTTCACAGTCTGCCTCTTGGTCTGTGGAGATCGTGCTTGGGGTGGCATCCCTCAGCATCCCACTGGGGGTCCATGCTATCTTAGCAGGCTAACATTGTTTGCCCCCTCTATACACCAAATACAGGTTCACCAGCAATCGCGGCGGTCACTGGCAGGATTAGGTAGCAACTGCAAGGACGATGTGGAGTTGAGGTCGCACCCAGAGATATTTTTTGCTTCACTGTTTGCACCTGAGGTTGCTGTTTATAAGGCCTTAGTAATTTTAGAAAAACTTGCTTGTTAGAGTATTAAACAATTTAACCTTACCTCTGAGATTATTTCAGCCCTTCTTACAGGTGTGGATAGCGTGAGACACGCTGTGTTGCAGAACCGAGCAGCTATTGACTTTTTATTGATAGCTCAAGGACATGGTTGTGAAAATTTTGACGGTATGTGTTGCATGAACCTTTCGGATTCATCCTTAAAGCCCTAGCGGTCCTGAGGCAGAACATGAAGCACATCAGGCAACACCATGGCAGCCTGGACGAATGGGCTCAAGAACTGTTTCAGGGATGGGATTTCTCGGGATGGACAGGAAGCCTCTGTTACACCTTGTTTTTCTTATGGTTATCTTGTTAATTTTGTCTTTATGCTTTTCTTGTATTAACCTTTGCTCTGTAGGTATAAGCTAGTGGTTCAAAAAGAAAAAGGGGGAATTGTTGGGGAATGGCTTGAGGAGCCAGGGACATTAGCTCCCTGGGCAACTTAATTGTTGGGGAATGGCTCAAGGAGCAGGGACACTAGTTCCCTGGGCAACTTAATCACTGGCTTTTAGCATGGCTAAGCCTCGGCGTGAGACGGCTAGCACGTGGAAGCTGTGCAGAGAGTGTTGGCAAAGTTGCATATAACCAATCAGAGTGTGACATGTGTGCATAGCCTTCTGATGTAACCAATCGGGGTGTGACATGTGTGCATAGTCGTTGTGGGAAAGCATAAAAGAAGTTATGTTCTGCAAATAAAGTTGAAGCTTGTTTACCATCCATATTGGATCGACCCCTTGCTTCCTCCGCTCGCAACATTATTCCATACCATTTCCATCATGTTCAGGTTCCACACCTTTTAATACATTTCAGTTAATAACAACCACTGTTTCCGATAAATATATACACACAGAAATATTATTCCCTTAGTTTATGGGCCATTCTTTCAAAATGTCTATTGAGTTCATTTATTCCATTACTGTGGGTTCCATTTATCATGATGGTCTTTCAAGGCAGGAATTTGATGTAGAATTTGCACAGTCAATGGAGTAGGTGACGTTGGACACAACAGGGGGATGGTGTGCAGTCTCTGTTGCATGCTGCATCTGGAACTCGCAGCTGCCAGAGTCGATGCCATGGTCTGCAGGATGAAAATGTCAATCTCAATGAAGTTGTCGGGTGCCAATTCTGGTTCGATCATAGTTTGTTCTTCATTAACCTGGGGAAGTCTTAATATAATGCTCTTAGTATAATAAACAGCAACAATAGCAATGATGATATGCAATTCATTTACTATTTTCACCCAAAATCAAATCTCCTTGAGGCACACATTGGACTTACTTCCCATCCTTCTGCATCATCCACCAAGTGCACCCAGGTCCTTGAGTAAAAGTAATCCCACAAATGGGTTTACCCATTGGAAAAACTCAGACTATCTTCCACAGTATATTTTTAATGCCAACAATAGGGACTTTTTCCCCTTCCACAGTATGCAAAAGTCTTGATTGGGCAGGGCCAGCTTGGATGGCAGATCCTCTGGTGTTGACTAACCAGGTGGCTTTTGCTAAATGTGTGTCCCAATGTTTGAAAGTTCCACCACCCATTGCTTTGAATGTGGTTTTTAGCAGTCCATTGCAACTTTCCTGGAAGCTAGTGCATGATAGGGGATGTAAAATACCCACTCAACGCGATGTTCTTTTGCCCAAGTGTCTATGAGATTGTTTTGTCCCATTGTCTGACTCAATTCTGTCTGGAGTGACATGTTGCCACAAGACCTGCTTTACAAGGCCTAGAATGGTGGTTTTGGCAGTGGCATGGGACACAGCTTATGTCTCCAACCATCCGGTGGTTGCTTCCACCATGGTGAGCACGCAATGCTTGCCACTGCGGGTTTGTTGGAGTGTGATACAGTCAATCTGCCAGGCCTCCCCATATTTATATTATAACCATTGTCCTCCATACCAGAGAGGTTTTAACTGCTTGGCTTGCTTGATTGCATCACATGTTTCACAGTTGTGAATGACCTGTGCAATAGTGTCCATGGTTAAGTCCACCCCTCAATCATGAGCCCATGTGGAAGGCTGCTGTGTGGAGTTCCACATGATGAGTCACAGAAGTTGCTGAAGGAAAAGTTGAATAGTCAGTCTGAAGAGGTGAAAGCCATCCAGCTAGCCTTGAACATTGCTGAGCGAGAAAAGTGGCCAGTGCTGTCCACTTTCAACATCACAAGGTATAATAGAGCTAAAAGGCAACTCAAAATAAGAAACTAATATTATCAGATGTGCATGGAATATAGGTTTTTGCTCTAATCTTTTTAAAGAAGGAGTTTGACTGGATAGAAAATAATGAAAGATTTGAAGAAAGTTGGCACCTTTTTCTTTTTTTTACTATAATAGAGAAAAAACAAGAGGGCATTTGGAAGAAAGCATGGGGACATCGTATGGCTTTATGCCTGAAAACAGTCTGTTAGCAAGTTTCACAAACATCATAATTGCAAAGTATGAGTCTAAAAGAAAGCACATATATGTAGTTAATGAAACCATTCACAGATGGTAACAGAAAAAAAAATCTCAGAAGTTATATAACCTCTCTTCATGACTTTCTTGCACACAGTACAAGTATCGCACACCGTTCTCTAAATATTAACTGTTTAACCCTTGTCAAAAGCTTAAAACAAAAGGGAAAAAAATAAAAGGTAGGCATATTTGCAACAACTGCATTAAATTTTCTTGGAAAGCCTTGCTAGGTTCTAGGCTTACTCAACTCATAGTGTCTTTTCTGGGTAAGCTGTGATGTGTGCTCCAGCTTCAGTGCAGCTGTGGTGGGTACAGATGTACACAGATGGTTGCAGATATTCACTAGGGAAAAGATTGAATTTAAGTCAGACTTTGTTAATGTGAGATTGCCAAACAAATCTCATGCTAAAATGAATCTGTCTTTTCCTCATATGGTATGCCTTTCAGCTGGATTTTTATCAGAAGCCATATTCAGCACCTTAAACACACTCCCTTTGAGAGTTCCTTTAAGCCACTGGCTAAAGTATGGTGATAAATACTGGACTCCTCTGCTCCTGAGCTGAACTCAGATGAGTGGTTTGTAACTTGCTAGATATCTTGCAGTCAGTTGGCTCTCACTGATAGTATTTGGTTTTAGAGTTTGATGTTATTTGGCATGTAAGATATCATATTAAATTTTAAAAAACAAGAGAATTGGTTCTGTGTTGTGGGATTCCATTTATAATAGTATGTACTGAAAATATTAAGTCTTGTTCTTGTATTACGTATATGTTGATAAACACATATTTAAAGGTATTGAATTCAGTTTATAAATTGTAATTGGGATTTATGGATATGCATTTATTCTTTAGATTAAAGACAGAGACTGATAAATCTTGTAAATATTTTTCTAACATAACTGCTTACTGCTCTTCCACTACATTATTCTATATTGAAGATTTCACAACTGTTTTCCATTTTTTTTGTGTTTGCTAGGTTTTTTTCAGATTTATATCTGCAGGAGATGATGGAATCATAGTTCTGTGGAATGCTCAGGTTAGGTCTCTTTTTGGGAGGTAGCTTGTGTGCTCTGGAGAGGGTAGAAGTTGGGCAGAGGAGTTAGAAATATCTACAAGCAAAAAAGTAGAATAAATGAGTATTGTTGCAGAGATTCATAGCAGAACTGTTGTTTGAAAATGTAGAAGTGGAAGGAGTCCATCAAACCTTAGCTTACAAAGGAGAGCTAGAAAAGTAAAAGCTGTGTGAATCCAAGAGAACAAGTTTTAAAACTTAGAATGTTTTGGGAAGACAGTGACTTTTAAAGAGATTTGAGATTAAATAATTACATGAAAAGCAGAGATGTATATGAACTTGTGACTTCAATTCTTCTTTTAAAATATATTTGGTGTTTACTGTAAATACTAAGATGTTGACTACTGATTCAATAAATACATAGCAAGGTCCCAATCCTGTTCAGATTTATATCGATACTCTAGTTTTAAGTACATTTTTGAATGGCTATATTTGCAATATCTTTTTGTACTATAACTGGTTAGACTAAATGGAGAGCTAACACAAAACTATGTTGGAAAGACAACAAAGTCAGTGAAAGCAAAACATTTCATGCAGTTGTGATACTTTCACTGGGCTAGCACTTGGCTAGCAGCCAACACAGCTGTTCACCCACTTTCTCCCCATCCCCAGGGGATAGGGAAGAGGACTGGGGGCAAGGGTAAGGAGACTTGAAGGGTCAGATAAGAAAAATTTAATAATAGAAATAAAAGAAAACTTAAAATAACACTAATATTAAAATAGTAGTGATAATTATAACAGTAACAAAATATGCAAATGAGTGATACACAGTGCAATTGCTCACCACCTGCCGACCAAGCCAGCAAAAGATCACAGCTTGCTAGAAGGCCATGGGGATGCCAGGCTTCCTGGCCCCCACATCTGCATCCTGCACTCTCTGCGTGTCAGCCAGGAAGCTGGGGGTGGCCATGGCTGGGGCATGCAAAGCCATGCGAAGTCCTCTGTATTGGGTTTATGTGTCTGGGTTTTGGTAGTCAGGGGAAGCATAGGGGTGGCTTCTGTGAGAAGTTGCCAGAAGCTTCCCCTATGTCTGACACACCCAGTGCCAGTTGCAGACCCACCACTGGCCAAGGTCGAGCCAATCAGTAATGATGGTAATGACTCTGTGATAAAATAATTAAGAAGGGGAAGAGAAAAAAAACCTGCACATTTTGCAGCTGGAGAGAGGAGTGAGAAGATGTCAGACAAACAACTCTGCAGATATCAAGATCAAAAAAGAAGAAGGGGGAGGAGGTGCTCCAGGCACCAGAGCAGAGATTCCCCTGCAACTTGTGCTCAAGACCATGGTGAGGCAGGCTGTCCCCCTGCAGTCCATGGAGGTCCATGGTGGAGCAGATGTCCACCTGTAACCCGTGGAGGACCCCACACCGGAGCAGCCTGAATGAGGCTGTGACCCCATGGGAAGCCCATGCTGGAGCAGGCTCCTGTCAGGACCTGTGGCCCCGTGGAGAGAGGAGCCCATGCCAGAGCAGGTTTGCTGGCAGGACTTGTGATCCCGTGGGGGACCCAGGCTGGAGCAGTCCCTTCCTGAAGGACTGCACACCATGGAAAGGACCCATGCTGGAGCAGTTCATGAAGAACTGTCAGTCATGGGAAGGAATCACGGTGGAGAAGTTCGTGGAGGACTGTCTCCCGTGAGGGGGACCCCATGCTGGTGCAGGGGAATGAGTCCTTCCCCTGAGGAGGAAGGAGCGGCAGAAAGAACATGTGATGAACTGACCCCAACCCCCATTCCCTGTCCCACTTTGTCACTTGGGAAGGAGGAGGTGCAAATCTGGAGAAAAGTTAAGCCTGGGAAGAAGGGAGGGGTGGGGGAAAGGTGTTTTAAGATTTGGTTTTATTTCTCATTATCCTCCTCTGATTTGATTGGTAATAAATTAAATTCATTTTCCCCAAGTCGAGTCTGTTTTGCCTGTGATAGTAATTGGCGAATGATCTCTCCCTGTCCTTATCTCAACCTATGAGCCTTTCATTATATTTTCTCTGCCTGCCCAGTTGAGGAGGGTAGTTATAGAGCAGCTTTGGTGGGTACCTGGCATCCAGCCAGGGTCAACCTACCACATCATCCTACCAAACACAAACCCAAAATAGTTAGGAGAAAGGAGCTAAGTGGGAAGGAAATTGCTGTCAGGAGTTACTGATTGATTAATTACTGATGTCTTGTTCACCCGTGTTTCATCTGTAAAGGATGTCTCCTATATTGTCCCTGGAGATACTGTTTCTGTATAACTACTGTTCTTGTGTTATCCTCCTTGAGTAGATGGTGGTTTTTCAAAAACTCAGATGTTTTGAGGATCTCGGTACTGGAGGCCCATGTTACTCTGTGAAATAGGTGTAAGACTTTTCCCTATTTCACAGAATGTCAGGGATTGGAAGGGACCTCAAAAGGTCATCTAGTCCAATCCCCCTGCCGGAGCAGGAACACCTACATGAGATCACACAGGAAGGCGTCCAGGCGGGTCTTGAATGTCTCCAGAGAAGGAGACTCCACAACCTCCCTGGGCAGCCTGTTCCAGTGCTCTGTCACCCTCACAGTAAAGAAGTTCCTTCTCAAATTTAAGCGGAACCTCCTGTGTTCCAGCTTACACCCATTACCCCTTGTCCTATAGTTGGACACCAATGTGAAGAGCCTGGCTCCATCCTCCTGACACTCACCCTTCATATATTTATAAACATTAATAAGGTCCCCCCTCAGCCTCCTCTTCTCCAAGCTAAAGAGGCCCAGCTCCCTCAGCCGTTCCTCATAAGGGAGATGCTCAACTCCCTTAATCATCTTGGTGGCTCTTCGCTGGATTCTCTCAAGCAGTTCCCTGTCTTTCTTGAACTGTGGGGCCCAGAACTGGACACAATATTCCAGATGTGGCCTCACCAGGGCAGAGTAGAGGGGAAGGAGAACCTCTCTTGACCTACTGACCACACCCCTTTTAATGCACCCCAGGATGCCATTGGCCTTCCTGGCCACAAGGGCACAGTGCTGGCTCATGGTCATCCTACTGTCCACCAGGATTCCCAGATCCCTTTCCCCTACACTGCTCTCTAGGAGATCATTTCCTAACCTATACTGGAACCTGGGGTTGTTCCTGCCCAGGTGCAACACCCTACACTTGCCCTTATTATATTTCATTAAGTTTTTCCCTGCCCAGCTCTCCAGCCTGTCCAGGTCTCTGGATGGCAGCACAGCCTTCTGGTGTGTCAGCCACTCCTCCCAGCTTTGTATCATCAGCAAACTTGCTGACAGTGCACTCTATTCCCTCATCCAGGTCGTTGATGAATATATTGAATAGCACTGGACCCAAAACCGACCCTTGAGGGATTCCACTAGACACAAGTCTCCAACTAGTCTCTGCCCCACTGACCACCACTCTCTGGCTTCTTCCCACTAGCCATTTCACAGTCCATCTCACTATCTGACCATCTAACCCAGACCTCCTCAATTTGTCAGCAAGGATGCTGTGGGAGATGGTGTCAAATGCCTTGCTGAAATCAAGACAGACCACACCCACTGCTTTGCCATCATCTAGCCACCTCGTTGTGTTTTCATAAAAGTCTAGAAGGTTGGTCAAGCATGACTTCCCCTTGGTGAAGCCATGCTGACTGCCACTAATGACCCTCTTATCCTTGATATGCCTAGAGATGGCACCAAGGATAAGTCGTTCCATCACCTTCCCAGGGATGGAGGTGAGGCTGACTGGTCTGTAGTTACCCGGGTCCTCCTTCTTGCCCTTTTTGAAGATTGCAGTGACATTTGCCTTCCTCCAGTCCTCAGGCACCTCTCCCGTTCCCCACGACTTAGCAAAGATGATGGAGAGTGGTCTAGCAATGACTTCAGCCAGCTCCCTCAACAACCGTGGGTGCATCCCATCCGGACCCATAGATTTATGGATGTCCAGATTGCTTAATTGGTCCCTGACCCAGTCCTCATCAACCAAGGCAAACTCCTCTATTGTCCTGACTTCCTCAGGGGCCTCAGGGGTACGGAGCTCCTCAGGACAGCTTCCGGCAGAGTAGACAGAGGCAAAGAAGGCATTCGGTAACTCTGCCTTCTCTGTATCCTGTCACCAGGGCACCCACCTCATTCTTCAGTGGGCCTACATTGCCTCTAATGGTGGCTTTATCTGCCATGTATTTGAAGAAGCTCTTCCTGTTGTCCTTGACCCCTCTGGCAAGATCTAATTCTAAGGAGGCCTTGGCTTTCCTAGTTGCCTCCCTACATCCTCTGACAACATCCTTATATTCTTCCCAAGTGGCCAGCCCCTCCTTCCATGATCTGTAAACTCTCCTCTTCCACTTGAGTTTGCCCAGCAGTTCCCTGTTTAACCAAGCAGGTCTCCTGGCTCCCTTCCTTGACTTCCTACATATCGGGATGCTCTGATCTTGAGCTTGGAAAGAAGCAGTCCCTGAATGTTAACCAGCTATCTTGGGCCCCTTTACCTTCAAGTACCCTGTCCCATGGGATTTCCCCTAACAATTGCTTGAAAAGGCCAAAGTTGGCCCTCCTGAAGTCCAGGGTTGCAATTCTGTTTGAAATTCTGTTCCTGCCACATGAGATCCTGAACTTCACCATCTCATGGTCACTGCAGCCCAGGCAGTCCTCAACCTTTACCGCTTCAACCAGACCCTCCTTGTTAGTGAGGATGAGATCCAGCATCACTCCCTTCCTAGTTAGTTCATCCACCATTTGCATCAGAAAGTTATCATCAATGCACTGGAGGAACCTCCTGGATTGGGGGTGGCTGGCTGAGTAGGCCCTCCAGCAAACATCAGGGTAGTTAAAATTCCCTACAACAACCAGGGCCTGTGATTGCGAGGCTCCTCTCAGCTGCCTCATCAACTTCCTCACCCTGATTTGGTGGCCTGTAATAGACGCCCACAACAGTATCACCCATATTAGCCTGCCCCTTGATTTTCACCCACAGACTCTCAACTCGCTCCTCATCCACCCCTGGGGAGATCTCAATACACTGCAGTTGCTCTCTCACGTAAAGAGCAACTCCACCACCTTGTCTTGCTGGCCTGTCTTTCCTGAGAAGGACATAGCCATCCACGACCACATTCCAGTCATGTGAGCTGTCCCACCATGTCTCTATAATTGCCACCAGATCATAATCCCCTGACCGAACACGGGTTTCTAACTTCTCCTGCTTATTCCCCATGCTGCGTGCATTGGTGTACAGGCATTGCAGGGAGCGAGCCGAGTACACCAATTTCAGCCTAGGGGTGTGGGAGGTCTCCTGGCCTTCATCAATTCTAGACTTCTGCCTCACTGGCACGAGCCCAGCTGTAACCCCTTCCCCCTTCCAATCTAGTTTAAAGCTCTCCAAATGAGCCCTTCAAATTCCTGCCCCAGCCTCCTTTTGCCCCTGCGAGATAGGCCTTCCCCACAAATCACTGTCTGGACTGGTGTCCTATGAAACCAGCCATTATCAAAGAACCCAAAGCCCTGCCTGTAGCACCAGTCCTGGAGCCAGTTATTTATGGCCTTAATTCCTCCATTCCATCCCACATCAGAACCCGAAAGTGGAAGGGGGGAAGAGAAAATCACTTGTGCCCCAGACACTTTCAGCAGTTTTCCCAAGGCCTTGAAATCCTTCTTCATCCCCGCTCAGACTACGGGATGCAGCTTCCTCCCCACCTGTCTGGAAGATCAGCAGCGGGTAGTAGTCTGTCAGGCGCACCAGGTTGGGAAGTGCCCTGGTGATATCCCTGATCCGGGCTCCAGGAAGACTGCATACTTCCCTATGTTCAGGGTCAACCCTGCATATTGGGCCCTCTGTCCCCCTCAGAAGGGAATCGCCTACTACAATTACCTTTCTTTCTTTCCTATCAGAGGCAGTCTTGAGGGGCTGAGTCAATTGCCTCTTCCTTTGTGGCCTAGTAGGTGGGCCTTGCACCACATCTTCACCAACCTCTCCATGCCAGGGAATTACTCCACCAGTCAATCTCCTTCTCACACTCCCTGATGGTCCTCAGTCTCTCAACTTCCTCCTTAAGTTTCACCACTGTATTTCAAAAATACAGTCTCTATTTCCTGCTGTATGGATTGTCCAGCTCATAGCTCACAAACAAGGTTCACAATGTCTAGTGCACACTGGCCACTCATGGGGGGTTACAAAAGTGACCCAGCCTTGGATTGCCTCTGTTGCGTGAAATGGATGGTAAAGCAATTTATCAGGAAATAAACTCCCTTGCATTCCAACTCACCCTCAGATAACTGGAGGAGCTGGGGGCTGCTAGGCTTAAATCCTGAGTGATGCCCAATTGATCACTATCAGTCCGACAGTTGCAGATGCAACAAATAGAGCGCTGCACTCCCGTGCCCACGATTTATGGATCTACGCAGCTAAACCTGCAGAATTTAGCAGCGTCCCGCTGAGCACGGGTCAGTCGGGGTGGCTGGTTACAGACGGACACAGTTCGACGAGACACCACAAGTACAAGCATGTCAGTGCCGGATCCACTTGATAGTGTTCCGCACCCATTGACCAGTCGCAATCCATGGACTCTCATGGCCTTATCAGGCAGCAGCCCAGCAAGAAATTGTGCAGTAAGTCTGTAAGCAAATGAAAGCACCTTTACTAGAGCAACAGGATTAATACAGATTCGTATAGATTGCTGGTGATAAACCACTATCTGCAGAAATAAATGCTTAAACTGAGGTTACAAATTACTGAAACCATTAATGGTAGCAGGGTATTAGGTTACTACAAAGCACTGAATTAGTAAAATAATTCTCTAGAGATGTTCTATGTTTCTGAGGAAGATCCTAGGCCAAGTCTAAGTCTTGGTCTTACCCAAAGGCGTCCCAATGGAGGAAAAGAGAGGCTCAGCCCATCATCTGGTCCCAGGGGTCAGAGGTCTGCGATGGTGTCGTTCCCGACTTGTCGGTGATGGCATCTTCCCTGACTGTGATGGTGTCTTCCCTAATTCCCTCCCTTCTTGGGGCTATTCTTATACTATTTTTCTACCTGCAAGGTGGAGCTTGAGTGAGTCTAGTCATACCTTTATGGTGATTGGCAAAAGGTACTTCCGTTCCTCATTTATGGTAGAAATTACCAAAACTTAGAGATGCTCTCTATGAGGGGGAAAGAGGGGGGTCAGTGGTATGGAGTTATGGTTTTGTCCAGGTCCACAAAGGGAAGTAGTTGTCAAAAGTGGTGCCAGCTGTCGATCCAGTATCACAGATAGATCATACATCAAGCCTTGTACCATGCTGCAATCAAGACAAGAGCTGGAAAGCAAGCCTCCGCTGTCTCCCATCTTTTGTTTTTCCCTTGATAAGCAGCAGGCCTAGTAGGAAGGCAGCCTTGGAGAAGATTATTCACATGCCAGCTGTAATTTTCCCCTGGGATTGTCCTCGACACTGTAGCTTCCCTTAGTGTGTGGACACAGCCATTTTCTGATTTTTAGTTACCTCCAGCAATTACTGCACAGCCTCTCTGCCTAGAAGACTCATGGGGAGCTGTGTAGATAGCTCAGCCCTGGGTTGTCTGATAAGCTCTAAACTGAACAGGGCAGTGGCTGCAGCATTCAAAGAATCAAAACCTGAGCTGAGCCTTAAAATTTCTTGACAAATAGTAGGCCCTGAGTATCGATCCAACCACTGTTCAGTTGCTTGAGGAAGCAAAGAAAAGTTGGAAGGTTTCAGCTTCAGCTTCAAATGACAACCTTCTGAACTCAAAAAATCACAGACCAGCTGTATTGGGTTTGCATGGAAAGGTTTTGGTAGCGGGGGAGGGGGGCATAGGGGTGGCTTCTGTGAGAGAAGCTTCCAGAAGCTCTACCCATATCCACCACAGCCAATGCCAACCAGCTACAAGATGGACCCACTGCTGGCCAAGGCTGAGACAATCAGTAACGCTTCTGTGATAACATAATTAAGAAAAAAGGGGAAGAGGAAAAAAGCTGCACACTTTGCAGTTAGAGAGAGAGAGAAGAGTGAGAAGATGTGAGAGAAACAACCCTTGCAGTCACCAAGGTCAGTGAAGAAGGAGGGGGAGGAGGTGCTCCAGGAGCCAGAGCAGAGATTCCCCTGCAACTTGTGCTGAAGACAGTGGTGTGACAGGCTGTCCCCCTGCAGTCCATGGAGGTCCATGGTGGAGCAGATGTCCACCTGTAGCTCGTGGAGGACCCCACACCGGAGCAGATGGATGCCTGAATGAGGCTGTGACCCCATGGGAAGCCCACGTTGGAGCAGGCTCCTGTCAGGACCTGTGGCCCCATGGAGAGAGGAGCCCACGCTGGAGCAGGTTTGCTGGCAGGACTTGTGATCCCGTGGGGGACCCAGGCTGGAGCAGTCCCTTCCTGAAGGACTGCATCCCATGGAAAGGACCCAGGCTGGAGCAGTTCGTGAAGAACTGTTGGTCATGGGAAGGAATCACGTTGGAGAAGTTCATGGAGGACTGTCTCCCGTGAGGGGGACCCCACGCTGGTGTGGGGGAAGGAGTCCTTCCCCTGAGGAGGAAGGAGCGGCAGAAAGAACATGTGAGGAACTGACCCCAACCCCCATTCCCTGTCCTCCTGTGCCGCTGGGATGGAGGAGGTGGAAATCGGGAGATAAGCCTGGGAAGAAGGGAGGGGTGGGGAGAGGTGTTTTAAGATTTGTTTTTATTTCTCATTATCCTCTTGTCTGATTGGTAATAAATTAAATTCATTTTTTTTCCCCCAAGTCAAGTCTCTTTTGCCCATGACAGTAACTGATGAGTGCTCTCTCTCTGTCCTTATCTCAACCTATGAGCATTTCATTATATTTTTCTCTCCCTGCCCAGTTGAGGAGATGGAATGATAGAGTGGGCTTTGGTGGGCATCTGGCATCCAGCCAGGGCCAACCCGTCACACCAGCAAAGAGACAGATAAACGGAAACACCACCACACTGCCAAAGATAACAATACAATCCACTCAGCATAGTCGTACACACTGTTACCGAGTCAGGTGTCCTGGTTTAGCTAGGATAGAGTTAATTTGCTGGCCAAGGCCTAACCCAGTGAAACTATCACATCAGGGGATAAAACCCCCTAAGATTCAGGTTGGAAATGGAGAGGTGGAGCCACTTCTCTAACTACACAGATGGCTTGTGAAGGAAACCCTTCCCCCCTTGATTGGGACACTGGTCAAGGTAGCTTCCCTGGGATTGAGAACCCTTACCTGGAGGGGCAAGTTAATATTTTTTTATGCTTTATGTTTGTAAGCACGTGTGATGTTTAGTGTGCTTGTGGTTGTCTGTGAATCATTTGTGGTTGTAATAGTGTGCTCTGTGACTCGCTGTGATAGTTTCACTAGGTTAGCCCTTGGCCAGCAGCCAACACAGCCGTTCACCCACTTCCCCCCACCCACCCCCAGAGGATAGGGGAGAGGATTGGGGCAAGGATAAGGAGACTCTCAACGAAGGTTGAGATAAGAACAGAAATAAAAGAAAACTTAAAATAATACTAATATTAAAATCGTAGTGATAATGATAACAGTAATAAAATATACAAATGAGTGATACACAGTGCAACTGCTCACCACCCGCCAACCAAGCCTGGCGCATTCCCAGATAACAATCCAGGAGGAGCAACAATCCCAAACTGAAACCACAATCCTGGAAGAGCGAGAGCCTGAGCGAAAGTCAGAGATAGCCAAAAGAGGAAGATACTCTAATTAATATACTGACCATGACGTAATATGAGATGGAATATCCTATTGGCATATCCAAATGCCAATTCAGCTTATTAATTTAAATATTCCTCACCCCCTTAGATCTTGCGCTTGTAGACTAACAGAACAAAAAGTCCTTCATTTCCAGCGACAAAAATGCAAATACTGGTATGTTCTCAGTGTTTCTCTCATAACAAATCTGAGACTAAGAGCAAAACACAGCACTATTCTAGCTACTAAAAAGAAACTCAGCTCTTTTCCAGCTAAAAACCAGGACAATCGCTTATGGTTGTATGTGTTGGGTTTGTTTGTGTGTTTTCGTGGAAAAAGATGGATTTTTTTTTTTGGTAGTGGGGGAAGGGTAACCTTCTGAGAGTAAAAAGCTCCCCTGGCTCCAAAAAAGTGGACCTCTCCCCAGTCCAGGATGGGCCAATGAGCACTAGAGAAACGCCTCTGAATCTGTATTTGTGAGGGGAAGGACTGTCCTGAAAAGAAGAAGGTGGGGGTGAACCTGGAGAAGAGGCAATTGACAAATACAAGAGGACCATGAGCCTAAACAAAGGATGGACAGACAGAGGAGAGCTTCACTGCTAGAGAAAAGAGGAGGAGAGACAGATCCACACACCCAGTTCACCTGATGGAGTAGGAGAAGGAAAAGGAAGAGCCTTGCAGGCCATGGAGATCAACAGCGGAGCAGAACCCATGTGTAGGCCATGGAGAACCCACGCTGAAGCAGAGAAGTTGAGCCTGAGGGCAAGTTTGACTGGAATTGTGACCCCAAGCCAGAGCTGGGGTGTACCCCCAGAGTGGTGGGTGAGTCTGCAGCCCGTGGATGCCCCATGCAGGAGCAGGGAGCTGAGCCTGAAGAGGTCCATGACTCCATGGGAAGCTTGCTATGGAACATATTGTTCCTGGACTTCCATGCCAGGAAGAGCAGCAGAGGTGAACTGACTGAAACCTCATTCCCTGTCCCTTGTGCCACTGAGGGGGGAAGGTAGAGAAATCGGGAGCTGTTGTTGCTGTGCCGGAGTCTTATCACGTTTTCTCATAGAGATAGAGTGATTGCTCTGTCTTTATTTGGTACAGGTTCCTTTTATACACTTTGCCATACAACATGTGATGCGTGCCAGCAACTAATTGGTCAAGGTTCCACCCACGTGATACAGTCAGTGAGGTTCACACACAGCATAAAAGTCTAGCTCCCCATTAGTGATTAAAAGTCACCCACGCCTTAGTTTCTCACAGCATGTTTCTCTACAGGGAGCAAAGTGATTTGAGCCCGGGAAGAAGGAAGGGATGGGGGGAGGTGTTGTAAGATGTAGTTGTTTTGTCTACTCAGATTGTTTGCAACAAATTAAATTGATTTTTCTTCCCCAAGTTTGAGTCTATTTTGCCCGTGACCATAACTGGTGAGTAAGCCATCCCTGCCCTTCATTCCTAATACTGTGTCCCCTTTGTTGTGTCTCCCATCCCATCTCACCGGGTTGGGGTAGCGAATGCAGAACCACATGGTCCCACTGTGGGTCAAACCACCACATTGTAATAGTGTACTACTCTTTCTTTTAAAATTGCAATAGTGCATTCCTCCATTGTATGGGTAAAACTTGCAATAGTGGTGTGTTACATCTGTAAGTGAAGTTCAAATAAATCATTTGCTTGAACCTTGTTAAGTCTCTTTCTGCAATACCTGCTAAGCAGGCAAAATACCCAGTATTCTTGCTCCCCATGGGTTGTATCAGTAATATCAAGCCAGCATAAAATGTAGATTTCAATGATTAGTAACAAGCTGTTGTTCTGCCTTCCCAACAATACAGACAGAATCTGTGCAAGTCTTGCACACCAGATTTTAGACTGACAAGTGAGAAATTTGGTTGCATTGGTAAGTCTGACTTAAGTAGCAAGCAAAAAATCAAAATGAAAACCCTCCCGAGCTTCCCTTTTCCTCAGTTGGTCTGTATTGGTTGTAACTTGGCATAGCCTCAGGAAAAAGGAGCTTCCCAGCTCTTGCACAGAGAAGCTGGACCAATCTCTGGGAGTCACTTTTTTGTTGGATTTGGTTTGCTTTGGCTGGCAGCAGATATTAACTTTGCAATGGGAGAAACCAGGCAAAGATAAAGGGTCAAACTGAGGAAGCCAGTGTGTGTTCAGGGTATTTAAAGAACTTTTTGCATAGAGGCCTTGAAATGACAAGAGCATCTTAAAAGGAAGTCAACATTAATTGCTGTACATAGAGCTCAAGGAAGAAAGGAACCTCTCCCCTCAATTTAAAGTAAGAAATGTTGGTAAGGAGGACACATGACCCAGGCACCATAGCTGTGTCCAAGGTTTGTTAAAAGTGTCACAAGCTGTGTCCCGACTGAGAGAGGGTTTCCATGACCCTTTGGCGCAGGGTGGCCACTGGTGAGACTGTGTAGGCAGGCGAGAGCTGCCTCTCCTCCACCTGGAGGTTTTTGAGAGTGCTGAAACACAACAGGCTGCACCTCTGATCTGGGCGGGTGAGAATAATGAGAAATACCCAAAACTGCCATAACAAGGGAAAAAAAAAAGTAGGTTGTGAGTACCTTGGCTGTGCTCAGCTATATGGCTTGGAATCTGAAATGATGTTGTGTATGGTAGAAGTTTAAATTTTAGACTTGAAATAGAATAAAATCATATGCAAAATTGGTAATCAAGAGAAAATTGTCGAAGCTGCTAAATAATCTCTGTAAAGTCCCAGGCCTGTCGTAATTATTAACTCATAATTAAGAACAATGTATCTTTGTTGCAGTGTTTTAGAGATTTAAATTTATTACCTTAATGTTTAGAGCAGCTTTAAGACTCTCTGTTCTACTGATCATGGGGATGTGACAGGGGAACTTGCTGAGCCAAGTCCTTGAAACAAGGTTAGTAGAAGGTCTTTTCTTTTAGGTCGGTGGTCCGTGATGGTCACAAAAGCAACCCTCCTACTCACTGCAAGGCTTAATGAGCATGTGCAGCAAGGCAGAGTTTTATGATAATGATTTCTGAGAATTGCTTTGAATATGCATGATTATTCTGGGAAATATAATGAATATGTATGTTTCTGTGTAATATAATCTTTGCTTCGTGTGCTATAGGGCATGCATGATAGGTGGAGTGATCCCCCATGAATCCAGCGCTGCAATAAAGAATGCCTGCTTCTTAAGACTACATTGGTGTTAAGGAGTTTATTCCCGATTTGGGTGACAGTTTTGGTGACCCAGATGGGATTCTGCTTCTGAAATTCAACAGATCCATGGGACCTCAGGACCTCCAGCCATGAAACTAAGGATGCTTCCCCAAACCTTGGGTGTTGAGAACTGCAAAGTTTATTTCCTCCTCCTTTTTTCAACACTGCTGAAAGTCAAAATTATGTGACCTCTTCCACCACCGGAATACTATGGAGTGAACAGTATGATGCTTGAGAAAAAAAACAGTTCTCAGCATGTCATGATCTGTGGAATCAAATCTTACAACTCGTAGAGAGTTATAAAGCAGGTATGTTTTATTCGCCGGCGGGCGACAGGGTGGATCGCTCCAAAAGGCCCTACGCGCCCCCACTCTTTTACAAAGGCATTATTTAAAGTACACACACATACATATTCATGCAATTTAGGATGGGTTAAGCTAATTAGTTCAAACAAAATTTTTAACATAAGTTCACTCCCATCCACGCTTGCGCACTGCCTCCTGTTGATGCTTGTTAGCACCCTTGTAGACCTCTAGACAAAACAAAGACAGCTTTCTTGCTTCAGACTGCAGGTGTTGCATACCAGTTCCTTCTTATCTTGCTCCAGACTGCTCGCACACCAGGCACCGCAAGGCCTTTGCTGATAGTGTGGAATAGCTTGTTAGTTATTGGAAAAGTTTCCCACTTAACACAGACAAAACGATCTAGACTTGAAGTTTCCCACCTAACACAGAGACAAAATGAAGCTAAGCTTATTTTCTAAAATCTAATTCTTAATACAGAAAATAAATGAATAAATCTAACTATATTTTATATTTTTGCATATCAATTCCCCCCTGTCTTTTATCCTCGGCAAATTTGTTTGCCCTACACACAATCTCTTTTCCAAAGTGGAACTGGATAATACTTTGCTTGAAAGTTGCTTCTTAATGTATTCTCATGTGCCCTAAGTAGAAAAGTTAAAAGTGTTAGCCACTGTAGCATTCTCCAATTTGAAACAAACAGTATGGCAGATAAAGCAAAACTAATTAGTACTAATATCACAAGGACAACAATGGGGTGACATAACCTATTTAGAGTACCAGTTGCAGTAGGTGACCATCCAAACAGTGAGTCCCACCAGTTGTGTTTTGCATCTTCTTTTGCTTTTTTAAAGACCCTATCAATTTCCTCTGTGTCATGGTGGACAGTTAACAGGGTTTTCTGTCCATTTTCTTGGGCCTCTTTCAAGGTTTTGATCAAATCTTGATGTCTCATCAATTGTTTTACCAATGCAAGATTCATTCCAACAGGTACAGGTGATAATTTGTGAAACATTACATAGTTGGATTTTATCAACTGGTGGGATACGACTGGCGCTAAATAAGAAAAGTCACATCCAACAATTTTAACAAAGTTACAAATTCAAAAATTAGAATGATTCTCACTATCTACTATTGCTTTGTCTATTGTCATAGAGTCACAAGCAGTTCTCAAACACACACAACCTTGGCCAGTATATACAAGCACTGTCTTTTGGTTACTGTCTGGATGGATTTTGAAATAACAAATGCTTTGCTCAGTATTGAGGCAAATGTCCTGAGCATCAATTTTATTACTTTCACAAATGAATCCTTGTTGTTCTCATGCGATGCAGGAATATAAATTTACAGTTTGCCATTTCTCATTCACTATTTGAGCCCATACTCTGTTCAAAGGAGTAGAGCACAGCTCCATTGCGGTTCAATCCTAACGTAATGATGGGGTGGATTACGTATATTGAAGCATTACGTATGGTCAATACAAAGGTCATGGCCGTACTAGTGATGGGGTCATAGATGAAGTTTACCAGAGTCCACCAGGATTGGAGCTCTCTTTACTCTGGAATGATGCATTTGCGATGCGTACTCCATGTGTGTTGTCAATAAGACCTGGAATGGTCCTTCCCATTTTGGCTCCAAAGGTGAACCTGAAAGAGATCCGACATATACATAATCACCTGGCTCTATATTATGCATTGGTCCATCCAGGCCATGAGCATGGGTTCTCAAAACTAGCTTTTCTATTTCTCTAAGTTGTTTCTGTAATACAGTACAATATACATACAATATTTCAAAAGGGCTTAATCCTTCCTTAACCCTTGATTTGGTTCTAATTCATAACAAGGCTAGGGGTAGTGACTGAGGCCAAGCTAATCCAGGTTCTTGACCCAATTTTACAATCTGCAATTTAAGGAGGTGGTTCATCTTTTCCACCTGACCACTTGCCTGTGGTCTATAGGGAGTATGTGAATGCGAGTCTATTCCCAGAAGTCTACTGACTTGTTGTGTGATGTTGGCCACAAAATGAGGACCTCTATCTGAAGATATTACTGCTGGGACCCCAAATCTTGGTATAATTTCATGTAACAAAGCCTTAGTCACTTACCTAGCCTTGTTTGTTCAGCAAGGAAATGCTTCTGGCCATCCTGAAAAGGTGTCAGTTGGTACTAGCAAATATCAAAAACCGCCTTTCCTCGGAATGTCTGAAAAAATCAATTTACCACCATTGCCCTGGGAAATTGCCTCTCTCTATTTGTCCTAGTTTAATATTTTGGGCTACTTGAGGTTTATTTTGCAAACAAATGTCACATTGTTGTGTCACCATTGTGATGGTCGTGTACAAATTAGGGGCAACAATGCATTTGCTCAGGTGTTTGTATAGGGCTTCAACTCTTCAGTGAATCTTTCTATGCTCCACCATTATCATGGCCTAGAATAATATGCTAGGCACTACTATTTTCCCTTGTGGTCTGGTAACCCATCCATTTTCACCCTCTTTCCCATCTAGATCCTTAATTAATTTTAAATCCTTCTTTGTATATTTAGGTGTCTGATCAGTTTGTATTTTACTGTCTGGAACTAAAGACTGTATTTCTGCCGTACCTTTTTTTTTTGGCCACCCTTTTTGCTTCTCAGTCCACCATAGAAATACCTATTTCTTGTGCAGTAGTTCCCTTTTGGTGAGCTTTCCCATGCATAATTGCTACCTTCTCTGGCAGTTGCACTGCTTCCAGTAGTTTAAGAATTTCCTTTGTGTGTTTTATGTGCTTCCCTTGGGTGGATAAAAGTCCTCTTTCTCTCCAAACCGCTCCATGGCATGAACCATTCCAAAAGCATATTTAGAGTCTGTCCAAATGTTAATTTTCCTTTGGCAAGCTCGAGTTAGAGCTATAATTTCCACCTTTTGTGCCAAAGTGTTTGAGGCAAGGGCTCCGGACTCTACTACATTGTCTGTAGTAGACACCGCGTACCCTGCCTTGCGCCTACCATTCTTGATGAAACTGCTGCCACCTATATACCACGTGTCCTCAGCATCCTCCAGTGGTTGTTCCTTCAGGTCTGGTCAACTGGAGTAGACTGCTTCAATGGTCTCCAGGCAGTCATGGGTCACCGGTTCTCCTGTAATCCCACTAAGGAAAGATGCTGGGTTGACAATGTTAGTCACTATTATCTGGATATCGTCCTGCTCAGCCATAACGGCCTGATATTTGAGGAATCTCTGTGGGGATAGCCAATGCCCTCCCCTTTTGCTTCCAGTATGGTGGACACCATATGAGACACTAACACTGTCATCTTTTGGCCCATTGTAAGTTTGTGAGGCTCTTGGATGTTAAGTATTACTGCAGCCGTTGCTCTCAGGCAGCTAGGCCATCCTCTACTCACTTCATCCAAATGTTTGGAGAAGTATGCCACAGCTCTCCGATCTGGGCCTAGGTTTTGAGCTAAAATTCGCAGTGCAATGCCCTGCTTCTCCTGGGAGAACAGCCAGAAAGGTTTAGTGGGGTCTGGTAACCCTAAGGCTGGGGCCTGCATGAGTTCTTGTTTTAAGTTGTGGAAAGCCCACTCAGCTTTTCTATCCCAAGTGAGATCTTCTGATTTAGTTTTAATGAGTTCATAAAGTGGTCTTACCAGGAGTCCATAGTTGTAGAAACCGCATCAAACCGTTCGGAGATCCTTAATCATCTGTGGCTTGAAAGTTTGGCAGATGACTTCCTTTCTTGCTTTCCCCAAGGTCCGTTCACCCACTGTGATTTCATACCCTAGATATGTCACTTTTTGCTGAGCTGTGGAGAGACTTGGTAACCACTTAGACCAAGAAAGTTTAATAAACTCACAGTCCAAGCTATATTTTGTTCCTTTGCTTTAGTGGCTACAAGGAGATTGTCCACATACTGCAACACAGTCTCGGTCCCAGGTGGTGGTTCCCATTGTTCTAAGTCCTTTGCCAGCTGGTTGCCGAAAAGGGTAGGGCTGTTCTTAAAGCCTTGTGGAAGTACAGTCCAAGTTAGCTGTGTTTTCCTCCCAGAATACAGGTTTTCCACTCAAGGGCAAATAATGGTTTACTTTCTGGGCTCATAGGTAGGCAGGAAAAAAGCATCCTTTAAATCCAGAACGGTAAACCAAGTCAATTCAGATTTTAATTTAGTCAATAATGTGTATGGATTGGCTATCACAGGGTATATTTCAGTGACCCATACCCGTGGGAATACTCAATCCTGAACTTCCTTGGATACTTCTGTCTTTGCAGAGGGACTTACTAAGGTCAGACTTAAAAGCTCAATTAGCTGATTATCCCCCACTTCAAATTCTATTCTTTCCTTCCCAAATCTTATTTCTGCCTCCAATAATAAATTTCACCCCAATAAGGGCTTTGGTGAATTTGCCATATAAAGAAATTTATGTATTCCTAATTGTTTCCCCAATTTGAACTTCAGAGGTTTGAGAAAATAGCCTTTTCGCTTTGGCCAGTAGCTCCCTTTACCATTACAAAATCATTGTTTGTAGGCGTTAGAGCCTGGTTCAAAACCGAAAATGTTGCTCCTTTATCTACTAAAAATTCCACCCTCCCCATTGTTGTTGTTTCCCTAGCTTTAATATAACCAGTGGATCGCTAGGGTAGACTCCCCGGGTCCCCGTCATAGTTTCCTGCCATAGGGGCCTGGGTTCTGGGGGACGTTCGTGATTTTTCCACCCCCTTGTCTCCTTTGGGGACACTTATTCTTCCAGTGTCCTGTTTGTTTACATCATGCACACCGATTGACCCCCAGCAGGGGGGTCTCCAAGGGCCTCCGCCTCCCGGAGTCTCTGTTTCTCCTTTTGTGGACCCCCCCTTGCTGTGAAGCCGCTACAAGAGCTCTCTATCTCTTCTCCAGTTTTCCTCCACAGCTTCTGCCCCCCGCTCCGCTCCACCAATTCTTTCTAGTGTTTTATTAAGCAGCTCAAAGGGCAGCTTTGGGCATTCTTCTGTACCAGTTAAACTTATAACAGTAATACCATACCCAAGGCAAGAGGTGCAGGGGAATGCTTGTCCTACAGCGGATGCACCTGAATTCAAAGCAATTCTCAAGATAAAACTCCTGTCTCCATTTGGAGAGATACAGGTACTTCTGCACACCCCACACTGAGGGGCTAAGTTATTACTTTGTTTTACATCTCCTCCCATACCTTAATGATGAGTTTGCATTTATCTCTTTACCATATAAAGTTTCACTAGTCTCACTGATTCTTTAAACTTTCTAAATTCCCACAGAATACCCATTCAAGTTCGCCTGAGCGCTCAGTTCTGTCCCAGTCAGACCACAATTTACATCGGTTACACCAGAAATCGTTTTCAAAATGCACCCAGACGTTCTGGTCACAGCCAAAACACTTAAAAATAAATATTGGTTTACATGAAAAATCCTCAGGTCCATGTATAGGACACCAGAAATTAAAACTTGGTTCAGGTAACCCTGTTCCAAGGTCTGCCATACGCTTAAGAACACACTCAGAATAATATGGACACTGACCACTGGAATGTGACCCCCTGTCTGTTCTGAAGGGGGTGATACTTCTCCCTTAAATGTGTTTGCACAGTATCTAAAACTCCTGGCAAAACTCCGGTTTAGCTTCCCTAATATCTATGAGTCTTAAATTTCCGTTTAGTTCCCTCCCACACATTAAACAACGACAAAGACAAATTACGTTTATAACATTGAACTATAACCTCCTGCTTTGTTCGTCTCTGGCTGTTTCCCTCACGGGAGAACAGAACAGAGGCTTAGAACTCTGCACCTGCTTGGCATTCCCGGCAGAGATGCCAGCTGTAAACAACACAGACACTCAGTCACACAAACGGGCCTGTCACTCCTCTCACTCACACCACAAAATATGACAATTAAACAACAGTTCTCGTATAGCGTAAATTATAAACCATTAACAATTTGCCACAGATCCATGCCAAGCAGTATAACTTAAACCATAATACATGGTACCAGGTTTTTACAACAGATGTATAAGATGATAGCTATCCCACACAGTGCTCCTGTTATCCCAGCTAGCTTCAGTTACCATTCCCTCACGTCTTATAGGTTCTCGGGTCTCCCCTCGCCACGCTTGAATTCCCCGTTGGGCCCAACAAATCCAAGGGGCGAGCAATATTGTCCCCTCACCACGCACAGGATTTCTCCATACGGTCTTATATGGTCTTGGCAAGCAATACTTCTCCTCACCTCGGCTGTGACGTCTCCACAGGACTTATAGTTTCTTCCCCTGACCCCCCTGCAGGTATTCCCAATTCACATACCTGGTCCTCCTGCTGATGGTCTGTCTCTTTCCCCGCAGAGATCGGTTGGGGTTGAGAGATCCTCTGGAGAAATGGTCAGGCAGAGCCTTAGGATGTCCCGCTCCCAGCCGATCCTGCAGCAGGGAAGAGAGGGGGTCCCATCTGGGGTGCCAAATTGATCTTCAAAATCAAACCTTACAACTTGTAGAGAGTTATAAAGCACGTACGTCGCAGTGGGCAACAGGGTGGATCGCTCCAAAAGGCCCTGCGCGCCCCCACTCTTTTACAAAGGCATTATTTAAAGTACACACACACACATATTCAGTTTAGGATGGGTTAAGCTAATTAGTTCAAAAAAATTTTTTAAATAAGTTCACTACCATCCACGCTTGCGCACTGCCTCCTGTTGGTGCTTGTTAGCACCCTTGTAGACCTCTAGACAAAACAAAGACAGCTTTCTTGCTTCAGACTGCAGGTGTTGCATACCAGTTCCTTCTTATCTTGCTCCAGACTGCTCGCATACCAGGCACCACCAGGCCTTTGCTGATAGTGTGGAATAGCTTGTTAGTTATTGGAAAAGTTTCCCACTTAACACAGACAAAACGATCTAGACTTGAAGTTTCCCACCTAACACAGAGACAAAATGAAGCTAAGCTTATTTTCTAAAATCTAATTCTTAATACAGAAAATAAATGAATATATATGTTCGCATATCAAGACTGCATGGGAAAATAAAACCTGTAAGACCCTCTCATGGCTATTCCCTGCTTTACAAAGAGAAGACATTGCAGTACCTCCTGCTTTCTCTGTAAAGGCCGGTAACCATACAGCTTGTCTCTCACGACTTGGTGGGAAGGGTACCAGGTACCTTGGAGAATTGGAGATGTGGACAAGAAAGGGAATTATTTGGCTCTAAGAATCCCCAGAGCAGATCTGTGGTGGTATTGTGGAGGAAAGATCATAAGGTCTAGACTCCCTTTGAATTGGAAAGACACATGTGCCTTCATTCAGTTAGCCATCCCACTCACTCTGGCATTTGAAAGAAATCCATATGTCCCCGAAAAGAGAACAAGAAGTTTGGGAACATCATTCCATGAAAGAATCTATATTGATTTGATTGGAGTCCCTAGAGGGGTTCCTGATGAACACAAAGCAAGAAATCAAGTAGCAGCAGGTTTTGAATCTTATTTATTTTGGTGGGTAACCATAAACAAAAATGTAGATAGGATAAATTACATTTATTATAATCAACAGAGATTCATAGATTATACAAGGGATGCAATTAAAGGAATTGCAGAGCAATTGAATGCCACTAGTAGAATGGCATGGGAAAACAGACTAGCCTTAGATATGATAGTAGCAGAAAAAGGAGGAGTCTGTGTAATGATAGGTGACAAATGTTGTACATTTATCCCAAACAGCACAGCACCAGATGGAACTATAACAAAAGCGTTACCGGGTCTTACAACACTAGCAGAGGAAATAGCTGAGAACTCAGGAATAGATAACTCTCTAACAGGGTGGTTAGAATCATGGTTTGGGAAATGGAAAGGAATGGTAGTATCCTTCTCTGATAGTTGTTGCAGGAGTATTGACAGCTGTCAGATACTGTATAATTCCTTGTGTCAGGGGACTTGTACAATTGTTGACAGAAACAGCATTGTCTATTCAAATATCTTTAGAACCAACACCATATCAGGATAAAATGATCCTTCTTGAAGATAAAGAAAAAAGAAGAAAAGTGTGAAATAATGTTGCCTAATTTAGAAGCTTCATTTAGAAAAACACCTTGAAAATGCAAAAAGCAACAGTTGTATAATAAAAGAAAGGGACAAATTGTGAGAAATGATAATATTGTCTTTGCAACTAAGAAGGCTCAGCTCCTGAAATGCAAGGATGACTTAGCAGGAACTAAGGCATCTGTGGCTAGAGATAAAGATGTGCTGCTGAGTAATTGCCTAGTATCTTGTTATAAAAAGGAGGAAAGAAATAAAAACAAAACAAAACAATAAAATGGGGGTGGGAGATTAAAATAGAGTCGCTGGAAATTTAAACTATGGCGGGACTTCACAGGCATATGGGATGGGCTGTAAACCTTGGAGTACCTCACCAATAGAGAAACAAGGCAGGAATTTTGAGGCCAGGAATAGGGAATAAAAATTTGCATGGCGCTCTGGCTGCAGGGGAATCTCTGCTCCTGTGCCTGGAGCACCTCCTCCCCCTCCTTCTTCACTGACCTTGGTGTCTGCAGAGTTGTTTTCTCTTACATCTTCTCACTCCTCTCTCCAGCTGCAAAGTCTGCCGCTTTTTTTTCCCTCTCTTCCTTTTTTTTTCTAAATTATGTTATCACAGAGGCGTTACTGATTGGCTTGGCCTTGGCCAGCGGCGGGTCCGTTCTTGTAGCCGGCTGGCATTGGCTGTGTCGGGTCGGACATGGGGGAAGCTTCTGGCAGCTTCTCTCACAGAAGCCACCCCATGTCCCCCCCGCCACTGCTACCAAAACCTTGCCACGCAAACCCAATACACATGGTATGAAATGGAATATTTCATTGGAACATCCAAATACCAGGTTTGGGTTTTGCTATTTACTACGCTTCTCCCTCCCAGTCCTAATGCAGCTGTGAACCAGACAAACACAATGGCCTTGAGATCCAGCAGCAACTAATAACATTAGTACTTTATCAACATTCTTTTCATAACAAGTCCCATACTGAAACTAAAACACATCTATTCTAGCTACTAAGAAGAAAATTAACCCTATCCTAGAAAAACCAGGACAGTATCCACCCCTTATTCCATACCATTAACGTCATGCTCAGGTTTCTATATATTTATATACACACATATACATACAAATATTATTCCCTTATTTTATGGACCATTCCTTCAAAATGTACATTGAGTTCATTTAGTTCATTACCTTGGGTTCCATCTGTCATGACAGTCATTCAAGGCAGGAGAGATGATGTGGAATTTGCACAGTCAATGGAGTAGGTGACATTGGACATTGGATCCTCTGGTGTTGACTAACCAGGTGGCTTTTGCTAAATTTGTGTTTGAAAGTTCCACCACCCATTCTTTTGAGTGTGGTTTTTAGCAGCCCATTGCATCATTCAACTTTCCTGGAAGCTGGTGCATGATAGGGAATGTGGTACACCCATTCAATGTCATGTTCTTTGGCCCATGTGTCTATGACATTGTTTTGGAAATTAGTCCCATTATCTGACTCACTTCTGTCTGGGGTGCCATGTCACCACAAGACCTGCTTTTCAAGGCCTAGAATAGTGTTTCAGGCAGTGGTGTGGGGCACAGCATACGTCTCCAACCACCCAGTGGTTGCTTCCACCATGGTGAGCATGTAGTGCTTGCCACTGCGGGTTTGTGGGACCGTGATATAGTCAATCTGACAGGTCTCCATATTTATATTTCAACCATCATCCTCCATACCAAATAGGTTTTAACTGCTTGGCTTGCTTGATCTCAGCACAAGTTTTATATTCGTGAATAACCTGTGCAATAGTGTCCATGGTCACGTCCACCCCTCGATCATGAGCCCATGTAGTCTCCTGTTATCTATTTTAGACTATAAACTTTGCTAGGCCTAGCTGATACATCATATTGTTTAAGCAGAAGAGTATGTTCTTTCGTTATCATTATGCAGTCATTAATGGGGTGCCAACAGCTTTTTAATTTAATGGATGCTTTTTCCATGGCTATATTGAATGCTGCCATGAGAATGACTGGAACCCTCTGGTGGGGGCCACATTTGGATGCTTATATGACACACCACAACAAAAGATGGGCCACCTAAAGAGAGTGGGTTTTAACATCAGATCTATGTGGAAGTAGGAATGGGTCTCTATGTTACCGAAAATCCGGAATAAGAAACTTATCAACACCAATGTGATGCAGATAAGCAGACACTTCTTTATTAATGGCCGGGTGCGCAATCAACGCACACCATGCCCCAAAATCATACATCTTATATAGAGCTTACTCATACGTATTCATTAAGTAGTCATACATAAACATATTATTTCCAGGAAATCATTACCATATTCTCTTCCTATTTCCGATTCTGCGCAATAACTGTTAGAATCATCTGGAAATGAGTCTGGGGTGTCAAATGGGTGGGCGATCCGTGAATCAGTGGTCGCAATCTCCCCCTGCCAGAATTACCTTTTGCTTAAGGACACGGTTTCTTGGCAGGCACCTATAAACTGTTACAGTAGACTTCCCTTTCTTGGCAGCACCTACAAACCGTTACAGTAGGCTTCTCTCCCCATTCTCTCCCCATTCTCATTAATCCAGATCTTGACAGCTACATGTATTCTTCTAGTTTCTATGTAAGTATCATAAATCAGTTTACAGATCAACTTGTACCTGTTACCTAAGTTACGGTTCCTACCAAATGATTTTGACCAATCTCTTCGGCCTTGATACGGGGCTGTACAGGGATTTCATAGTAGCATTCGGTTGCTGTGCAAGCATACTTTTCATTAAAATATTTCTTAGAATTTTATATTATTAAAATCAAAACTAATCATAAACTATTGATTAATTCTAACATATCAGTATCATCTATGGTAAAACCAGATTGGGAAGCTTGTAGAATTCTTAGCCAGGATCAAACTTCCCACACCACTGATCCCCAGAGAAGTGCTTTTCAGTGGCAACAGGACAAGTGTCATTTGTACTACAAAACAGCCCCTGATGAAAAGATATATTCCTATCATTTTACTAGCCTCTATCCCTTCATCAACAAAGTAAAACAATACTCTACTGAGAGCCCCAAAATTATTTTTGGGAATTTTGACACTCTGACGGCCTACTCTAGGGATAGTCAAAGTAAAGTTGCATCTGCCTCACGGGCTCTTTTTGCCTTAAGCTTTCTGTGAGGGTAAGTGGCAAGCTATTGTTCCCCCTGTGTTGCACTTGTGCCGAAACCTGCCAGGCCTTCTGCACCTACAGCAATGAAGAAAGAGCCCTTGTGGGTACCTGGCGTTCCCCAGAAATGAACAAGGCTCTGGAGAAGGGCTTCAGAGTTTGTGAAATCTATGAGGTTTGTCATTTTGAACAGAGAGGTAGCAGTCTTTTCTCAGATTGTATACAACTTCACCTCGGCCAGAAGCAGGAAACTTGAGGCTACCCAGCCTGGTGCACAGATGGTGGCAGAAAAGCAAAATACACTGAAAATTACAGGCAGAAAGAAGACATTGTTTTGCGGTCTGAACATATTAAGAAAAACACTGTCAAACACCAAATCATTAAACTGCTTTTCAATTATTTGTGGGGAAAATTTGGACAAAGATCCAAACCACCTGTATTGGGTTTGCATGGCAAGGTTTTTGGTAGCAGTGGGGGAGGGGACATGGGGTGGCTTCTGTGAGAGAAGCTGCCAGAAGCTTCCCCCATGTCCTACCCGACACAGCCAATGCCAGCGGCTACAGGAACGGACCCGCCGCTGGCCAAGGCCGAGCCAATCAGTAACGCCTCTGTGATAACATAATTAAGAAAAAAAAAAGGAAGGGAGAAAAAAAAAGCTGCGCACTTTGCAGCTGGAGAGAGGAGTGAGAAGATGTAAGAGAAACAACTCCGCAGACACCAAGGTCAGTGAAGAAGGAGGGGGAGGGAATGGGCTCCAGGCGCCGGAGCAGCGATTCCCCGCAACCTGTGGTGAAAGACCAGGGTGAAGCGGGCTGTCCCCCTGCAGCCCCTGGAGGTCCATGGTGGTGCAGATGACCACCTGTAGCCCGTGGAGGACCCCACGCCGGAGCAGGTGGATGCCGAAGGAGGCTGTGACCCCGCAGGAAGCCCGCGCTGGAGCAGGTTCCTGTCAGGACCTGTAGCCCGTGGAGAGAGGAGCCCACGCCGGAGCAGGTTTGCTGGCAGGACTTGTGACCCCGTGGGGGACCTGCGCTGGAGCAGTCCCTTCCTGAAGGACTGCACACCATGGAATGGACCCAGACTGGAGCAGCTGTCAGTCATGGGAAGGACTCACGTTGGAGCAGTTGGTGGAGGACCCCACGCTGGTGCGGGGGAAGGAGACCTCCCCCTGAGGAGGAAGCAGCGGCAGAAACACCGTGTAATGAACTGACCCTAACCCCATTCCCTATCCCCCTGTGCTGCTGGGGGGAGGAGGTGGAAAATCGGGAAAGAGATTAAGCCCGGGAAGAAGGGAGGGATGGGGGAGGTGTTTTAAGTTTTGGTTTTACTTCTCATTCTCCTCTAATTTTGATTGGTAATAAAGTAAATTTGTTTTTTCCCCCAAGTCGAGTCTGTTTTGCCCGTGCCAGTAATTGGTGAGTGATCTCTCTCTGTCCTTATCTCCACCCACGAGCTTTTCGTTATAATTTTCTCCCCCTGCCCATTTGAGGAGGGGGAGTGATAGAGTGGGCTTTGGTGGGCATCCGGTCTCTAGCCAGGGTCAACCCACCACACCACCCAACACCGCTATTATAAAAGAATCAGATGAGTTGTATTCCCTGGCTTATGATGTGTCCTGTTGTGATTTTATTGATGAGGATGTGGCCGCTGTCTCATGGAAGCACACCAAAGGATGTGTAACCATGGAGCAGAACATTAACATTTTTATAGCTTGCTTCACCACAGTATAAGTGCACCTAGAGCTTTACAGTTTCTTAGATGCCCTGCAAGATTGGTACCTTTGTCATTACACAGACTGTGATACATGAGTCATCTGGGGAATTGGAACCCCCAGTCGGTGACTACGTGTTGATGTGCAAGTTGCTGCAACGTGAGCACATTACAGAGTTTCTGTCATCAGGACCCGAATCCTACGGCTACTTGCAGTCTGGAGGAAAGTGTTGCTTAAAAGTTAAAAACATCACTCTAAATACAACAGAGAAAAGATCAATTTTGAGGCCCTGAGGGATCTCGGGTTGGATTACGGTATAAATCCAGACAGTGATGACTCTATAAAGATCATGACAGAGCAGTGCTCTGGAACAAGAAGTGGGCAACAGAAAACAGGCCCCTCTGGAAGATGCAGAAGGTGGTCTACAGCAAAAGAGTACCGACTAAAAATGTTAACAGACTCCTCTACAGCTTTTGATCATGGACATGCACTGGAAGGATCCCTTTTCTGCTATTCTGATGAGTCCTAGCAACTGTGTGAAAAGTTATGTTGTAAAAAATCTTTTGGAGAATGTCAACTGCTTGCTGTCTGTTATGCCTGAGAATACCGTGTCGTGTTACAGTTGTTGGCAGTTTTTCTAGTGTATTGGGTCTTTCCTCATAGAAGCCCTCATAATGCTGTGCTTTGTATTTGGGTGCTCAGGACAGGAGAAGCAGCATGTTTGATTGCTGGGTGGCAACATCGAATAGGTTTGAGTCGTTGCCGCACTTGCCTGGTTCCTTGCAAAGCTCAGTCTTCATCAGTTCAGGTCGTTTCTGCTACGTTACTTCCTACAACATCCAACTCACAATACAGATTATTTCCCCCCCAAAGTTAAATCTCCTAGATGCACACACAAGGTCTCCCTATTCTTCTGCATTACCCACCAGGTACACCCAAGTCCTTGAGCGAAGACAATCCCACAAATGGTTCTGCCTTTTCTGAAGTGTGAAGCAATCACAGAATCATAGAATCATTTAGGCAGGAAAAGACTCTTAAGATCATCAAGTCCAACCATTAACCTAATACTACCAAGTCCACAATTAAACCATTTCCCTAAGCGCCACGTCTACACATCTACACCATCCAGGGATGGTGCCTCAACCACTTCCCAGTGCAGCCTGTTTCAATGCTTGATACCTCCTTCAGTGAAAATTCTTCCTAATACCAAATCTAAACCTTCTTTGGTACAACTTGAAGACATTTTCTCTTGTCCTAAAACTTACTACTTGGGAGAAGAGACCGATACCCATCTCATGACAACCTCTTTAAGGCAGTTGTAGAGAGCAATAAAGTCTCCTTTTCTTCAAACTAAACAACCCCAGTTCCCTCAGCCACTCCTCATAAGATCTTGTGCTCTAGACCCTTCACCAGCTTTGTTGCCCTTCTTTGGACACGCACCTCACTGTCTTTCTTCTAGTGAGGGACCCTGTGGTGGGTTGTTGGGGAATGCAGGAAGTATTGGCAAAGTTGCAGTAACCAATCAGAGTGTGACATGTATGCATAGCCTTCTGACGTAACCAATCAGAGCGTGACATGTGTGCATAATCATTATAGGAAAGCATAAAAGAAGTTGTATACTGCAAATAAAGTTGAAGCTTGTTTACCATCCATATTGGATTGATGCCTTGCTTCCTCTGCTCATCGCAAGTGGCGCCCGAACAAGGACTTCGGGTTTTTTAATCTGTTGTCACCGGACGAGCGGACTCGGAAAAGCACTGGCGGCGGCGACCAGGGACCGAGAGATCCAGTGCTCTCTAGGAGAGCAAGGGTCCGGATCCTCAGGAGGCTAAAAGCTCTATTTTGTGTAGCTCGAGCCAGATCCTGATTGCAGTCTGAGGGCGTCTACCTAAAGTCGTTGAAAAACGCCGCTGGAGTCGCAGCTGTGAGTACTCCTAACTATGGAACGAGAGGTAGCGCAAAAATTATTACAACGCTTTTTAGAAAAGCGTGGCGTGGGTCCTTTTAAGGATCTCGCCGAACTTCTTGCCTTAGGCAAGGCGAAAGGACATTTTAAAGATCCTAACGCAATGTTTGACGAGAGTGAAAGGCGGGACTATGGGGACACCTTGTGGAATTTGGTCATTGATGACGATAAGGCTGCAAAGAAGTTGATGAAAACGTGGCGAGAGGTGATGAATGCTACCAAACAATATAAGACCGAGAAGCCGCAGCCGGGCTCGCCCGGAGCGGGGGGGAGCGGGAGGAGAAGAAAAGTGCCGCAGCGCCCGCTCCGCTGCGCTCCGCCGTTCACCGGGCCCGGCCCTCCGCAGCCCAGCGCTCCGAACTGGGGGTGGGGGGGCTGCTCCCCCCCCACTTTTTGCTCGCCGGCCCCAGCCCGAACTGGGGCTGCTGCTCTGCGCCCGCCGAGGGAGACGGGCAAGCCCATCCCCCCTGCCGCCGGGGAGGGCTCGAGCGGGCGGGGGGGGGGGGGGGCGCCGGAACTGCGGCCGGGGCTGGCTGCGTCCGCCCCGGTTGCGGCACTGCGGCTGCCCCTCGACCGGGGCTTGTTTGCAAACTGCGCCCATTTTGTGGGGGGGCCGAGCCCGCCCGGACCGCGCTCGCTGTTCGTCACGTGGCTGCCCTCGGGAGAGGCAGTGGGAAGCAGTGGAGCTGGCCTCGGCACCGGGAGAGGCATAGAGAGAGCACCTGAACAACAAGAGCGATTTTTACAGCAATAATTGGAATTGCATTCCCTGGTCATTGCCACTGAAAAGATACAGCGAGCCCCAGCATGGAAATATTTGGGTTGGACAATAAATGAGACACAGATCTCCCCTCAGAAACTTGTTATTCATACGGACATTACTATGCTTGCTGATGCTCAAAAATTATTAGGGGATCTTCAGTGGCTCCGACCAATTGTAGGCATAGACAATGATCAATTAGAAAGTCTACGCCCCTTATTAAAAGGAACCAACCCTGCCCAAACAGTGCAGTTATCACTGGACCAACAACGAACTATTCAAAACATTGCAGAACAAATCACCTCACGATCAGTGGATCTAGTGGATCCCAATTACCCTATAGATCTCACTATTTTATCCGGTGTTTGACAATTTATAGGTGCCTTGACCCAATGCAAAAAGAAAAAGGGGGAGAGTCAGATAGCGGTCCTGGAACGGATATTTACGACAATACAACCAGTAACAACACTGCAGAAGAAAATCTCAAACTTAGAGGAATTAATACAAAAAGGCAAAACAAGATTACTGCAGATAACAGGAAACGAACCAGGAGCAATATATGTTCCGATCCGGAGGAAGGACTTGGATTGGTACCTGCAACACTCGCCGGAACTACAGCTGAGTCTGCTGTCCAGCTCGGCAGAGTTGAAACTTAAATCCCTGAAGGCTCCAACGTTAAAATGGATGAGCCTGCATGCATGGATGGAGAAGCCAAAGATAAGTGAGAAACCGCTCCAAGACACAATCACAGTCTATACTGATGCGGGGAAACGTTCACGACGTGCAGTAGTCACATGGAGCGAGGACGGACAATGGAAACACCAATTATTGGAAGCACATCCAGAAGACTCCCTGGAGACGTTAGAATTAGCCGCAGTGGTTTGGGCTTGTGGCCAATGGATTAATAAAAGACTGAATATCGTCACAGATTCCTTGTATGTTGCAGGCGTGGTAAATCATATAGAGGGAGCAAGAATACGGGACATAGGGAATATGCGAGTTATTGCGACAGTTACAGTCGGCAATCATGCAGCGGACAGAGTTGTACTGTATTATTCACATTAGGAGCCATAAATGGACTGATGGGTTAGGGGAAGGTAATGACCGGGCTGACCAGCTGGTTTCTATGGCCGCCCCTGTAAGTGACTTCATAAAAGCAAGGGAATCACATGCTACATTTCACCAGAACGCTCGAGGGCTGCACCGCCAGTTCAATATCACTACGGAAGAGGCCCGCGGCATTGTTCGGGCATGTGCTACCTGTGGTCACCATGGCCCAAGACTGGGGATTGGGGTGAATCCAAGAGGTCTGGGTCCCTGCGAACTGTGGCAAATGGATGTTACACATGTTAATGAGTTTGAGCGGTTAAAATATGTACATGTTACCATTGATACTTATAGCAGATACACATGGGCCACTCCTCAGACGGGGGAAAAGGCATTGCATGTAACACGTCATCTTACCAGTTGTTTTGCTGTTATGGGGGTTCCCAATGCCATCAAAACTGACAATGGGCCTGCATATTGTAGTGAGAAAGTTAGGAAATTCTGCCAACTATGGGGTGTTAAACATATAACAGGGATACCGCATTCACCAACCGGTCAAGCTGTGGTAGAACGGGCCAACCAAACCCTGAAACGTTATTTACAGAAGTTTAAGAACGTTACTGATATAGCAGAAAGGCTGTTGCGAACTGTTTTTTGTGTTAAATCATTTATGTATTTTTTCTGATCAGGAATTACCCCCTGTGATGATACATGGGAGAGCAATAAGTGAAAAGGAAAGGGAACCTATGTATGTGATGTATAAAGAACCAGGAACAGGAATGTGGAAAGGGCCAGCGGAGGTGAAATATCTAGGCAGAGGTTACATGCGTGTCGTTACAGGGAAAGGTCTTCTTTGGGTTCCTGCCAGATTCACGAAACCCGCCTTGAAGAGGAGTCCTGAGGAGTGCACAGACACTGTGCCCGTTAATGAGCATGCTGACCCGGATCCCCACCACCTGTCCCTTCTGTTTTAAGTGTGAACCATGGGTATTAACCTGTTGTAGGGAGTGTAGGATGCTCAGGGGACATTTTGGTACCAACTGTGTGGTTAGTAACTTTAGAAAAACTTGCTTGTTGGAGTATTAAACAATTTAACCTTGCCTCTGAGATTATTTCAGCCCTTCTTACAGATGTAGATAGCGTGAGACACGCCGTGTTGCAGAACCGAGCAGCTATTGACTTCTTATTGTTGGCTCAAGGACATGGTTGTGAGGATTTTGACGGTATGTGTTGCATGAACATTTTGGATCATTCTGAATCCGTCCATAAAGCCCTAGCGGCCCTGAAGCAGAACATGGACCACATCAAGCAACACCACGGCGGCCTGGACGAATGGGTTCAAGAGCTGTTTCAGGGATGGGGTTTATCGGGATGGACAGGAAGCCTAATCAAAGAGCTGTTACACCTTGTTGTTTTTCTTATGATTATCTTGTTAATTTTGTCTTTATGCTTTTCTTTTATTAACTGTTGCTTTGTAGGTATAAGCAATAAGGTTCTAGTGGGCTACAGGTGGTCATCTTCTCCACCATGGACCTCCATGGGCTGCAAGGGGACAGCCTGCCTCACCATGGTCTTCACCACAAGTTGCAGGGGAATCTCTGCTCTGGCTCCCTGAGCACCTCCTCCCCCTCCTTCTTTCCTGACCTTGGTGTCTGCAAGGGTTGTTTCTCTCACATCTTCTCACTCTTCTCTCTCTCTAACTGCAGTGTGCAGCTTTATTTTTGTTCTCTTCCCTTTTTTTTTTCTTAATGATATTATCACACAGGCGTTACTGATTGGCTCTGCCTTGGCCAGCGGCGGGTCCGTCTTGGATCTGGTTGGCATTGGCTGCGTCAGACATGGGGGAAGCTTCTGGCAGCTTCTCACAGATGCCATCTCTATGCCCCCCCACTACCAAAACCTTGCCATGTGTGTTGGGTTTGCGTGGCAAGGTTTTGATAGCAGCAGGGGGGGGACATGGGGGTGGCTTCTGTGAGAGAAGCTGCCAGAAGCTTCCCCATGTCTGACCCGACACAGCTGATGCCAGTCGGCTACAAGAAGGGACCCGCCGCTGGCCAAGGCCGAGCCAATCAGTAACGCCTCTGTGATAACATAATTAAGAAAAAAAAAGGAAGAGAGGGAAGAAAAAAAAAAAAGCTGCACATTTTGCAGCTGGAGAGAGGAGTGAGAAGATGTAAGAGAAAACAACTCCACAGACACCAAAGTCAGTGAAGAAGGAGGGGGAGGAGGTGCTCCAGGTGCTGGAGCAGAGATTCCCTTGCAGCCTGTGGTGAAGACCATGGTGAGGCAGGCTGTCCCCTTGCAGCCCATGGAGATCCATGGTGGAGAAGATGACCACCTGTAGCCCGTGGAGGACCCCACGCCGGAGCAGGTGGATGCCTGAAGGAGTCTGTGACCCTGTGGGAAGCCCGCGCTGGAGCAGGTTCCTGTCAGGATCTGTGGCCTGTGGAAAGAGGAGCCCACACCGGAGCAGGTTTGCTGGCAGGACTTGTGACCCTGTGGGGGACTCGCGCTGGAGCAGTCCTTTCCTGAAGGACTTCACCCCATGGAATGGACGCATGCTAAAGCAATTCGTGAAGAATTGTCAGTCATGGGAAGGACTCATGTTGGAGAAGTTGGTGGAGGACTGTCTCTCATGGGAGGGACCCCACACTGGTGTGGGGGAAGGAGTCTTCCCCCTGAGGAGGAAGAAGTGGCAGACACAACATGTGATGAACTGACCTCAAGCCCCCGTCCCCTGTCTCCTTGTGATGCTGCGGGGAGGAGGTGGAAATCAGGAAAGAAATTTAGCTCGGGAAGAAGGGAGGGATGGGGGAGGTGTTTTAAGATTTGGTTTTACTTCTCATTATCCTCTGATTTTGATTGGTAATAAAGTAAATTTGTTTTTTTCCCCCAAATCGAGTTTGTTTTGCCCGTGCCAGCAATTGC
This sequence comes from Caprimulgus europaeus, assembly GCA_907165065.1. The sequence continues at coordinate 13,240,963 of OU015537.1, forward strand.
TGAGTGATCTCTCTCCGTCCTTATCTCCACCCACGAGCTTTTCGTTATGTTTTTCTCCCCCTGCCCAGTTGAGAAGGAGGGGGAGTGATGGAGTGGGCTTTGGTGGGCATCTGGCCTTTAGCCAGGGTCAACCCACCACACCACGCAAACCCAATACAGGCCCAAACCTGATAACATTCACCAGTTATCGTCAAGGGCAAAACAGACTCGACTTGGGGAAAATTAATTTAAGTCATAGAATCATAGAATAGTTTGGTTGGAAAAGACCATTATGATCGTCTAGTCTAACCATAAATCTAGCATTGCTAAGTTCACCACTAAAGCATGTCCCCAGGTACCACATCTACATGTCCTTTAAATACCTCCAGGGATGGTGACTCCACCACTTCCCTGGGCAGCTTGTTCCAATACTTGACAAGCCTTTCAGGGAAGAATTTTTTCCTAATATCCAACCTAAACCTCCCCTGGCACAACTTAAGGTCATTCCCTCTTGTCCTATTACTTGTTATTTGGGAGAACAGACCAACACCCACCTCCTTTCAGGTAGTTGTAGAGAGCAAGAAGGTCTCCCCTCAGCCTCATCTTCTCCAGACTAAACAACCCCAGTTCCCTTACTTGCTCCTCATAAGACTTGTTCTCCAGGCCCTTCACCAGCTTCGTTGCCCTTCTTTGTACACGCTCCAGCATCTCCATGTCCTTCCTGTAGTGGGGAGTCCAAAATTCAACACGGTACTCAAGGGGTGGCCTCACCAGTGCCGAGTACGGGGGCACAATCACTTCCCTACTCCTGCTGGCCACACTATTTCTGATACAGGACAGGATGCTATTGGCCTTCTTGGCCACCTGAGCACACTGCTGGCTCATGTTGAGCCAGCTGTCAATCAGTACCTTCAGGTCCTTTTCTGCTGGGCAGCTTTCCAACCACTCCTCCCCAAGCTTGTGTCATTGCATAGGGTTGTTGTGACCGAAGTGCAGGACCCATCACTTGGTCTTGTTGAACCTCATACAGTTGGTTGCTGCCCATTGATCCAATCCGTCCAGAGCCCTCTGCAGAGCCTTCCTACTCTTGAGCAGATCAACACTCCCGCCCAGCTTGGTGTCATCTGCAAACTTACTGTGGGTGCACTAAATCCCCCCATCTAGATCATTGATAAAGATATTAAACAGAGCTGGCCCCAAAACTGAGCACTGGGGAACACCACTTGTGACTGGCTTCTAAGTGGATTCTGCTCTGTTCATCACAACTCTCTGGGCTCAGCCATGCAGCCAGTTTTTTATCCAGCAAAGAGTACACCTGTCTAAGCCTTGAGCTGCCAGTTTCTCTAGGAGAATGCTGTGGGAGACAGTGTCAAAGGCCTTGTTAAAGTCCAGTTAGACAACATCCCCAGCCTTACCCTCATCCACTAGGCAGGTCACCTGATCATAGAAGGAGATCAGGTTGGTCAAGCAGGACCTGCCTTTCATGAACTCATGCTGGCTGGGCCTGATTCCCTCGTTGTCCTGCATATGCTGCATGAGAGCACTCAAGATGAACCACTCCATGATCTTCCCCAGTACCGAGGTCAGGCTGATAGGTCTGTAGTTCCCTGGATCCTCCTTCCGGCCCTTCTTGTAGATGGGCGTCACATTGGCAGGCCTCCAGTCTTCTGGGACCTCCCCTGTTAGCCAGGACTGTTGATAAATGATGGAGAGTGGCTTGGCAAGTTCCTCCACCAGCTCCCTCAATACTCTTAGATGAATCCCATCTGGCCCCATAGAATTGTGAGTGTTCAGGTGGTGTAGCAGGTCACAAACAGCTTCCTCCTGAATTATGGAGGGTTTATTCTGTTCTCCATCCCCATCTTCCAGCTCAGGGGGCTGAATACTCTGAGGATAACTGTCCTGGTTATTAAAGACTGAGGCAAAGAAGGCATTAAGTACCTCAGCCTTTTCCTCATCCTTGGTGGAAATGTTTCCCCCAAAATCCAATAAAGGATGGAGATTCTCCTTGCCTCTTTTTGTTATGAATGTTTTTGTAAAAACATTTTTTGTTATCTCCAACAACAGTGGCCATATTGAGTTCTAGCTGGGCTTTTGCCTTTCTAATTTTCTCTCTGCATGACCTAACGAGATCCCTGTACTCTTCTTGAGTTGCCTGCCCCTTCTTCCAGAGATGGTAAACTCTCCTTTTTTTTCCTGAGTCCCAGCAAGAGCTCCCTGTTCAGCCAGGCCGGTCGTCTTCCCCACTGGTTTGTCTTGTAGCACACAGGGACAGTCTAGTCCTGCGCCTTTAAGACTTCCTTCTTGAATAATGTCCAGGCTTCCTGGACCCCTTTGCTCTTCAGGACTCTCTGCCAAGGGACTCTCTCAACCAGTGTCCTGAACAGGCTAAAGTTTGCCCTCCAGAAGTCCATGGTAGTGGTCTTGCTAATCCCCCTCCTTACTTCACCAACAATTGAGAACTTTACCATTTCATGTTTGCTTAACCCAAGATGGCCTCAAATTATCACATCTCTGACCAGTCCTTCTCTGTTGGTAAACAGCAGGTCAAGTGAGGCACCTCCCCTGGTGGGCTCATTTACCAGTTGTGTCAAGACGTTATCTTCCACACGCTCCAGGAATCTCCTAGACTGTTTAACCTCTGCTGTGTTGTACTTCCAGCAGATGTCCGGTATGTTAAAGTCCCCCACAAGAACAAGGACTAGCAATTGTGAGACTTTTGCCAACCGCTTGTAGAATGCTTCATCTGCCTCTACATTTGGGTTGGGTGGTCTATAACAGACTCCTAACAGGATATCTGCCTTGTTGGACTTCCCTTCATCCTTACCCATAAGCACTCTACCTCACCATCATAAACTTCAAGCTCTGTACAATCAAAACACTCCCTAACATAGAAAGCCACCCCACCACCCTTCCCTCTTTGCCTATTTCTCCTGAAGAGCTTATAGACATCCATTGCAGCACTCCAGTCATGAGAGTCATCCCACCATGTTTCTGTGATTGTGACTGTCATAGCTGCCCTGCTGCACAATGACTTCCAGCTTCTCCTGCTTATTGCCCATGCTGTGTGCATTGGTGTAGATGCACTTGAGCTGGGCTATAGATTTCACCCCCAACATTGGCATACTGCCCCTGGGCTCATCTCTACTGAGCCTAGTTTTATCCCCTTCCCCTTTCAAACCTTGTTTAAAGCCCTCTCGATGAGCCCCGCCAGCTCATGATCAAGAATCTTTTTCCCCCTTTGAGACAGCTGAAATCCATCTGTTGCCATCAGACCCAGTGCTGTGAAAACCTCCCCATAATCCAAAAAATCCAAAATTCCACTGATGGTACCAGCCTCTGAGCCATCTGTTAATCAGGTGTGTTTGCCTGTTCCTTTCAGTATTCTTTCCTGCCACTAAAGGGATTGAGGAAAACACTACCTGTGCTCCCCATCCTTCAACCAATTGCCCCAGTGCCCTGAAGTCCCTTTTTTATTGTTTTTGGAATTCTCTCTGCTACCTCATCAGTTCCAACCTGCATGACCAATAGTGGATAATAATCAGAGGGCCACACCAGACCAGGGAGTTTCCTAGTGACTTGCCTTACCCAGGCCCCAGGGAGGCAGCAGACTTCCCTGTGGGTTGGGTCCTGTCGGCATATTGGCCCCTCTGTTCCCTTTAAAAGGGAATCATCTATGACAATTACCCTTTTTTTCCTTAACAGAGGCAGTCAGAATGTGTGGGGCAGACTGCCTCACCTTAGGCACCCCCCTGGATGGGCCCTCGTTTATATTTTCATCTTAATTTGCCAGACTCTCAATTTCCAGAGCCCCATACCTGTTTTGTAAGGGCAGTTTGGATAAGTGAAGGAGGCCTGGAGGGAATTTGCCTGCCATCCAGATCAGGGACCTGTTTCCATTTCCCTAGGTCTCTTAGGTCCCCTCCTTCAGCCTGGTGGCAAGAGAGTAGGAGATCGTCTGCTTTTTGTGGAGTTTCCATCTGCCGCCTTTGTCTCAGGGATGATATGGTGTGTTTCCACCAGTCAATCTCCCTCTCACACTCCCTGATACTCCTTAACCTTCCCACTTCTTCTTCCAACTCTGCCACCATGCTGAGCAGATCATTCACCTGGTCACACTGCACACAGGTGTTGTCTCTGCTGCACTCCAGCCACAGGTTCAGGCACTCCATGCAACCGGAGACCTGGACAGCTGCATGTTTGTGTGGGACCTCTGTCTGAGTTGCCATACTCTTCCTGGTGATGGTTTTCAGCCAGTTGGCAACCACAGCTGTGTCTACCTCTGGGAAGGCAATCACCACTACTTGTGTCAGCCTTCCTGAGCCAGGAGGGGAACTGCACCCTTCCCACACGCCCTTCCCAAGTGAACTGCTGTAGGCTGATGCATACACGGTGTTCACCTGCCTGTGCTGGATGGGCAGTGACTAGTCCAGGCTGATTTAGCCACGGTTTTGCTGCTTCAAGAAAGATCCACCAGCGTGATCCCCTGCTCTGGTGCCCTTTGCCTCAGTGGCTACACTTTCAATGTTCTTCAGTAGCTCGACCCTTGGGCACATGGGCATCTACATGACATACTTTTACAGCTAGTTTTTCTAGTCGAGCAGCAATATCTTGCCATAATTCAGCAGCCCAGATGGGTTTGCCTCTGAGCTGCCAGTTGCTTTGTTTCCATTGCTGTAACCACAGGGCATTTGCCACCATCCATGAGTCCGTATACAGGTAGAGCACTGGCCACTTTTCTTGTTCAGCAACATCCAAGGCCAGTTGGATGGCTTTTACCTCTTCAAACTGGCTCGATTCACCTTTTCCGTCGGTAGCCTAAGCGACTTGTCAGGTGGGACTCCACACAGAAGCTTTCCACTTTTGATGTTTTCCTGCAATATGACAGGAGACATCAGTAAATAGAGCATATTGTTTTTCATTATCTGGTAGTTCATTGTATGGTAGAGCCTCTTCAACTCGCGTCACCTCCTCCTCAGGTGATATTCCAAAATCTTTGCTTTCTGGTCAGTTCATGATCACTTCCAGAATTCCCAGGCAACCAGGGCTTCCTATCTGGGTCCGTTGTGTGATCAGTGCGACCCACTTATTCCATGTGGCATCAGTTGTATGGTGTGTAGAGGGAACGCTCCCTTTGAACATCCAGCGCAGCACGGGCAATCAGGGTGCCAGGAGGAGCTGTGCTTCAGCACCGATCACTTCTGAAGCAGCTCAAACTCCCTCACACGCTGCCAGTATCTCTTTTTCAGTTGGAGTATATCAGGTCCTTGATCCTCTTTATCCATTACTCCAAAACCCAAGGGGTCTCCCCTGGTGTTTTCTGCCAGAGGCTCCAGGTAGTTCCATTCTCCTCAGCTGCAGTGTAAAGCACATTTTTAACATCCTTTAATGTCCAGACTGGTTCAAGAGCTACTGCATGGACTATTTTGGGTTTTATTTGTTCAAAGGCTTGTTGTAGTTCATGATCCCATGTGTAATAATTTTTCTTTTGGATCACTTGGTAGAGAGGGTTCACGATCTGTTTGTAACTTGGAATATGCATTCTCCAGAAATCCAGAACTACTAAAAAGGCTTGCGTTTCCTGTTTGTTTGTTGGTTAGTGGAAACATACCTGTTATTTTGTTTATCACATCCACTGCAATCTGGTGATGTTCATCTTGCCATTTTATTCCAAAAAACTGAATTTCTTGTGAAGGTCCCTTGACTTTGTTTTATGGCAAAGCCAGCTCTCAAGAGGATTTGGATTATTTTCATTCCTTTCTCAAAAACTTCTGCTGTGTTGCCCCATACAATGATGTCATCAATGTATTGCAGGTGTTCTGGAGCTCCACCCTTTTCCAGTGCATTATGGATCAGTCCATGGCAAATGGTGGGGCTGTGAACCCACTACTGGGGTAGTGGATTCCAGGTGTACTGAACAAGCCTCCAAGTGAAGGTGAACTGTGGCCTGCACTCTGCTGCCAAAGGAATGGAGAAAAATGCATTAGCAATGTCTATGGTGGCGTACCACTTGGCTGCCTTTGACTCCAGTTCATATTGGAGCTCTAACATGTCCAGCATGGCAGCGCTCAGTGGTGGTGTGACTTCATTCAAGCCATGATAGTCCCCTGTCTCCATTCTCCATTAGGCTTTTGCACTGGCCATATGGGAATGAGTCCTGCTGATCACTCCTTGGCTCTCCAGCTGATGAATCAGTTTATGGATGGGAATTATGGAGTCTTGGTTGGTGCAATATTGCTGCCGGTGCACTGTTGTGGTAGTGATGGGAACCTGCTGGTCTTCAACCCTCAGCAATCCCACAACAGAAGGGTCCTCTGAGAGGCCAGGCAGAGCAGACAGCTGTTTGATTTCCTCTGTCTCCAAGGCAGCTATGCCAAAAACCCACCAGTATCCTCTTGGGTTCTTGAAATATCCTCTCCTGAGGAAATCTATGCCAAGGATGCACGGAGCCTCTGGGCCAGTCACAATGGGGTGCTTTTGCCATTTCCTCCCAGTTAGGCTCATTTCAGCCTCAAGTACAGTCAGCTGTTGAGACCCTCCCTGTCACTCCAGAAATACAAATGGATTCTGTCCCTTTAAAGTCTGATGGCATCAGGGTGCATTGGGCACCAGTGTCCACTAGAGCCTTATACTCCTGGGGGTCAGATGTGCCAGGCCAATGAATCCACACAGTCCAGTAAACTCTGTTATCCCTTTCCTCCTCTTGACTGGAGTCGGGGCCCCTTTAATTCTGTATGGTGAATGGATTAATGTGATATCTATGGGCTTCAGTCTCATCATGGTCTGTCACTTCTCATTAATAAAAATCAAAAGTTTTTCTCGTAGGATTGGGTGCAAATTCGACCCTTCTATTCTGTTTGAGGAACAGGTTTCTGGAAATCAGAGCAATTCTCCTAAAAGGATCTCTAGTTGTATTTGTTTTTCTTTGCAACTCTTCTACACATTTTTCTAGGATCAGGGTAGGTTTTTCCATCCCATTTCCTCATGTCTTCTCCATGGTCATGCAAGTAAAACCACAGTGTCTCCCTTGCTGTATACTGTCTCTTAGTTCTAGTGGCTGAGACATTGGTCTGTATGGGTAGAGAGCATAATTGGAACACTTTTTCGGTCAGTTTCTCCACAATCAAAACAAGGGAGGGAGAGAGGCTTTCCTCGTATTGCTCGAGTCAGATAGCCAATTCATCTGCTGTTGGTCCCTCTTCTTCCTTCCATTCCAGTGCTGCCAAAAAGTTGGCATACGAGTTGGGTGTGTTCCGTATGAGCTTCCGCCACATGGGTATTGTGCATTGGACTTCATCTGGATCTGCAGGTAAGTGAACATTGTCTGAATCATCATAAATCAGTTCTCGCACAGCCAGTTCCTTCAAAAGCTGGATACCTTTATCCATGAGAGTCCATTTGCCTACCCCTGGTTGCAAAACAATATCATGCTTGATGGGATACCTTTCCATCACGCCTGACAGAAGACGTCTCCAGCAGATGGCACCCGAAGCACGAGTATGTTTGCTCAGCGTTTTCTCTCCATGGGAAGACAAAGTAAACCGTAAACTGATCAAGGATGTCTAACATATAGCGCCCAAAATGCGAGGATAGTGGAAACAGCATGTACAAAAACTGGGTTATTCTCACAGTCATTATCAGACAGTACAGATGGTAGAGACCCTTAATCACATGTTTATAGCCAATAACCAATGCAATAAAAAGCAAGTAAGGACTCATTCCACAGTTCTGATATCAACTCTGTGATGAAACGTAGCAACATTGTAATCATTTTCTTAAAGCACTGTCCGAAATTGTTGTTGTCTCAACCCTTTGTGCCCTACGTTGGGTGCCAAAATGACTGTGATAGTTTCAGTGGGCTAGAACTGGGCTAGCAGCCAACACAGCCATTCACCCACTTCCCCCACACCCAGGGGATAGGGGAGAGATTTGGGGAAAGGGTGAGGGAACTCATAGGTTCTCATAGGAATAAGAACAATTTAATATTAGAAATAAAAGAAAACTTAAAATAATACTCATATTAAAATAGTAGTGCTAATGATAATAGTGACAAAATATGCAAATGAGTGATACACAATGCAATTGCTTACCACCTGCCAACCAAGCCCGGCCAGTTCACAGATAACAATCCCGGAGGAGCGACAATCCTGAACTGAAACCTCAATCCTGGAAGAGTGTCAGCCCAAGCAAAAGCCAGAGAAAGCCAAAAGAGACCCTCACTAATATACTGGACATGACGTGTTATGGAATACCCCATTGGCATATCCAAATGCCAATTTAGCTTATTAATTTAAATATTCCTCACCCCCTTAGATCTTGTGCTTGTAGACTAGCAAAACATGAAGTCCTTCACATCCAGCAACAAAATTGCAAACACTGGTATGTTATCAGTGTCTCTCTCATAAGAAGTCCCAGGATGAAAAGCAAAATGCACCACTATTCTAGCTACTAAAACAAAACACAGCTCTGTTGCAGCTAAAAACCAGGACACACCTTTATAATAAGTGTGATGTTTATGGTATGGAATATACCTGTTAGCCAGCTTGGGTCAGCTGTTCTGGCTTTTGTGCCTCCTAGCTCAAGCACCTAAGCTGACTCAGTCAGTGAGGAGCCCAGCAGCAGCAATGGTAAATTCTTCACTTAGTTTGAGTGCTAGATTGAGGTGGGCAGGGGGTTTCCCGGAGCCAGGGAAACCCAGGGAGGAGCACAGGGACCCGTCAGGAGCCGGCAGCTATCGCGCACAAGGCTGATGCGGCTTGGGCATTGCCAGGATCAACCGTGGGACCCTAGGGAGTGCCAGCAACCAGGAGCACCGTGAACAATGTGTGGCATGGCAGAAAAGGCATGGCACAGCAGTTTCCACAGAAGGGAGCGCAAGAAGGGAGCTGCAAACTGCTCATTGGTCTACAGCCCAGGGAAATGATCTAGATCTCTGCCAAAATGGTGTGTACTTGCCTTGTCGGCGGCGACGGGAGAAATGACCATTCTGTAATGTCGGCAAGTCTCTCCTTTATTATTAGAAAGCTGCATGTTATATACACTTCTACTTCCGTACACGTATTCAGACACTACGAAGCTAATTACCATTGGCTAATAACATCAATCACATATGACCTCTCAGTCCAAGTGGTTCACTTTTATCTCGGTTCGGGTTCACTTCCTCGGTGTAACTTCCTGATCCTTCCCAGTCCTTCCCAGCTTGGATCCATCTTCCTTGATGTTTATTACTTTCACAAGTCCTTGACATTTCTTTGTTATCTTCCTTAGCACACAGCCGAAAGGGGCCTAGCTGGTATTACAGCCTTGAAGAATACAGACATGCAGAAGATCCTGTTTTCCCTTATATTCTAACATAGCTAGATTTTCTCATAACCCTTATTTTATAGACAATTTTCAACAAAGTTGCCCACATTTCCCCTGTTTCCTTTTTGTTTAAAAAGATTGACCTGTGTTCTAAAAATCATTTTTGTAACCAAATTTTGTAAGCAAACTGATTAAACAGAGTAGCAGAATATGCCACTAATGCCAATTAAATACACATGCCTTCAAAATCATTGCAATCATGACTTTAGGCCAATAGTAGAAAATCAATTGATGCTCTATTTTGTAAAATTTGGTGCCTCAGGCTATCTATGTCCTGGGCTAATTCAGCCAAAATCTGTGTGGTAGCATTAGATTATTTGACTATCCAACATGCCAATTTACCAATTATTGTAAGGGCATGGACTGTGTCCACTCCAGGGACTAGTGTGGCAAAAAATTTAGCTGTAAGTTCTCATAGCTCTGCTTAATCATTGCAGTCAGGTGAAAGGAATTGACCACTTCGTGTGAGCCTGTTTGTTGAAAAAAGACTGTGAGACCATGAAAACAAATCTAAACGCTAGCATAGCATTTCTATAGTGCTTAAAATTATCATTTGATTATGTCTAATTATATAGCTGCTAAAATTGTGTTTCATTAAATGTGATATTGCTATCAATACCTACATATCCTAAAAGCTTTTAAAATTATACAAAAACACTTATAAGACTCTAAAAGGATACAGCTTAAGGTCTTAAACCAATGCTAATTAACAAAATCTTAAAGCAGTAATAACTATAAACTTAAGACTATAACTATAAACTTAAGACTCTTTAAGACCCTTTCCTTCCCCCCCTTTTTTTTTTTTTTACATTTTAAACAATTTTAACCACTTCAACGATATGCTAATCATACAATAATTAAAGTCATGCAATGTTAAATCATAAACTATTAACTATTTGCTACAAGTTAACTCTAAATAGTATAACTTTAAACCATAAGTTTAAAAAGTGATATCGCTTTAAGGAGACACAGAGAAAACAGCAGGGAGGGGGGGTGAAAACCCCCTCGCAAGGAATGCGGTCTGACAGGTCCTGGTTGCTTAATGCAGGAATGTTGCTCGACAGGTCCTGGTATGTGGAATGTTACTCCCCCGGCTCGCCTCTGTGTAGTCGTCGCTCACCGCTGAGAAGCGGAGGGAGGAAGGAGGGGGAGAAGGGAGGGGGGGAGAAGGGGAGGGGGGAAGGAGGGGGAGAAAAGCGGAGAGAAGGAGGAGGGAGAAGGGAGGGGTGGAGAAGGGGAGGGGGGAAGGAGGGGGAGAAAAGCGGAGAGAAGGAGGAGGGAGAAGGAGGGGGAGAAGGGAGGAGGGGAGAGAAACGGAGGGGGCTCTGCTCCATTTTGGCTCGCCGGTCCCGGCCGATTGCGCAGCTCTTTTTTCACCGGGGAGAGCGGGGGAATGCCCTCCCGCCGGGTTCTTTCTGCACTACTCGCTGATTCCGTGCGCAGTTTCGCTGCCGCTGCTCCGAGCCACCGTCGCCGCGGGAGGGGGAAGGGAGAAAAGCGGAAAATGCAATCTCGCTGCTCCGGAGGTGGGAGAGATGAGAAACTCGATCCCTCCACCAGCGCCACTGATAAACCGTGGAAACAGCAGGCAGCATGGAAAGATTTTTGCAGCCAGCCAGTATCATATACTTTATTCTGATCGTAAGCAGCTGATGTTTGTATGGGACCTCTCTGCTCCGCCTGATACTGTAACAAGTTGTTATGAATCACTCTCCATGCTTTCTCTAGCTTCTTTGCAGTTTTCTCTCTATCTGTAACTTCTTCCAACAACTTTTCACCAAATTTAAGGAGCTCTTTCTTTAAATCTATATCTTTACTCTGCTTTTTCCTTACGAAGCAGGTAAATAAATAATAATATGTTGCTTGCCTCTTCATCTCTTAACAACGCTGTTTTGGCAGCTTTTTTGAGGTTTCTGCAACACGTATTAGCCAAACAACGTCTCTACGTTCATTTGGGGCGCGGCGTATTATTTTATTCGTACGCATATCGCCGTCCTGCTGCAGTAGGACCCGAACCACAGCATTGCCGGACCGTGGTACCAGTCAGGCCACGTCTGTACGCTCTCACCTGAAGTTTTCGGCGTGTCTGCACGCTTTTACCGTCCCTTTTGCGGTGTACCTTCTTTGCACGCTTTTGCCGTTTCTTTCTCGGTGGGACCTGTAACCCCTTAGGTGCTGGTGGAATTACGCTGCTAGAAATTCGAGACACATTGGTGTTATCACATCAGTAGTATCACGTCGTTAGTATCACGTTGATGGTATCACGTTGATGTTATCACGTCGTTAGTATCACGTCAGGGGTCACCATTTGTCGGCGGCGACGGGAGAAATGCCCATTCTGTAATGTCGGCAAGTCTCTCTTTTATTATCAGAAAGCTGCATGTTATATACACTTCTACTTCCATACACGTATTCAGACACTACGAAGCTAATTACCATTGGCTAATAACACTAATTACATATGACCTCTCAGTCCAAGTGGTTCACTTTTATCTCGGTTCGGGTTCACTTCCTTGGTGTAACTTCCTGATCCTTCACAGTCCTTCCCAGCTGGGATCCATCTTCCTTGATGTTTATTACTTTCACAAGTCCTTGACATTTCTTTGTTATCTTCCTTAGCACACAGCCGAAAGGGGCCTAGCTGGTATTACAGCCTTGAAGAATACAGACATGCAGAAGATCCTGTTTTCCCTTATATTCTAACATAGCTAGATTTTCTCATAACCCTTATTTTATAGACAATTTTCAACAAAGTTGCCCACATTGCCTCAGAGCCAAAACCAGAGTTCCTGCAGAGAAATCCCATGAGAGGGATGATGCATCCACCCAGATGGAACTGGTAAAGAAGGAGACATCAGTACAGGCAGCAGGCTGTAGTGAATGTCTAGACCCTTTTCCTGGTGAAAAGGTAAGTACCTGTGTAAGGTGTGCACAGGTCAATGTTCTCTTGTGTCAGGTGGCCAAACTCCAGGAAACAGTTAAAAGGCTGAGCAGTATTAGAGCAGCTGAGACAGAGATAGATAGGTGATAGCGAGGTGATAGATAGCGAGCACCACTTCTGCAGTGAATACCCCTGAGAATGAGGCACCTTGGACCCTGGTGACTCACAAAAGCAGGACTCTGCTCCAGTCACCACCCTCCAGCATTACAATCAAAACCAGATATGATACTTTAACAGCTATAGACATCCACAAGCAAGGTCTGCAAGAGGAAACTCTTCCAGTAGCCCACAGTAGACATTGTAAAAAGAAATGGTGAGTGCTCAAAGTGATTGACTCACTGTTAGAGGGCACTGAGGCATCTATCTGCTGACCTGACAGGGAGTCATGAGAAGTATGCTGCCTACTGGGAGCCAAGATCCATGATATTGCAGAGAGGGTGCCACAACTTTTCAAGAGCTCGGATTACTATCCACTGTTGCTCTTTCACGTGAGCATGAATGACACTACAAGCCAGAATCTGGGCAAAATCAAGGAAGACTAAAAAACCCTGGGGATGCAAGTGAAAAATACTGGTGCCCAAGTCATGTTTTCCTCCATTTTACCAGATGGAAGAAAAGGGGCAGCCAGAAACAAACGCATAATGCATATCAACTCCTGGTTACGTGGTGTTGCATGAAAGGGGTGGTAAAGTAATTTGGCGTTCCAGTTCACCCTCAGATAACTGGCCGAGCTGGGGGTGGCTAGGCTTAGATCTTGAGTGATGCTCAATTTAGCACTACGAGTCCAACAACAGCGGATTCACTCTAGTGCACTGCACTCCCATACTCACGATTTATGGACTCTCACAGCTAAACCTGCAGAATTTAGCAGTGTCCAGCTGAGCACGGGTCAGTTGGGGTGGCTGGTTAGAGACAGACACAATTTTATGTGACACTACAAGTCCAAGTGCATTAATTCCAGATTCATTCGATAGTGCCCTGCACCGGCCGTCCAGTCACAATCTATGGACTTTCATGGCCTATCAGGTGGCACCCAGTGAGAAAATGTGCAGCAAGTCAGTAAACGAATAAGACACTTTAATAAAGCAACAGGAATAATCCAGATTCCTATGGATTGACAGTGATAATCTATTGTCTGCAGAGGTAAATGCAAGCATTAAAGTTACAAATTACTAAAAAGAGCTGAGTTACTAAAATAATTCTCTAGAGATTTCTAAGTCTCCGAGAAAGTTCTCGGGGCAGTATAAATCTTATCCAAAGGCGTCCCTATGGGGAGGAAGAGAGGCTCAGCCCATCGGCTGATCCCAGAGGTCTGTGATGGTATCTTCCCTGACTGGTCCATGATGGTCTCTTCCCTAATTCCCCCTTTCTTTGGATTATTTTTATATTATTTTTTACCTTCAAGGTGGAGCTTGAGTGACTCTAGTCATACTTTTACTGTGATTGGTAAATACTCTTCGGTTTCCCTTTTAAGGTAGAAGTTACCAAAACTTAGAGTGTATGTTCAATAAGGGGGAAGGGGGAGGGTTATGGAGTTATGCTTTGTGTAGCTGTAATTCAAGGTCCACACAAGGAAGATATTTGTCTAAGGGGTGCCAGCTGTCGGTCCAGGGTCACAAGTAGACAATACATCAGCCCCATGGTGCCAAAACTGCATTAGATACAGGAGTTGATGAAGAAGACTTCACTTTTTGCCATCTCTCATGCTGATAAGCAGACTAGGCTCGGAAGGGAGGTGATCTTTGAGGAATCCTTAGCAAACCAGCTGTATTTTTCCCCTGGGATCTTCTTTGACATTATACCTTTCCCTAGTGTGTGGACATGGCTGTTTTCTGATTTTTAAGTTACCTCCAGTAATTATTCCACACATGGCTGGTACCATCGTGTGAGTTTTGGCTTTTACGATAATTGAACATTCTTTGAGGACTATAACCTGTTAGGGAGGGATAGAATCTACCTGTCAAGAAGAGGCAAGGGAATATTTGGGAGCAGGCTGGCCAACTTGATGAGGTGGCCTTTAAACTGAAGTACATGGGGGGTGGGGGTCAAAAATGGCAATGCTTGTGCCATTGTATCCAACTGGGGAACAAGTCAGGTCAACCAGAGCAGAGATAAATATTCCTTAGCAGCCTGCCATGATGAGAACCAGAAGGCCAACCATCTCAAGAGCGTGTACAGATATGGTGGATCCTCCTGCACCCCTCCAGGGAAACCTACATACTTGAATAAACTAAAGTTGTTGGGGGAGAAGAACCTCAATCCACTCCACTCCTGTGAATTTGGTGCCAGTGCCAGCAACAGATGTCCAGAGCCTGGAAAAGGATCACAGGTTGGCAGGGGAGCACCAGCTTCATCAGGGGCCTAACTTAAATGCCTCTATACAAACACACACATCATGGGAAATAAACAAGAGGAGTTGAAGACATGCGCATGCCTGCAGGGCTATGACCTGATTGGCATCACGTGGTGGGATGGCTCCTATGACTGGAGTGTGTGAGTGGAAAGCTACAGGCTCTTTAGGAAGGACAGGCAGGGGAGATGAGGAGGTGGTGTCGCCCTCTATGTCAATGACCAGCTAGAGTGTATGGAGCTCTGCCTGGAGATGTGTTGTAAATCACTAAGAGATATTGTACAATCAAAGGCTTTTAGCAGAAAGCAGCGAGGGTATTGAAATGGCTCAGGCCGCAACTTAGGCCCTTGACATGAGTCAGAGTGGATTAACAGAAGTCTGCAAGAGGCCTACTTTCCCTTGAGAACTTCAGACAAAACTACTTTAATCAAGCTGGGAAAAAGAAGGGAGCTGGAAATCACGAAGTAGGGAGTATCCTGTTGATGTCCTTGGGACCTGAACAGAGCAACACCACCTGTTATAACAAAGAGAAAGTTCCCAAGAAAATTAATGAGCCAATCAGTGTGGGGTTTTGAGAATATGCATAAGCTTAATTAACTGCTGTATATAAGGAGCATATATGTAATCAATAAACGGAAGTCTGCTGATTCTCATATTGAGCTATCCGGGTCTTCTCTCCATCGTGACAAATGGCGCCCGAACAGGGACCCTAAAGAGGGTGAGGATGGGACTCTAAAGAGAGCGAGGATCGGACCTTACAGAAGGCATCCTGCGGCCACGACACGACGGAAATCCGTATCGGTCCCTTTTTGCAACGAGGGAGACTGCAAGAGGCTGGCACCTCCGAAGTCCAGGAAGCCACCTAAAGAGGGGTCCTGCTGAACGCACGGCCTAGGTCTTGCAAAAGGTTGCAAAACAGCGCTGATTAATAGGTATGGAAAATAGACAAGCGGATGATTTGCTCAAATGCTTTTTAGAAAAGCGGAGTACCCCAGGGATTAACTGTAAAAAGGAACTTCCTGAACTTTTGGCATATGGGGTCGCGAAAGGTTGTTTTTGAGAGGGAAGAATGGCGAGCATTAGGGAATAAGATTTTTGATGCAGTTATTCAAAATGATAAGGTAGCCAAAAAATTAATGAAGCCATGGCAGATGGTGATTAATGCTTTAGCTCAGCATGAGGCAGAGCAGAAGGCTGCTGCTGCGGCATCACAGCGTTTAGGTGCGCCCCGGGGGGGGGAAAGGGAAAGCTGCTCGTTGCCACCATCGGTGAGACAGTTTACCATGCAAGCGTCTGGTTTTGGGGACATGGTGTCACCACCTACGCCAGTGCCTTTTCCTCCCCCCCTGCTCCGTTCGCTACCACCGGTTTTCCTTCCCCCACCGCTGCTCTCCCCCCCGCTGCCCCTCCTGCTTCTCTCCCCACTGCTTCCCCCCCTGCTTCTCTCCCCACTGCTTCCCCCCCGCTTCTCTCCCCCCCGCTGCCCCTCCCGCTGCTCCTGCCTCTTCTCCCCTTGCTGTTCCCCCTGCCCCTCCCCTTGCCATTCCCCCTGCCCCTCCCCTTGCCGCTCCCCTTGCCCCTCCCTCTGCCCCTCCCCTTGCTGCTCCCCTTGCACCCCCCCTTGCCCCTCCCCTTGATGCTTCCCCCACTCCAATTGCGCAGGCGCTGGTCCTGCCGAAGGTGCCTTCTCCTGAATGGTGGCCACTGGCCACTCCTCCGCCGGAGTATATTCCATCAACACCCCAAGCAAATACTAATCCTTTTTTTGGGGAAGGTCAAAGGGTAGCTCAGGAACGGGAAGAATTTTGGAAGGAGATTGCAAAGCACGTTATTGCTGAGGGGGATACAGAAACTGCCAGAGAGCTTGCTCATGCATTTCCGGTAGAATATTCTGGCCCCGATCCACAGGGCCAAATAAAAGTTACGCTTAAGACTCTCGATTGGAAATTATTGACCCAACTGCTTGCTACTGTTAATGAATCAGGCATAAAAGGAGAGCTGACTCGCCAAATGTTAGATTTTCTGTGGGGATCTATCTTATTACTTCCGAGTCATATTCGGAGCATCACAAAACTTATATTAACACAGCACCAGCAAATACTATTTGGGGCACATTGGCAAGCACTCTGTCAGCAATCTGTGGCAATGCAGCGGGTAGCAGGGGACCCACTGCATGGAATTACATTAGAGGAACTCATGGGAGTAGGACCATATATAAGGATAGAGGCACAAGCACTATTAGGACCAGATAAAGTACGGGAGTCCATGAGATTGGCACGTGGTGCACTCGATCAAATAAAGCAGCCAGGAGGCGCCCCATCATATATGGGAATTAAGCAGGGAATAGAAGAGCCGTTTGGCACTTTTATTGATCGAGTGGCTGGCGCCCTTATTGCGGCTGGAGTTCCAGAACATTTGCATGGTGCTTTGCTAAAACAGTGCGCCATCCAAAACTGTAACCCCATCACGCGAGGCATATTAGTTACACTGCCCGGGACATGGACAATTGAGGAAGCTTTAGAAAGAATGTCACAAATCCCTGTAGGACCTCAAGCTATGTTAGTGAATGCTATAAAAGAGCTAGGTAAGGGACTTACACAACAAGCAGAAGCATCTCAAAATCAAGTCCTTGCTGCTCTTGCACCTTTGCAATACCAAAAAGGCGGCACCACACGCCCCAATATTCGTCTACGGTGCTTTTGATGTGGTGTCTTTGGTCATATACGAAGAGCATGTAACTCCGTAACAGTATGGTGCCAACACTGCCAGTCCGACACCCATGCCAGCGCAGCGTGTAAAAGATCACGATCGGGAAACGGGAAGCCGAGCGGAAAAGCCCGCCCCGCGACAACTCCAAGAGCGGCAATATTTTCAGCGAATCAGGAACCCGCCAGCGGCACAGCGACAGTAGCGATGAACAACCCTTTCCTCTCCTACCCGCAACCCGAGGGAGCCTCGGGATGGACTTGGCAACCGCAATAGACATTACCCGACCACAGCGGGTTCCCACTGGAGTTAAAGGACCTATTGTGATAAACGGTAAAGCTGTTGGCGCATTGCTTATAGGCCGTTCCTCGGCCTCTATGGAAGGACTACAGGTGCTTACTGGAGTAATTGATGCAGATTTCACCGGAGAAATACAAATTATGTTGCAAACCCTCTTCCCTCCATGTTTTATTGAGCGAGGTACCCAGTTGGCCCAATTGGTTCCGTTTCCAGTGCTCACCCCAAAATTGGAACCACTGAATTCAATTGAGAGAGGCGATAAAGGATTTGGGTCTACGGGACCAACTGCCATGCTAACTGTGGGTCTGAAAACTCGACCGCGCTGTACAGTAACAGTAGCATATCAGGGACAATCAATTACCCTCATGGCACTGCTTGACACGGGCGCTGATGTATCCATTATAAGCAGCTATAACTGGCCACAACATTGGCCCACCTTTGACTCAGATGCTACAGTTACGGGGGTAGGAGGACTCACTATTGCACGCAAGTCGCCCCCATTGCAATGGACAATAGACGATCAAATAGTGAACTGCTGTGTCTCCATTATCCCTTTACCACCCAGTGTTGCTGCCCTTGTGGGAAGAGACATTCTTGCCCAAATGGACATGATGCTCACTACCAACACGCCTTTTTAGGAGTGGCCATTGCTTGGACTTTCCCTATCCCAATCCGGTGGAAGACTGAGCATCCGGTTTGGGTTGAGCAGTGGCCACTGAAAAGGGAAAGTCTGGAACAAGCTCATGCCTTGGTTAAGGAGCAGTACAGCCAGGGACATCTGCAGCTGTCAACAAGTCCATGGAATACGCCAATTTTTGTAATCCAGCAATGTTGCCAGAAGGATGGCCAGTGCTTGCTGTTGACCTCAAAGACTGTTTTTTCACAATATCTTTGCATGAGGCAGACAAGCAACGTTTTGCCTTCACCCTTCCTGCAATTAATAGGGAAGGCCCTGCTCAGCGATTCGAATGGACGGTACTCCCACAAGGCATGCGTAACTCAACAACCCTCTGTCAGCTCTATGTGGACTCTGCCTTGCAACCAATTCGAAAAGCGTTCCCAGACACTATTATTTACCATTATATGGACGATATTTTGCTAGCCCAAAACCAGCCATTTACGGAACAGCAACAAGAGTTTTTACAAGATACATTGAAGGCAAAAGGTTTACAAATAGCACCGGAGAAGGTGCAAACTACTGCCCCATGGACATATCTCGGATGGAAAATTACCGAGAGTGTTATTCAGCCACAAAAACTGACAATTCATACAAATATCCGCACCTTGCATGATGCACAAAAACTCATGGGCGATCTTCAATGGCTCCGTCCTGTAGTGGGTTTCCCCAATGAACTTTTAAACGAACTGCGTCCACTGTTAAAGGGTACCAGTCCCTCTCAGCCAGTCGTTCTCAATGATGCTCAAAAGAAAGCATTGCAATCCATTGCGGACCAGGTTGCAACAAGTGTCACGGCACGACGCGACCCTCAACTATCGCTCGACGTTATGGTCCTTTGTGGTCAGCAGTTTTTATTAGCCGCCATCACACAATGCAAAATAATGAAAACGGAGGAGCCCCCTAAGGACATAAGGATATTGGAATGGATCGCCCCATCATTACAACCTCACAGAACTGTTCAAGGAAATGTGGTGACGCTAGCAGACCTGATTCAAAAAGCGCGCCTCCGCATATTACAAATTGATGGGACAGTGCCGAGAACTATTTGGATACCCATTTCGTCGAAAGATCTGGACTGGTACCTCCTTAACTCACCAGAGCTTCAAAAAGCCCTCCTTGATGGAGGACCCTTGATAAGTGTACAGTCATTATCGGTGCCTGCGCTAGCATGGATGACCAACCATAGATGGATTCAAAAGCCAAAAAGGGCTCGGGAACCATTAGACAACGCAATCACAGTTTTTACAGACGCAGGGAAGAAGTCAAGAAAAGCAGCAATAACATGGAAAGATGCTGCTGACTGGAAGCACCAAATACTAGATGCAGCACCCGATGATTCCTTACAAACATTAGAACTGTATGCTGTTGCCTGGGCTCTTGGGAACTGGAAAGATACTCATCTTAATGTTGTCTCAGACTCTCTTTATATTGTAGGGATCGCCAACCGAATTGAAGAGGCGACCTTGCGCGATGTAAAGAATAAGAGACTGACGACGCTATTGATAAGCATGCAGTTAGCTGTAGCAGAGCGCACTGAGGCTTATACAGTGTTGCACATTAGAAGCCATATGGGAACAGACGGTTTGGGCGAGGGAAATGATCGAGCTGATCAGCTTGTAGCTGCAATTGCCCAACCACCGCTATCTGTCCATCAGCAGGCACGAGAGGCGCATGCCACATTCCATCAAAATGTGAAAGGTCTAGCTCGAAGTTATGATATCTCTATGAGAGAAGCACAAGCTATAGTTAAAGCTTGTCCCATATGCAGTTTTCACAATCAAGGTGTGGGGGTAGGCTGCGGTGTCAACCCCAGAGGACTGAAGGCCAATGAAGTTTGGCAAATGGACGTCACCCATGTTCCAGCTCTAGGATGTCTTAAGTACCTCCATGTGTCAATTGACACCTATAGTCACCTTATATGGGCAACGCCTCAACCTGGTGAGAAGACTAGAGATGTGCGTCGGCATCTTACCAGTTGCTTTGCAGTCATGGGAGTTCCCGGCACGATTAAGACGGACAACAGACCGGCTTACAGCAGCAAAGCCTTACAAACATTCCTCCAAAACTGGAACGTTGCCCACGTCACCGGAATCCCACATTCTCCGACAGGCCAGGCCATTGTGGAACGAGCTAATGGGACCATAAAAAAGTATCTAGATAAATTTAAGGACATTGTGGACCCTAAAGAGAGAGTTATAAAGGCTCTTTTTGTATTGAATCATTTATGTGTGTTTGGGGAAGAAAAGGAACCCCCTATAATTATAACAAAGAGAAAGTTCCCAAGAAAATTAATGAGCCAATCAGTGTGGGGTTTTGAGAATATGCATAAGCTTAATTAACCGCTGTATATAAGGAGCATATATGTAATCAATAAACGGAAGTCTGCTGATTCTCATATTGAGCTATCCGGGTCTTCTCTCTGTCGTGACAGAGATGGATGAGGAGCCGAATGGGAGTTTAAGGGTCAGGATCAGAAGGAGGACAGGGACAGGTGTCATTACAGTAGGAGTATGCTACAGGCCACCCAACAGGGAAGACCAAGCAGATGAGGCCCTCTGTAAACAGATAAGAGCAGCATCACATGCCCAAGCCCTGGTCCTCATGGGGGACCTCAGCCACCCTGATATCTGTTGGAAGGACAACACAGCAGGGTTTAATCAATCCAGGAGGTTCCTGGAATGTGTTGATGACAACTTCCTCCTTCAAGTGATCAAGGAGCCGATGAGGAGAGGTGCTATGCTGAACCTTGTTCTCACCAACAAGGAGGGGCTGGTGAGGAATGTGAAGATCAAGGGCAGTCTTGGATGCAGTGACCACAAAACGGTGAAGTTCAAGATCCTTAGGGCAGCAAGGAGGGTGCAGGGCAGGCTCACTGTCCTGGACTTCAGGAGAGCAGACTTTGACCTTTTCAGGGACCTGCTGAGTAGAGTTCCACAGGATAAAGCCCTGGAAAGAAGAGGGGCCCAAGAAAGCTGGTTAATATTCAAGGATCACCTCCTCCAAGCTCAGGAGCGATGCATCCCAACAAAGAGGAAGTCAGGCAAAAACACTAGGAGGCCTGCATGGAGGAACAAGGAGCTCCTGGACAAACACAAAGACAAAAAGGAAGCCTACAGAGGGTGGAAGCAAGGACAGGTAGCCTGAGAGGAATACAGGGAAATTGTCTGAGCAACCAGGGATCAGGTTAGAAAAGCTAAAGTCCTGGCAGAATTAAATCTGGACAGAGACATCAAGGCCAACAAGAAAAAAATTATAGGTATGTTGGGGATAAAAGGAAGACTAGGGAAATGTAGGCCCCCTCCAGAAGGAAATGGGAGATCTGGTCACCTGGGATATGGAGAAGGCTAAGGTATTCAATTACTTCTTTGCCTCAGTCTTGACCAACAAGTGCTCGACTCACATCCCTCAAATTGCAGAAGGCAGAGGCAGGGACTGGGAGAATGAAGAGCTGCCCACTGTAGGAGAAGATCAGGTTCAAGACTATCTGAGGAACCTGAAGGTGCACAAGTCCTAAGAGAACTGGCTGATAAAATTGCCAAACCGCTCTCCATCACATTTGAAAAGTCATAGCAGTCTGGTGACGTTACCACAGACTGGAAAAGGGGTAACATAACCCCCAGTTTTAAAAAGGGAAACAAGAAAGATCTGGGGGACTTCAGGCCGGTCAGTCTCACCTCAGTGCCTGGAAAGATCATGGAGCAGATCATCCTGGAAACTATGCTAAGGCACATGGGAAATGAGGAGGTGATTGGTGACAGCCAATATGGCTTCACCAAAGGCAAATCGTGCCTGACCAATTAGGTGGCCTTCTATGATGGAGTTACAGCATTGGTGGATAAGGGAAGATCAACTGATGTCATGCACCTGTGCAAGGCATTTGACAGTGTCATGCACAACATCCTTGTCTCTAAGTTGGAGAGGCATGGGCTGGATGGATGGGCCACTCAGTGGATAAGAATTGGCTGGATGGTCACACTCAAAGAATTGCAGTCAATGGATCAATGCCCAAGTGGAGACCGGTGAGGATTGGCATCCCTCAGGGGTTGGCAATGGCACTGGTGATGTTTAATGTCTTTGTTGGCAACATGGGTAGTGGGATTGAGTGCACCCTCAGCAAGTTTGTTGGTGACACCAAACTGTGTAGTGCGATTGACACACTGGAGGGAAGGGATGCCATCCAGAGGGACCTCGACAGGCTTGAGAGATGGGCCTGTGCTAACTTAATGAAGTTCAACAAGGCCAAGTGCAATGTCCTGCACCTGGGTCAGAGCAACCCCAAGCACAAATACAGGCTGGGCAGAGAATGGATTGAGAGCAGCCCTGAGGAGGACTTGGGGGTACTGGTAGATGAGAAGCTCAACATGAGCCAGCAATGTGCGCTTGCATCCCAGAAGGCCAACTGTATCCTGGGCTGCATCGAGAAGCGTGGCCAGCAGGTTGAGGGAGGTGATTCTGCCCCTCTGTTCTACTCTTGTGAGATCCCACCTGCAGTACTGCATCCAGTTCTGAGGCCCTCAACATCAGAAGGACATGGGACCTCCTGGAGCAAGTCCAGAGGAGGGCCATGAGGATGATCAGAGGGCTGGAGCACCTCTCCTATGAGTACAGGCTGAGAGAGTTGGAGCTGGAGAAGACAAGGCTCCGGGGACACCTTATAGTGGCCTTCCAGTACCTGAAGGGGCCTACAGGAAGGCTGGGGAGGGACTTTTTTCAAGGGCAGGTGGTGACAGAACAAGGGGTAATGGCTTTAAACTGGAAGAGGGTAGTTTTAGATTAGATATTGGGAAGAAACTCTTTACCGTGAGGGTGGTGAGACACTTGAACAAGTTGCCCAGAGAAGTTGTGGATGCCCCCTCCCTGGAAGTTTTCAAAGCTAGGTTCGATGAGGCTTTGTGCAGCCTGGTCTAGTGGAAGGTGTCCCTGCTCATGACAGGGAGGTTGGAGCTAGATGATCTTTAAGGTCCCTTCCAACCCATACCAATGTATGATTCTATGATTCTTACATTTTAGATTAATTACTACTAGTATTCTTGAGAGATATATATTATATACACACACACAGATACACATAGATATTATTCCCTTAGTTCATGGGTCATGTCTCCAAAACATGTATTGAGTTCGTTTAATCCATAACTTTGGGTTACCATTCTGTGATTCTATGACTAAAAACTGCTAACGGTCTGCATACCATGACTGCCGTATTGTTCTATCCCTGTGAAACTATGACACCTGGGTAACTAGAGTTGTCAAACTTCCACAATAGGTTTTTGAATACACAGTGCATAGTGCCGAGTTTAAGGAAAAGGCACAGCTTACACTTAACCTGTCTTAATCTTTATACTATCAGTTTTTCACCTTCAAATCTGCTTGTCAACAGCTTTGACATGAACATTATTATTCCCCTTTTATGGTTTGAGAAACCTACTTAAAAATGAAGCAACTTGCTGAAGGCATGAGTCTACTGCCATACAGCAACTCTTCAGCATTTATCAAATATCCAACTTATATTCAGGTCCCAGGCCACACGTGTTGCTCACTCAGTACTTCTGAAGCCTGCTGGGGATCACTGGTCCAAACCATCAGTTTCCAAACTGGTGGTATAGTGACTCATAGCAGCATATATGCTAATTCTCAAAGCAAGCATTGCTATTGCTTTCATGATATCAACAGAGCACAACTAAAGCTTCTTTCTATGGTGACTATAGTTTCCCTGTTCAAAATGGTGACTTTTAAATTTGGGGGTCCAGTGAGGGGTCTCAAGCATTCCAACATTTCATTCTTGAGTTTTAAAATAGTCTGCACCATGATTTTCTTAGTTTTTTTTCTTTTTCTTTTTCTTTTTTTTTTTTAATGCTATGCTGCCCTGAACTCTTTACAAAATACGTTCTTGTCTGGATTCCTGATTGTGATAGCCTGCTGCTCAGAGTGAGAATCATCACCATATTTTCTCTAATAATGTTGCTACCAGAAGAAAACTGGAGATACCTTACTAAACTCACCATCCTCTTGAAAAAATGCAGTTGAAACTCTGCACCTTCTCTTTAAGCATCCATCTGAGAGCAGTTCTACAAAGTATTCAGTGTCATTGCCTATAAAAGGATTGGTGTGTGGCTTTAATTTTGGTGTGTAGTTACAGTCAATGCCCCAAAAAAATGAGACAATAAATGTCTGAGGAAAAGTGTTTTGCTAAAAATATTCCTTTTCAAAATAAAGACAATCATATCAATTAAGTCTCTTATTTACAGATTTTCATTAAGCCTTTAAGTGTTTCAGGTACTTTAGAAGTGAAACAAATTGTTTGTGGAAACTGAAGCACAGAAATTTCCAACAACATGCTTAATGTCACAAATCCTAGGGAACAAAAGCACTAGGAATAGAAAGTAATACCCTACTCCCTGACTCCACTAGCTTTTCCCTGTGTTAATGTACTGGCTTGGCATGGCAAAGTTTTGGTAGCGGGTGGGCATAGGGGTGGCTTCTGTGAGAATCTACCAGAAGCTCCCCCCATGTCCGACACAGCCAATGCCAGCCGGCTCCAAGATGGACCCACCGCTGGCCAAGGCCGAGCCAACCAGTAACGCCTCTGTGATAACAGAATTAAGAAAAAAAAAAAAAAAAGAGAAGAGAGGAAAAAAAAGCTGTTCACTTTGCAGTTAGAGAGAGAGAGGAGTGAGAAGATGTGAGAGAAACAAACCTTGCAGACACCAAGGTCAAGGAAGAATAAGGGGGAGGAGATGCTCCAGATGCCGGAGCAGAGATTCCCCTGCAACTTGTGGTGAAGAGCATGGTGAGGCATGATGTCCCCCTGCAGTCCATGGAGGTCCATGGTGGAGCAGATGACCACCTGTAGCCCATGGAGGAGCCCACGCCGGAGCAGGGGGATGCCTGAAGGAGTCTGTGACCCCGTGGGAAGCCTGTGTTGGAGCAGGCTCCTGTCAGGACCTGTGTCTCCCATGGAGAGAGGAACCTATGTAGGAGCAGGTTTGCTGGCAGGACTTGTGATCCCGTGGGGGACCCACGCTGGAGCAGTCTGTTCTTGAAGGGATACACCCCATGGAAAGGACCCATGCTGAAGCAGTTTGTGAAGAACTGTCGGTCATAAGTAAACTGCCTTGTAATTCCTTTTACATTAAAATTCAAATTTCATATTCTTCAGGTAAAGTTAGTGCAATCCTTTTTACAAGTCATTATCAAAGATCTTTAATTCAAGTTATGTTTTATAACAAAAAAATATTTAAAAGAATTATTTCTGGGAAATAGGATGGCATTACCTTCAATATCAAGATCTTACATAATGAGAACACTTTCCCCCAACTGTCATTTCAAAATATCTTTGCCATTTACTCAGATGTGGCTGCAGCTGTATGAAGAATTTATCTTTTAATCACACTCAAGAGAGATGTTCTATTGAGAAACAGAAAATAAAAATATGAAGTCTCCTCTATTTGTCTTACTAGTAAGGTAAGATATAAATCACTGCATGAAAGGACAAATCCATCCTAGAGCTCTTGCTGTAGCTTTGTTTTTCCAGTTCTGGTTCACAAAGATTTTGAAACAGTGTTATCCATCCTGTATAACCTGTGAGACACAACTCCTCCCCCAGAATAATGCTTATTATAGAAGAGGCCCTTTGTGGGTAAAAAAAATCTCCAGGGAACCTTGAAAGATGAACCAAGCTGCTAGAACACCCAAATGGAAAGCAGGGTCCCACTAAGGAGTTAGCAAAGCATTACTAACTGAACTGTATTTAGCCTTGAAACAGCAATCTTCTGTATACAAAAGAATCTCAGAAGTTAAAGCCATTTTTCAGACAAAATCATTTTCCCAAGATCTCTATACACGTCAAGTGACTTTCCCCTTCTATTGTCTTCATAAAACTATTCTTCTTCCATTCAAATCTGACAAGAAAAACAAGCCTTGAAAGAAAGCTTCTTTGTCTGCAGGAAAGTTATAGCAGCACAGGAACCATCTACAGGGGTTGTAACTTAGGGAAACATAAACCTTGGTAAACCACAGAGTGCTCCACCCTCAAAATGCAATTCTCTAAGCCTTGGATTTAATGTTATAATCAGGTTGCATGCCATAGAGAAGAGATATGTGAGCAAATTACTGGCAGTAGAGGTTAATTGCTTTTTTCCCCAAAAAAATGTAGGGAAAGAAGGCTATCTTGACAGAGATTACCACTTGCCATGGATTTCAAGGGAAAATTGGCATCTGCTTTAATCATTTATAATGATGTCATTTCAACATCCTTAATTATTAATATTTTCACTTGTAATTAAGATGGATTTGAACTGTAAGCTATTATGACAGTTCATCACCTTTCATGGGCTATGCTGAGCACAGCACTACTCTGCAACACAGATTCTTAATTTTTGTATCAGTATAATACAGTGGTTTAGCTGAAGGTAAAGATTGAAAGGGGACTCCTATTTTAAGAGAGACTGCAAATAAATGTTGTATTTGCTAATACAAGTGCAGAGAAATTAAGCTATTGACGTACTCAGAATGCGAAGGCTGGCCATGTACACACAAGAGAGATTAATAATGCTCTAGGGATAGTAAAAAATGGTTACAATTTCTCTGGTGTTAAAATTGAATAGCTGAAAACTACCTCAGGAGGAACATGCTGTGCCTAGCAAGACTTGAGATATGGACACTTTGTTTATACAGGAAAGTTTAATTTAAGTTATATTTCAGTCATATTTAACTTGTTACGAAGTTAGCTAAGCTATGACTTCATAGTTAGTTGTTATCTTCATGAACACTGTCTTCCAGGCTATAACACTGTTACAGATGGTGCTTGCCACTGGCTCTGTCCCCAGTTTGGGAGCTAGGCTGGTGCCTCGTGGCAGCTGCTGCTGCTGCTCTCAACACCAAGAATCCAGGCTCAGCCAAGGAGGTAGCTGGAGGAATCTCCTCCTCGCTCTTCCACTCACAGCTGAAGTTAAGATATAGAGCAAGAGCCTTTTCCACACTTACACTGAAGAGGACAGCCCATCTAATGGTAACTTTTACCCAGTTTGACCCTTAAAAAACCAAAACAATCAAGCAAACAAAACCAACAAACAGATTCTGTTCCAGTCATATTTCCTTTGAATAACATCCATCCAGACTTGTGGAATGACCACAGCCAATTCCCCAGCCAAGATCATACACTGAGCTTTCCGTAACTCCAGTTGAAACTGAAGCCACCATTGTCCAGAATTAAGATAAAACATGGGAGTGTCTCCAAACTACAGATAGCAGCCCTGCTAATTTGTCCTGGTTTTTAGCTGAAACAGAGCTGGGTTTCTTTTTAGTAGCTAGAATAGTGCTGCCTTTTGCTCTCAGCCTGGGACATGTTATGAAACAATGAGAACATACCAGTGTTTGCATTTTTGTCACTGGAAGTGAAGGACTTCATGTTTTGTTAGTTTATAAAAGTAAGATCTAAGGGGGTGAGGAATATTTAAATTAATAAGCTAAATTGGCATTTGGATATGCCAATGGGATATTCCGTATCATATAATGTCATGTCTAATATATTCATGAGGGGCTCTTCCTCTTTTGGCTCTCTGACTTTTGCTCGGGCTTTCGCTCTTCTGGGATTGCGGTTTTGTTGCTCCTCTGGGATCGTTATCTGGGAACGGGCCAGGTTTAGTCAGTGGGTGGTGAGCAGTTGCACTGAGTATCACTCATTTGTATATTTTGATACTGTTATCATTATCACTACGATTTTAATATTAGTATTATTTTAATTTTTCTTTTATTTCTATTATTAAACTGTTCTTATCTCAGCCTACGAGTCTCCTTATTCTTGCCTCTCAATCCTCTCCCCTATCCCCTGGGGGTGGGGGGGAAGTGGGTGAACAGCTGTGTTGGCTGCTAGCCAAGGGCTAGCCCAGTGAAACTATCACAATCATTTTGGCGCCCAACGTCGGTCAGAAAGGGTTGAGATAAAGACAGTATCAGAAAGTGCTTTAACAAAATGATTACTATGTTGCTATATTTTATCAGGGGGTTGTCATCAGAACTGTGGGATATGACTCCTTACTTGCTTTTTATTGCATTGATCATTGGCTATAAAAATATAATTAAGGGTTTTTCCATCTGTTCTGTCTGACAGTAACTGTGAGACTAGCCCAGTTTTTGTACGTGCTGTTTCCACCATCCTCGCATTTTGGGCGCTATCTGTTAGAGACCCTTGACTAGTTCACGATTTATCTTGTCTTCCCGTGGAGACGGCGCGCTGATCTGGCCTCTTCGGCACTCGGGCGTCATCTTCTGGGGACTGCTGTAAATTACACCTTCAATTTTTTTTCTCCTTGGGAAGCCAACGTATTACTCGGACCTTTCTGTACACAGAGTTTAGCAATAACTGCACCTCTTAAGTTCTCTCTGGGGAGCAAATTTACAAAGGGGATGGCTTTTGACAATTTTACTTTCTCTGCCAGGACAAAGATGAAAGAGTTTGAGAGTATTAATTATTCTTGGGATAGTATGAACATTTTCTTTCTATTGCTGGGCCTCCTGAGAGTTTTTCGAGTGTTGTTTAAGATCAAGAAACTATTTAGGTATGTCACTCCGGGAATAACCTCTGCAATAAACACTGTGGTCACAGAAATGCCTTCAACTAGCGATGCAGATACTGAAACCCCTGCAACCAGCGATGCAGCTACTGAAACCTTTGCATCAGATACTGTGGCCACTCCAAGGCCCATGACAAGAACTGTAACTATTCAGACCCCGAAAACAGATATTCCAGCTATACAGACCCCAGTAACAAAGTGTAGTTATTCAAAATCGAAAAACAGATACTGCAGCTACACAAACCTCAGCAGCAAGAAATGTAGCTATTCAAACCCAGCCAACCAATCCTCTGACTTGTACTGCAGCTGCTCAAAATCCCATAGCACATACTGCAGCTACTCAGACGCAGGTTACAGACCCCCCCCCCCCTCCTCCCCCCAGCTCGCACTGTGGATACTCAATTTCCAATGACAAATATTGCAGCTACTCAGACCCTGGTGGAGAGTCCTGTTGTTCCAGTTTTGACAACTGCAGCTACTCAGACCTCGATGACAAGCACATCAACTACTCAAACTTTGGTGGAAAGTGATGAACCTGAGCTAGAGGACAAACCGGTGCCAGAAATAATTGCCCCTATACAGAAAAGAAAGCATAAAAAGAAAACAATTTACTCTGTAGCAGATGAAGACAAACCAGGCGTATCACAAGAACAGGAGGCAGCGACAGAACCTGAGGTAATCACCCGATCTTTGTCCCTGAGTGAGCTGCGAGATACATGAAAAGATTACAGCTGTCATGTAGGTGAGAGGATTATTACTTGGTTGCTCCGATGCTGGGATAATGGAGCCAGTAGCCTGGAACTGGAGGGCAGGGAAGCCAGACAACTGGGATCCCTTGCCAGAGAAAGTGGAACTGATAAAGCAATTGGAAAGAAAAAAAACCACAAACCCTCAGCCTCTGGAGACGTCTTCTATCAGCTGTGAGGGAAAGGTATCCCATCAAGGATGATATTGTTTTGCAACCAGGGGTAGGCAAATGGACCACCATGGATAAAAGTATCCAGCTTTTGAGGGAACTGGCTGTGCGAGAACTGATTTATGAAGATCCAGATAATGCGTAGTTACCTGCAGATCCAGATGAAGTCCGATGCACAATGCCCATGTGACTCAAGCTCATACGGAGCACGCCCACCTCATATGCCAGCTATTTGGCAGTACTGGAATGGAAGGACGAAAAAAGACCGACAGTAGATGATATGGTTATCCAAATCCAGCAATACAAGGAAAGCCTCTCTCCCCCCTTGTTTCGGTTGTGAGGAAACTAACTGAAAAAGTGTCCCAATTATGCTCTCTACATGTACAGACCAATGTCTCGGCCACTAAAACTGAGTGTCCTCCTGTGCAGAGGAGATGGTACACACCAAGGGGGACATTGTGGTTTTACTTGTGTGACCATGGAGAAGACATGAGGAAATGGGATGGAAAAACCTACCCTGGTCCTAGAAAGACGAGTAAATGAGTTGCAAGGGAAATCAAATACAACTAGAGAACCTTCCAGGAAAGTTGCTCCAATTTCCAGAAACCCGTTCCTCCAAGAGAATAGAAAAATTGAATTTGCACCCAAGTCTACAAGAAAAACTTTTGACTCATAGTCACAAGAAGTGACTGATTATGACGAGACTGAAGCCCACAGGTATCACACTAACCCATTCACTGACGACGAATATGATACCCTGAATTAGAGGGGCCCTGCTTCCAGCCAGTCAGAAGAAAGGGATAACTGAGTTTACCAGTAAACTGTGTGGATTCGGTGGCCTGGCACATCTGACCACCATCAGTATAAGGCTCTAGTGGACACTGGTGCCCAGTGCACCCTGATGCCATCAGACTTTAAAGGGACAGAATCCATTTGTATTTCTGGAGTGACAGAGGGGTCCCAACAGTTGACTGTACTTGAAGCTGAAACAAGCCTAACTGGGAGGAAATGGCAAAAGCACCCCATTGTGACCAGTCCAGAGGCCCCTTGTATCCTTGGTATAGATTACCTCAGGAGAAGATATTTCAAGAACCCAAGAGGGTACTGGTGGGATTTTGGCATAGCTTCCTTAGAGCAGAGAAAATCAAACAGCTGTCCACCTTGCCCAGTCTCTCAGAGGACCCTTCTGTTGTGGGATTGCTGAGGGTTGAAGACCAACAGGTTCCCATTGCTACCACAACAGTGCACCGGCGGCAATATCGCACCAACCAAGACTCCATAATTCCCATCCATAAACTGGTTTGTCAGCTGGAGAGCCAAGGAGTGATCAGCAGGACTCGCTCTCCCTTTAACAGCCCCATATGGCCAGTGAGGAAGTCAAATGGGGAGTGGAGACTGACAGTGGACTATCGTGGCTTGAATGAAGTCACACTACCATTGAGTGCTGCCGTGCCAGACATGTTAGAGCTCCAATATGAACTGGAGTCGAAGGCAGCCAAGTGGTACGCCACCATAGACATTGCCAATGCATTTTTCTCCATTCCTTTGGCAGCAGAGTGCAGGCCACAGTTTGCCTTCACCTGGAGGGGGTGTCCAGTACACCTGGAATCGACTGCCCCAGGGGTGGAAACACAGTCCCTCTATTTGCCATGGATCAATCCAGAATGCACTGGAAAAGGGTGGAGCTCCAGAAGTTTTGTGGCGACATGGAACCCCAGAAAGAATTGAGTCAGACAACAGGACTCATTTCCAAAACAATCTCATAGACACTTGGGCCAAAGAACATGGCATTGAGTGGGTGTACTACATTCCCTGTCATGCACCAGCTTCCAGGAAAGTCGAACGATGCAGTGGGCTGCTCAAAAATGCACTAAAAGCAATGAGTGGTGGAACTTTCAAACACTGGGATACACATTTAGCAAAAGCACCCTGGTTAGTCAACACCAGAGGATCAGCCAATCAAGCTGGCCCTGCCCAGTCAAAACTTTTACGTACTGTGGAAGGGGACAAAGTCCCTGTAGTGCATATTAAGAATTTGCTTGGGAAAACAGTTTAGGTTATTCCTGCCTCAGGTAAAGGTAAGCCCATTCATGGGATTACTTTTGCTCAAGGACCTGGATGTACCTGGTGGGTAATTCAGAAAGATGGAGAAGTTTGATGTGTACTTCAGGGAAACTTGATTTTAGGTGAAAATAACCAATGAATTGCATATCATCATTATTATAATTGTTGTGCATCACACTAACAGTTTTATATTAAGTATTTTCCCAGGTTAACAAGGTGTGAACCCTGATTGGACCAGAACTGGTTCTCAGTGACTTCTTCAGGATCTATATCATCAATCCTGGGCAGGGATTCTACCAAATATATCAATGACAAACCTTGGATTCAGGATACAACAGAGTCTACACACCATCCTCCTATTACACCTGATGACATCAATTCCATTAACTGTACAATACACAATGACATCAGCTCCCATAATTGTGCAAAGTCCACATCATGTTTTAGCCTCAAAAGACTATTACAATGGATGGAACCTGAAGTTATGGACTAAATAAACTCAATATATATTTTAGTGAGACAATCCATTAACTAAGGGTATAATAATTGAATATATATGTGTGTGTATGTGTATATAGATAGATAAATATTTTTCAAAAAATAGTAGAAATAATTAATCAAAATCCATTAGGAAGTATGAAAATCTGAGCATGACATAAATGGTATGGAATAAGGGGTGGATTGTCCTGGTTTTTTACCTGTAACAGAGCTGGGTTTTGTTTTAGTAGCTAGAATAGTGCTGCGTTTTGCTTTCAGCCTGGGATTTGTTATGAGAGAAACACTGATAACATACCAGTGTTTGCATTTTTGTCACTGGAAGTGAAGGACTTCTTGTTTTGATAGTTTACAAGCACAAGATCTAAGGGGGTGAGGAATATTTAAATTAATAAGGTCAATTGGCATTTGAGTATGCCAATGTGATATTCTGTATCATATAATGTCATGTCTAATATATTCATGAGGGGCTCTTCCTCTTTTGGCTTTCTTTGGCTTTTGCTTGGGCTCTCGCTCTTCTGGGATTGCAGTTTCGGTTCGGGATTGTCGCTCCTCTGGGATCATTATCCGGGAACGAGCCGGGCTTGGTCGGCGGGTGGTGAGCAGTTGCACTGTGTATCACTCATTCCCATATTTTATTACTGTTATCATTATCACTACGATTTTAATATTAGTATTATTTTAATTTTTCTTTTATTTCTATTATTAAACTGTTCTTATCTCAACCTACGAGTTTCCTTATCCTTGCCCCCTCAATCCTCTCCCCTGTTCCCTGGGGGTGGGGGGGAAGTGGATGAACAGCTGTGTTGGCTGCTAGCCGAGGGATAGCTGTGAGAAATGAGCAATCAGTCACTTTAAAGGACTCCAGTCAGACTCTTCAGCAAAGCACTGTTATTAAACATCCTTGCAAGAGCAGGTGTCCTAACTAGTAGGCACACACCGCCAGAGCAACACACAAATTTTTATGCCCTATTCCTGACTGCAAAATTCCTCCCTTTTTTCCCTTTTGGTGAGGTACTCCAAGGTTTACAGCCCATCCCACATGCCTATGCAGTCCTGCATAGTTCAAATTTCCCACTGCTCTATTTTAATCTCCCACCTCCTTTTTATTGTTTTTGCCCTTTTTATAATAAAATGCTAGGCAGTTACTCGGCAGCACATCCTTATCTCTAGCCACAGATGTCTTAGTTCCTGCCAGGTCATCCTTACATTGCAGGAACTGAGCTCTCCTAGTTGCAAAGACAACATTATCATTTCTCACAATTCCCCCCTTTCTTTTGTTATACAACTGTTGCTTTTTGCATTTTCAAGGTGTTTTTCTAAATGAAGCTTCTAAATTAATCAACATTATTTCCTGATATGGTGGTGGTTCTAAAGGTATTTGTTTGGACAATGCAGTTTCTCCTAATCGTTGTACGAGTCCCCTGACACACGGAATTATACAGCATCTGACAGCTGTCAATACTCCTGCAACAACTATCAGAGATGTAGAAAAGTATACTACTATTCCTTTCCATTTCCCAAATCATGATTCTAATCATCCTGTTAGAGAGCTATCTGCTCCTGAGTTCTCAGCCAATTCCTCTGCTAGTGTTGTAAGACCCGGTAATGCTTTTGTTATAGTTCCATCTGGTGCTGTGTTGTTTGGGATAAATGTACAACATTTGTCACCTATCATTACACAGACTCCTCCTTTTTCTGCTACTATCATATCTAAGGCTAGTCTGTTTTCCCATGCCATTCTACTAGTGGCATCCAATTACTCTGCAATTCCTTTAACTGCATCCCTTGTATAATCTATGAATCTCTGTTGATTATAATAAATGTAATTTATCCTATCTCCATTTTTGTTTATGGTTACCCACCAAAATAAATAAGATTCAAAACCTGCTGCTACTTGATTTCTTGCTTTGTGTTCATCAGGAACCCCTCTAGGGACTCCAATCAAATCAATATAGATTCTTTCATGGAATGATGTTCCCAAACTACTTCTTGTTCTCTTTTCGGGGACATATGGATTTCTTTCAAATGCCAGAGTGATTGGGATGGCTAATTGAATGATGGCACATGTGTCTTTTCAATTCAAAGGAAGACTAGACCTTAGATCTTTCCTCCACAATACCACCACAGATCTGCTCTGGGGATTCTTATAGTGGAATAATTCCCTTTCACGTCCAAAGACACTGTGCACATCTCCAATTCTCCAAGGTACCTGGTACCCTTCCCACCAAGTCGTGAGAGACATGCTGTATGGTTACTGGCCTTTACAGAGAAAGCAGGAGGTACTGTTATGTCTTCTCTTTGTAAAGCAGGGAATAGCCGTGAGAGGGTCTTACAGGTTTTATTTCCCCATTCAGTCTTTTCTTGGTATAAAGCTATCATACATGCCATTCCTCATGGGTCCTTATCCCATCCGAATGGAAAGGGAACAACTTGCGGGGTAGGTCTTCCCGAGGCACGTGTGTAGCAATTACTTTGATTTAGACTTTGTGCTGTTTATCTTACTAATTCTACCCAGGCATTTTTATCTCCATATCCTGTCTCAGTTTCAAAGGGCTGTTTTAAGGGGTTTTTTAATAATTTTAGTTACTTTTGCTACCTTTGAACTGTTTGGGCTTCTAATCGTTTGGTAATGTTTATAGTTAAAATTCTCCTTACCTCTTCAATTTGCAATAAGTAAAAACTCAGAATTACTCCCTGTTGCCATAAACTTTTCATTATTCAAAATACCTTGACAATTTACTTCATGTTTCTTAATCTTGAGGCAAAGGGGTTCTTTAGTGGGATATACATGCCACTTTTCAGCAGGAGGATCCACCGGTCCTTTGAGTATGGTGTAGTGAGGCCAACCTTTTTCAGCTGTTCTTACTGCCATCTCAGTTGTCAGTAGTACTTGGAACGGGCCTTCCCACTCGGGTTGCAGTTTGGCCTCCTTCCAGGACTTGATCAAAACTCACTCTCCAGGCTGGATCGCATGGACTGCAAACTCAAGCGGTGGCATTGGGGCTAGAAGTCCTTTATTCCCGAGAAAAGACAAGGAGGAGGACTACCCCAGTACATAGTTTTTAAGAAAAACATCTTTGGTTTCAAACTGGGGAACGTTGTCTCCTTTACCCATGTAAGGCAATCCAAATAGCATCTCACAAGGCGATATGCCTGTATCTTTCCTAGGAGAGGTTTGAATTCTTAATAAAGCTCTGGGCAGACACTTAGTCCCAGGTAATTTGGTTTCTAATGCTAGTTTAGATAGCTGTTTCTTGATTGTTTGATTCATTCTTTCAGCTTTACCTGAGTATGATCGGTGTCAAGGAGTATGAATGTTCCAGGATATTTCTAGACTCTCTATGATTGCCTGGAGTGTTTTAGACATAAAATGACTTATTTGATCTGAATCTATATTTTCTACTATTCCATATCTAGGAATAATTTGTTCTAAAATTCTTTTAGCCACTCCTGCCTCAGTGGCAGTCACTGTTCGGTAGGCCTCTACCTATCCAGTGAGATGATTTATTAGGACCAAAAGTGTACTGGTTTAACCAGAGAGGCCTGCCTTCACCCCTCCACCCTCTTGTGGGACGGGGAGGAAAAAATATAAATGGACAGGGCTCACAGGTGGAGACACGAGTAGTTTACCAGAATGGTAAGGAAGAGAGAAACAACACTAAACAACAACAACAGTAGTACTAATGAAAGAATATAAAATGTAACAAGTGAAACACAGAACCAGAAGGCCCACTACCTGACCTGCTCCCAAACCCCGGCACTCACCCTATCTTCCCAGAACTTCCCCGTTTAAACATTGCGCATGACATCACATGGCATGGAACACCCACCTGGGCCAGCCGCTCGGTGTCCCCACTCCCAGCTTCCTTCGAGCAACCAGCTACATTCCAAATAAACCCTGCTGTGGTGGGTTGACCTTGCCTGAATTCCAGGTGCCCACCAAGCCAATCTATCACCCCCCTCCTCAGCAGGATGGGGAGGGGAGAAAATAAGATGGAACAAAATAAACCCCAAACTCGTGGGTTGAGACAAAAGGCAGTTTAATAGAAGCAAAGCAAAGCTGTGTACACAGAAGCAAAAGAACAAAATATTTATTCTCTACTTCTCCTCAGCAGGTGATGTTTGACCACTTCCCGGGAAGCAGGGTTTTCATATGAGTTGCAGTTCCCGAAGGAGAAATGGAAGTAACAAATGCCCCCCCTTCCCCCTCCGTTCCCCTTGCTTTTATTTCAGAGCGTACATCATATGGTATGGAATATCCCTTTGGTCCGTTTGGGTCAGCTGTCTTGGCTGTGTCCCCTCCCAAGACCTTTCCCACCCCCAGCCTACTGTGGGAGGGAAATGTTGGAGAGCCAGCCTTGGTGCTGTGCTAGCACTGCTCAGCAGTAACCAAAACACTGGTGTGTTATCAACACCTTTCTAGCTACTAATACAAAACACAGCACTCTGAGGGCTGCTCTAGGGAAAATTAACTCCATCCCAGTCAGACCCAATACACCAGGACAAAAAGGTATTTCAGTATGCCTACTGGTGGTAATTCAGTAAAATCTATTTGCACACTTTGAAAGAGTCTCAAACCAGGTTCTCTTCCCCCTAGGGGGTTGTTTCCATAAAACCTTTTTATTTATCTTCTTACAAGTCACACATCATTCACAAACTTGTTTACCTACTGTATAAATTCCTGTACACCCATACTTTCTCAAGACCAAATCACACATTGCTTGTGCTCCCCAATGACTACTTTGATGCAAAATAGACATTATTTCTCTCATGGTTTGCTTGTTTACCATTTCTCTTCCTTCAGGGAGGATCCACCTTCCCTCAGTTTCAACAGCCCCCATTTCCTTTAATCTTTCCTTTTCTTTTTCTGTAAACACTGGGATTATCTTTGGTATAGACATTTGTGGGATGAGGTTATATATTTTTACAGTCTCCTGGTCGGTTGCTGCTTCTTTGGCTATTTCATCAGCTAATCTGCTTCCCCTGGCTTCAAAGGAATTTCCTTTTTGATGTCCATTTACATGGAGAAATGCAATTTCCTTTGGCAACAACAAATTTTGTAGTATTTGTTTAATTAGTTCCTCATGTACTAATTCTTTTCCCTTGCTATTGATTAAATCTTTTTTTCCCCATATTTTTCCAAATGTTTGCACTATTTCAAAGACATACCTTGAATCAGTATAAATTGTTCCCTCCTGTCCTTTCAGCAGTAGTAAAGCTCTATTTAAGACATATAGTTCACACATCTGGGCCCACCGAGTATTTGGTAGTCGACCTGATTCTTTTATTTCTTGACTCATTCCCTCAATAATTGCATATCCATTATGTCTTTTTCCTTGGATAACCCTTGAAGAACCGTCAATAAACAGGTGAGGTCCTGCATGTAAGGGTATTGCTTTTAAATGGGGTCTTACTTTAGC
Organism: Caprimulgus europaeus; assembly: GCA_907165065.1. The sequence continues at coordinate 13,278,753 of OU015537.1, forward strand.
CTGATAATCTATTATATCCAGACAGTTATGGTAAAGATCCTCACTGTTCATTTCTCCCTTCCATAGAAAGGCTGCAGGGTTAAGACATGAGCTGGTAGTCAAAATTAAATCATCCTTTTCTATTAGCATCGCCTCATATTTAAAAATTCTGGAGTCAGTTAACCACCTTCCAGCCTTTTGTGTCAAGATTGTTTTTACCTGATGTGGAGTGCTTGCCACTAATAACCCACCAAATGTCAGTTTTATGCTTTCTTCCACCAGAAGGGCAGTAGCCACCACTGCCTGTACACATTCTGGCCACCCTCTTGATACCGAATCTAAGAGCTTAGATAGAAATGCCACAGGTTGCCGCTTATCTCCCCATTCCTGAGTTAAAACTCCTAAGGCAGCCCCTTTATCTACCGTGACAAACAACTCAAAAGCTTTATCTAGAGATGGCAAGGCTAAAACAGGTGCAACAATTAAGTCTTATTTTAACTCTTGTATTAATTCTTCTTCTTTTGTCCAAATCAAAATATTGGGTTCTTTATCTAACAACTTTGAATATAGCCTTTTTGTCTTTTGTGCATACGCATTTATCCACAGGTGACAATAACTACTCAGTCCCAGAAATCTTCAACTAAAGATTTCATTTCTTTTTTAAAATTTCTCTTCACTACTGGTGAGCAGGGCGCTCACATATCCTACCTGCCCCGCACCCATGGGTACTTGAAGTGGAAAAAGATTTGCTGTAGTTCTCTTTCTTTCAGAACATTCTTTTCCTGAAGGTATGGGGAAGCTCAAAAGGGGTTTTTGGGTTGGTTTTTTTTTTTTTTTCACACTGCTCTACCTCTTTGCTTAAATTTTGATAGGGGGTCCAAGATGGAGCACTAGTTATAAAACTTTGATTGTTTGCCCCATTTTCCGCTTGCAAAGGATTGAACAAGGCTCCTAAATCTTGCTCAGAGTCCTCTAGGGATAAATTATGGTTTACAGGAGGAGGATTAGGGTCTACAGGAGGCATGTTAGGATTCACAGGAGGTAGGTTATAAGGGGGTGGTAAACAATCCAAGGGATCCCATCCTTTAGATTTCTTGGAATCATTTTTAGTTTTATCCTTGGTTACCTTTACATGAAACAAAGGTAATCAACTCATCAGCTATTATGCCTACACAACATGTGGCATAGTCTGACTCCACCTGTGAAAAGGGTTCTTTACCATTTACATAAAGATTTAGCATCTGACAAAGCCAAGTCTTGCCTGCCCCAAATTTTGGCCAAAAAATATTGAGGGGTTGTATCCTTTCTTTTGGCCATGTAAAACAACAGTACTGTATCACTTTTTTCTTATCCTTATCTTTTGTACAAGACACGTCTTCCCAATGTTTCAACATCCTCTCTAAAGGACTGTCCAGAGGAATGTCTCCAGGACTTTTACTATCATCCCCTTTCTTTTCCCTGGGACTTTTCCTGTCGTCCCTCTTCTCTCCCCTAGGCCTAGTATTTTTATTTCCCATTCTGTTTCCTGAGACTTTCTTTCACTCAGTTCTCTTGCTTTGTCCTTCTCTGGCTGTTTCCCTCAAGGGATAACAGAACCATGGATCTGGACTCCACACTCGCTTTGTACCTGTAGTACATCTCACTCACTCACACACAGAGCCTCTCAGAATGTCCCGACCACCAAGGCGATACTTTAACAGTCAATTTTTCTTACCTTGGTCCGTGCACGAAGTTGCCTGGTCAATATGATTGTGCCTGCTTTCCTATCCTTCCCCTGTGGTTCACTGGGGCTGCCTTCAAACTTGGTCTTAGGATCCCCGTTGGTCTCCTTGGAACCCCTGGCGATGATCCATGAGACCGTTGAAATCAACGGGACACATCTTCTCATCCTTCGGTGGCAGTGGTCCCCAGGAAAATGACTCAGGCTCCTGGACGAGCCCCCAAATTGTGAGAAATGAGCAATCGGTCACTTTAAAGGACTCTGGCCAGACTCTTCAGTGAAGCACTTATATTAAATGTTCTTGCAAGAGTGGGTGTCCTAACAAGTAGGCACACACCACCAGAGTGACACACAAATTATTATACAATATTCCCGACTGCAAAATTCCTCCCTTGTTTCCCTTTTGGTGAGGTACTCCAAGGTTTACAGCCCATCCCACATGCCTATGAAGTCCTATGTAATGTAAAATTTCCTGCCACTTTATTTTAATCTCCCACCGCCTTTTTATTGTTTTTGTCCTTTTTATAACAAGATGCTAGGCAGCACATCCTTATCTCTAGCCACAGATGTCTTAGTTCCTGCCAGGTCATCCTTACATTGCAGGAACTAAGCTCTCCTAGTTGCAAAGACAACATTATCATTTCTCACATCCCTAAAATAATTTATATTTATACCTGACTCCTTTCTCATATAATTAAATGCTAACAATTCATTTTTACTTGAAAAAATTAAGCATTATTAGGATTAAGGTAACCAGGGGTTTGCTTAACATAAATATGCTGTAAAAATGATTCAACTTTTTCCGTGCAAACCTCATGAAGTTCAACAAGGCCAAGTGCAAGGTCTTCCACCTGGTCAGGGCAACTCCAAGCACAAATACAGGCTGGGCAGAGAATGAATTGAGAGCAGCCCAGAGGAGAAGGACTTGGGGGTGCTGGTGGACAAAAAGCTGAACATGAGCTGGCAATGTGTGCTTGCAGCCCTGAAAGCCAACCGCGTCCTGAGCTGCATCAAAAGAAGCATGGCCAGCAGGTCAAGGGAGATGATTTTGCCCTTCTACTCTGCTCTTGTGAGACCCCATCTGCAGTACTACATCCAGTTCTGAAGCTCTCAACATAAGAAGGACATGGACATGTTGGAGCAAGTACAGAGGAGGGCCATGAGGATGATCAGAAGGCTGGAGCACCTCTCCTATGAGGACAGGCTGAGAGAGTTGGAGCTGTTCAGCCTGGAGAAGAGAAGGCTCTGGGGAAACAATCACCATACTGTATGTATCAACTGTGACAGCTAGCCAAGGCTGTGGCTTTAACTGGGGACAAAGAGTAAAATCAGTCTGCCAAATGCTATTGGCCTGGAGACCTCGTGGGTTAACACCAGCGCTCCACAACGGTGACCGCTGACAATAAGGACATGTCGAAACTACATCTCGGGCCTGGACGAGGGGAATGTTACACTGTTTTGCTAATGCCTTTGCTCCGAGATGCAAAAAACTATGAAGGTCTCTGGCTTGAGACAATGTCCATACTTTATTCGCTGCTCTATCGGCCATGTCGTTACCCTCTGTGAACAGCCCTGGATATTTCTGATGACTGTTCACACGCTTTATAGAACAGGTATTTTGGCGTTGTTGCAAAGCGTTTTCTAACAGGCAGGCAATTTCTGACCCAGCGTAACCGGGACAAGCCATCTTCTGGGTTAGTTTCCAAACAAATATAGAGTCAGTCACTGCATTGATGTGTTTGTCAGGCTGCATCTGTAAGGCCATTGCTACTGCTTTGGCCTCCAGGTGCTGCACACTGAGACCCTCTTTAGCAAAAGTCAGCTTTTCCCACTTTTCTCCTTGCTTCCACATCACTGCTGCTCTATGCGTCCGAGAGGAAGCATCGGTAAAATAGGTAGGACCTGGCTGTGGGGAAGAAAGCACACGTAATTGGACAGATGGTTTACATATCTGCAAATTTTGTAATATAGGATGCACGCTGCCTGGGACAACCTTGCCGTGATAAGTGTGGAGTGCTAATACAATGTCATTGTCCATGTTCAATAAGGAATCCCAGGCTTTCTTTTTAAAGGGTAGATGAAGTTCTTCTGGTTCTTCCCCAAAATGTCGTATTGAGGCTAGTCGGGCTTTTTCAATCATTAACGCTGTGGCCGCGATGAATGTGAGGTAGGCCGTGGATAAATGGTTTGAAAAAAGCCATAACAATACCTTCGTTTGCCCTTTCAGCATCTGGACAAAGGCACCTGTGGCTCCATCCGGATTTACGGCAATCAAGGCGGACGCTGGGGCCGCAGGGTCTCTCCGCCCCAGGGCTGCCGAGGCTAACAACTGCTGAATTTGTTTAAGGCTTGCTCGCCCTGCTTCGGAGAGAGTCCGAGGCTCCCATGCATGGTTTCCTTTCAGAAGCTCATAAAAGGGTGTCATAAGCGCTGGGGATATACCAATAATAGGACGTAGCCACTGTAGGGCTCCTACTAGCTTTTGCACATCATGCAACGTGGAAACCTATGGGTCAAGTGTCATAAACAAAGGACAGATTTTGTTATTGACAATGCGTGTGCCTAGATAGGAGACATCTGTTCCTCTTTGTGTTTTCACTTCTGATACTGTGAGACCCATATGCTGTAAAGTCTGCCTGGTCTCTTGTTCTATCTCTTGTATCTGGTCTTCACTAGGTGCCGCTAGCAAAATGTCATCCATATAATGGATTATTTTTGCTGTGGGAAAGTGGGCGCGTACCGGAGCAAGAGCCCTCGCCATGATTGTTTGGCAGATAACAGGTGAATTTTTCATACCCTGAGGAAGAACCTTCCACTGGTATCTTTTAGCTGGCTTCTCCATGTTAATTGAGGGGAGTGTAAAGGCGAAACGATGACAGTCGTTGGGATGCAACGGTATAGAGAAAAAACATTCTTGAATATCTATGACCAGTATGTGTCACCCTGCAGGGATTGCAGATGGCAGAGGCAAACCGGGCTGTAGCGCTCCCATGTCCTGCATCTGTTGGTTCACGGCCCACAAATCGTGGAGCAGGCGGTATTTTCCTGACACTTTCTTTTGAATGACAAATATCGGGGTGTTCCAGGGGCTAAAGCTTTCTTCTATATGTCCCTTAATTAGCTCATTTTTGAGGATATGTATTGCAGCTGCAAGTTTTTCTTAAGTTAATGGCCACTGCTCCACCCATACAGGATCATTGCTTTTCTATTGTAATGGTATAGGTGAGGCTGTTGGGGCAGTGGCCGCCACTATAAATTTGTTAGCTTCATGCCAATACTGGCCAAAACGTCACGGCCAAGTAAAGATTCTGCTAGATTGGTGACATACGGTCGTGCACGTGCTTGCAGCGCTTGTCCATCAGTATCATGTACCACAAACCTAATCAGGCTAGAGCTTCTGTAGGTGGCCATGGTTCCCCCTACCCCAGCTATAAATCCAGCCTTCTCGAGAGGCCATGTTGGTAGCCACATGTGAAAAGCAACAACAGAAACATCCGCTCCTGAGTCCAACAACATAGGTAAACAAATAGATTCTACTTTGGCTGATCATCAAGACTAAGGTGAGTTTGTACAAACGGTCTTTGTTGGAAATCTATTGCCAAGGCCACTGTGGGGCTTGTCCCTGGTTCTGGCTGTTGTGCACAGGGATTTGATACTCTGAATTTGAGGGGGTGAATACAGGGTTCTGCGGGGATGCTGGCCCCCCAATCTGGCCTCCCCGGCTCCTGTTTTCCTGGTTCTTTCTACAATCCTGGGCTGTATGCCCCAATTGCCCACAGGCCCAACAAGGGCCTCTTGTTCCTTTCTGCTTCTGCGCTGCGCATCTAGGGCAACACATCTTTCTGTGATCCTGGTTTCCGCACCCATAATATCCGCCCTTAAATTGTTTGCCCCTTGGGAAAGCTGTGGCTACTTAGAGAGCTGTTCACACGGCTGTTTCAGACACACGAGATTGCCGTTCAAGGACAAACTTGATAATTTGTGCTAAATTGGCTCCTTGCGGCAAATGTTGGAGGATTTCTCGCACTGACACATTACTTTGTTGTTTCAAACATTCAATCATGACTGCCGAGCGTGCCTCATCAGGCAAGTCTGAGTCCTCAATAGCCTTTTGTAATCTATCGCAGAAGATTGTAAACTCCTCTGCATTACTCTGCTTTATTTTTGTCCATGGGGGCTCAGTCTTTACTATCTTAGCCACTTCCTCATACGCCGCCCTGGATGCCTCGGTTGTGGCAGTGATCTCTCTAGCCCGCAATCCGGCTGCCTACTGTTGAGGGGTTAATAAATCTTGGCCCTTCCCCACAAGCCTGTCGTATGTGGTCCCGGCAGCCTCAGCTGATAACATCTTGACTGCCATGCATATTTCCACAGCAAGTGCGAGCTTGGTGCAAGGATAGATAGCGCCAACTGCCGGATGTCAGTAGGCAACAGCCCCTGCGCATGCAAGCTATCCAATAATATTCGTGAAGAGGCATGCTTTATTCCATTCTCTTTAATAGACTGCATTAGAGCCTGTACTATCTTTGGTTCCAAAGGGACCCATTCCGCCACACCCCCTGCCTGTACCCGAACCGGGAAGGCAGCTGGCATACGCTGTAGGCAAATGCCCTCTAAGGCACAGTGGTCTGCTATAAGTTTCCAATTTGTTAACGGAATTGGTTCCGGAGGATTTGCATTTTTCTCCATCGTTTGCAACAACTGCCTTTGTTGCTGTATTTCTTGGCAGATTTCATGTAAGGTTGCAGCCAATTCATCAACTGTTGTTTTTTGAGTCTCTTCCCCTTTAACAGTTTGTTGTGACTGGGTAGAATGCCACGCCCCCCGCATCCGGTCCACCAGTTCCTCCACTTCCGCATCTGACTCCCCCTCCTCTACCGGTGGGTGTGGAGCTCGTTTGCCGTCAGAAATCAGTTCAGGGCGATCGATTGGTTCAGGTCGGGCTAAGGGGCGTGCCTCTGATTTCCTGTCTCCTCCCCCCTTTTCTCCCTCAGGCACCATTTTAAAAAGTGTCCCGGGCATCAAGTCTAAGGGATCTGAGACGATCGGTGAGGGAGGGTGTACGGGGGGGCTACCTGGCGGTAGAGGGGGGTTACCTGGCGGTACAAGGGTGTTACCGAAAATCCGGAATAAGAAACTTATCAACACCAATGTGATGTGGATAAGCAGACACTTCTTTATTACGGCCAGGTGCATGAGTGAGTTTTCTCACGATCAACGCACACCATGCCCCAAAATCATACATCTTATATAGAGCTTACTCATATGTATTCATTTTAGCTAATCCTAGCATTTTAACTGACACTACCTGTTTCTGTAAAAAAGTTACTAGGGCTTCTACTCCCCAGTGACATTCCTGATGTCTTGTTTGAATTATTTCTCTCATCAAAATGGGTGGAATCACTACTTGTCCATTAGGGGTTACCCACCATCCAGCTAGGTTTTTCTTAGCATTTAATAACTGGGCTAACTTATCATCTTCCTCTGAATATTTTGTTTTTTCCCTAGGAAGGGTTACTGTTTTGGAAGGAATTAATGCCATTTGTAATGCTTGCTCTTTTGCTACTTTCCTGGCCGTTTTATCAGCCAGATTATTTCCAGCAATTTCTTTTGTGTTTCCAATTTGGTGTGCTTTACAGTGCATGATTGCTACTTGTTCTGGTTTCTGAACTGCTTGCAATAATTGTAAAATTTCATTTTGATGCTTAATGTTTGATCCTTGAGAGGACAATAATCCTCTTTCTTTCCACAGACTCCCATGGACATGCACTACCCCAAAGGCATATTTAGAGTCTATCCAGATATTTACTTTCTTCTTTTCACTTAGTTCTAGGGCTCGAATCAAAGCAATAAGTTCTGCTTTCTGGGCTGATGTGGTGCTTGCCAATGCTCTGGCTTCTATAACTGTGGTGTCTGTTGTTACCGCATATCCAGCGTATCGGACTCCTTGCTCCATGAAGCTGCTGCCATCTGTATACAATTCCCAGTCTGGTTGCTCCAATGGTACATCCTTCAAATCTTCACGACTGGAATAAACGTACTCGATAGTAGCTAAGCAATCATGTTCCAGTTGTCCTTCTTCCTGTGTAGAACTTAAAAACACTGCAGGATTTACCAGGTTAGTTGTTTTTAGAATGGCATCATCCTGTTCAGTCAGTACTACCTGGTACTTTATCATTCGGCTCGGGGATAGCCAATGTCCCCCCTTCTGCTCTAAAACAGTTATCACCATGTGTGGGACATAGACTGTTATTGTCCTTCCCAAAGTCAATTTCCGAGCCTCCTGTATGAGCAGTACTGTTGCTGCCACTGCCCGAAGGCAGTTCAGCCACCCTTTACTCACTGTGTCCAGTTGTTTGGAGAAGTATCCAACTGGTTGTTTTCAGCTTCCCATCTTCTGGGTTAACACACCTAATGCAAGGCGTTGTCTCTCGTGTACAAACAACTGAAAATCCTTGGTTAGATCTGGAAGTCCTAGGGCAGGTGCAGATATTAAAGCACATTTTAACTCAATAAAAGCTTTTTGGTGTTGCGGGCCCCATAAAAAGGGAGAGTTCTTTTGGGCCTCATACAAAGGCTTAGCTATTAGTCCATAATTCATAATCCAAAGGCGACACCACCCAGCCATCCCCAGGAACGCTCTGAGTTCATGAATATTTTTCTGCTCAGGTATGCTGCAAATAGTTTCTTTTCGACCTTTTCCCAATTGTCGCTGCCCTTTAGAAATTTCAAAGCCCAGATATATCACAGTCTTGCATGCTATTGGAGCCTTTTTCCTGGATACCTTGTACCCATTTAGTCCCAGAAAATTCAAGAGGTCAATAGTCACTTGTATACAAGCAGACCTTTCTTCTGTAGCAACCAATATGTCATCTACATATTGCAAAAGCAAATGTCCAGGCCTTGGCTTATCTTGCTTCCACATTTCAAGCTCTCTTGCCAGTTGATTTCCAAAAATTGTTGGGCTATTTTTAAATCCTTGGGGTAATCTTGTCCATGTGAGTTGCATCTTTCACCCAGTTTGTGGATTTTCCCATTCAAAAGCAAACAGTTTTCAGCTCTCCTTTTTCAAAGGTATGTAAAAGAAAGCATCTTTCAAGTCAAGCACTGTAAACCACTGATAAGTCTCATTTAACGCTGTTAACTAAGTATAAGGATTTGCAACTACTGGATAAATATCTTTAACTATTTGATTAATTGCCCTTAAGTCTTGGACTAACCTATATTCACCTGAGGGTTTTCTGATTGGTAAAATAGGAGTATTATACTCCGGTTCACATTCCTCTAAAATTTTGTACTTCAAAAATTTGTCAATCAGTTTCTTCAGCTCCTGTCTGACTTCTGGCTTGATTGGATATTGTTTTAATTTTACTGTCTTTACACCTTCTTTTAAATCTACTCTGACAGGCTCTGTCAGTTTTGATTTACCAGGGATATCTGTTTCCCATACTATGGGGATCACTGCAGAATCTACCTCTGGTGGAATTTCCTGCTCCTTCACCTTTTCTTGTATCATTAAGATTCCTCCTGTTTTTGACTCATGTATTTTTAAGAAAAGCTCCCCTTGCTCAAAAAGAATTTGTGCCTTTAATTTAGATAACAAATCCCTTCCTAACAAGGGTACCGGACATTCTGGTACATGCAAAAATTCATGCGAAATTATCTTATCCCCAAATTTTAAATCCAGGAGTTTCAGGAATGGCCTGTTTTCTTCTTTCCCGGTTGCCCCTACTATGTTTGCTGGTTTTGTTCCAATTTTTCCTTTACAGGTATTTAATTTTTTTTATTTTTTTTTTCCAGCTTAATTACAACCAGAGGCTCAGCTGAGTTCCCCTCTGGTCCCCTTCAGTTATCCAACATCATGACTCTGACCATTTCTTGTTGAACATTCCCATTTTTAGGAGAGTCTCTTTTCCAATGTCCTTCCTCTCTACACAAAGCACATTGATTTATTCCTAAAGGGGTGTTAAAACTCCGATTACCACTGTTCATAAATCCTCCCCTTCCACTGAATCCTCGTCCTCTTCCTCTACCTCTCCCTCTGTTTACTGTCCCTGTCATTACAGCCAGTCATCTATTTTCCCTGTTTTTTCTCTCCTCATTTTCTCTGTTATTATATACCTTCCATGCAGCCTCCAGCATTTTATTCAAATTTCTTGAATCCTCTCCCTCAAGTTTCTGGAGTTTCTTTCTTATATCTGGTGCTGTTCTTATATAGAGCTTACTCATACGTATTCATTAAGTAGTCATACATAAACATGTTATTTCCAAGAAATCATTAACATATTCTCCTCCTATTTCTGATTCTGCGCAATAACTGTTAGAATCATCTGGAAATGAGTCTGGGGTGTCAAATGGGTGGGCGATCCGTGAATCGGTGGTTGCAATCTCCCCCTGCCGGAATTACCTTTTGCTTAAGGACACGGTTTCTTGGCAGCACCTACAAACCATTACAGTAGGCTTCTCTCCCCATTCTCTCCCCATTCTCATTAATCCAGATTTTGACAGCTACATGTATTCTTCTAGTTTTCTATATAAGTATCATAAATCAGTTTACAGATCAACTTGTACGTGTTACCTAAGTTACGGTTCCTACCAAATGATTTTGACCAATCCCTTCGGCCTTGGTACGGGGCCGTACAGGGATTTCATAGTAGCATTCGGTTGCTGTGCAAGCATACTTTTCATTAAAATATTTCTTATAATCTTATATTATTAAAATCAAAACTATTCATAAACTATAAACTAATAATTAATTCTAACATATCAGTAACAGGGAGGTTACCTGGCAGCACAGGGGGGTGTAAGTCCTGCCAAGGGCACTGTGGGGCAGGTCCTAGATCTTGAGGAGCTGCTGGCTGCACCGGCCAAGTGTTTAAAGGACTACTCGGCTCCTGATATTTCCCCAAACAGCTCTCCACCCCCTCTCCATCGTCCGCCCTCCGTCCATCTTCCACACCAGTCCTCCCATCTCCCAGATCCGAACTAGGTTCCATAATTACTGAAAAGCCCTCTGTGCACCTGGAGCTATCCTCCAAATCTCCCTGCTCCGGGGCCTTTTCTGTCTGCATATCTTTATCTATTACATCTCGTAGCTGTTTATGCGAGTCTGCTTCCCCATGTAAACAAGAGCGAGCCACATCCCATGTCATTCTATCCTCCCTCGCACGTCGCAAGAGTTGTAAAACCAACCCCCAAGTTTTTAATTCTTTGGCCTTGCCAGTAGACATGGCCCGTTCCCCTAATAAACGAGAACATCGCTCCCAGGCACTCAGTTGCAGGCAATCAACCAGCCCGGACACCGCCCCCTCTTTCACGAGATGGTCCACACACTGGGCCACGGCCTTCGGTTTCACAGAAACTTTAAATTCCCCGCCCAGTACTGATATCACCTTCAACAAAGCTTCCATATTTCGCGAACCCACACCAATCGCCTGTGGTCTGCCAGTCCAGCAATCACGTCGGGGTCACCATTTGTTGCCAAACCTTCTTGGCAAGCTCCGCTCGTCTGCTGGACTGGCCTGGGGCTATCCCCACTCCAGGGCCATAGAGCACAGACACCAATATGAGGATGCAGCAAATGGCGTTTAATGCGTAGTTACAAAAGCTTATATAGGGCACACAAGCCTCGCCCTTCGTGGGCGGTCTCTTTGCCATAGTTCCTGTGTCAAGCGTCCCTACCTTTCCCTTACATGCCCCCATCTTCCATCCGCATTTCCCTACAACAGGGTTTTTTTTTAACCCTCCCCAGGAAACTGGACTGTATAGCCACAAAATCTGGCAGTGACAAAGTAGGAGAGAAACTTAAGCTATTTTTAACTAACAGGTTGAAGCTGACTAGATTTCAAGTTGAGTGTTTAAAAAGCAGAGGAAAGTGAAGAATGTAGATTTTGAAACATACTTTTCTTGATCAAAAGAGCACTTTGACAGGGAATTAAGGGGAACAAAGCAGCGTGCTTGTTTTATGAAATTCAACAGAAGACAAGAAAACACTGAAAAAAAACCCCACAAAAAATCCAATTGATAGGACATTTTCTTCCCACACAGACTTTGCGCATTCTACTCCTCCACCACTTTTCAAACCTCATATTTTTCCCAGTATTTCAATATAACTGAAGTTGAAACTCTCTTGTTTCTCTTCCCCCCCCCAATTTTCTGTATTTTACATTTGATTAGGAAAAATTAGACTGCACTTCCCAAAGGAGACTACCATCAATTTTCAAAAGAGAAGACTAATCTGAAACACTACAATATAAATTGTAGCCATGAAGTGGCTAGATATGCATGTACAAAGCCAAATTCCCCAATAACAAGCACACAGGCACAATAGGCCCATGGTATGAGAACCAAACAGGAAATGCTACCACTTGCCACTTCAGACTCAGAGATTTTTATTTCTACTTCATTTTCAAAGTAAATTTTCAGCTACTTCCATGCAATTCTCCCAAACCCTGTTTAGGTTTTCAGTTGTATTGTTTATGTAAGGAAATCTACACTACAAATCAGTTTTTGCTATTTGTAACTGAAACAGCTAAATTTGTGAACACAAAATTCAAGACAGAATAATAATGCACTACATAATGCAACTTAGTGGCTACAGAAGGATTTTTTTGGACAAACTGTATGTTGCTGTTATTCATATTCTACCACCTGAAGAAACCTTTTCATTCCTAAGTTTTGTTTCATAGCAGATATAAGTAATGAAATAACTATAAATAGAAGTAAAAAATGTTGCATTTTACACCACCACTATGAAAATTCTACAATACTTCTGTTTCCTGTGAAAAATATCTTCAGCACTCCACAATAAGGTTATGTTTGAAACAACGCTTGAAGATGAGTTTAAAATACCTTATTATGAAATTCAGATAGAAGTAGTCACAATAGACACGGAGTTACTATTCAGTGAAAAGAAAACAAAATACTAGCAAAGTCAGGCACAGAAACAACAGGCTCAAACCAAGAACCTGTATTTTTCCACATTAAATTTTATTTTAATTTTCCAGCTATATTAAGTTATCACATGCATAGTTAAATTACATAGTGTGAGACTTCAATAAAAATATTAGGTAAATATTGCATGCACTTTATTTTAACATAAGAGAGCTTGACTATGTATTTAAGTCACTTGCATGTTCCTGATAAAGTGCTACTGTGAAGAAATCCTACTGTGAATAATTACAAATCAATTTTCACCAATTATACAAAACAGAAAATATATGGAAAAAATAATCTGCATTTTTAAATACAGATTTTAGTTTTATTATAAGTTCAGTGGAGCAATGAGTGAAATCACTATTCAGTTTAGTTATGTGCATTTTCTGCACATTTGTGCTTTTATCACAACTTACAAATAAAAAAATTTAGCAGTTCCTGATGTAAAGTACAGATGTAGTTTTGCACTACTCCAAATGGTATGAATATAATGATATGCCCTTACAGAGAAAAAAAAAATAATCACATAAACCCTGTAAGAACAAGCAAGGTGACTTTTAAAACATAATCCCCTTAAATGTGTAGTTACAAGAGTCTACAAACATTGATCTGGACAGAACTGACTTAAGGCTAAACCCTTTTGAAGACTATCTCAGAAAACCCTGAAAACATAAAAGAGAGGCCAGAATCAAGTTAGTTCTGACAATATTAAAACTCCAAAAACTTTGGGTACTGGACATCAACAGATATTTTATTTTTCATTATGGTACATGGGCTATCTAATGCTCAAAACCAAAAAAGACATATACTTTTTCTTGAACTACAGAATTTGAGTTAAAACCACTTTGCATCAGATGAATATATTACACATTTAAGACATAGCAAACTTCATTTTGCATCAGTACTTACTGATAAAAAACTCACACAGATTTCAATGAAACCCATCTGCATAAGAATTGTAGGGTGGGGCACAAAGCACCATCTGATTAATAATTTTAACATACACACATTATGATCATTGAAATTTATTTTAACATTTTATATTCTTTGGTTAGGTTTAAGCTTTCAAAGCAGAGCTAAAATATGTAAACATTAAAAAGCATAACATAAACCAAAGTGCTACAGGCAATAGCCTTGTTCAAATCTGTGTGGCGGTTTGACTCACAGTAGGACCATGTGGTCCTGCATTCACTCCCCCAACCTGGTGAGATGGGATGGGAGACACAACAAAGGGGGCACAGGATTAGGAATGAAGGACAGGGATGGCTCACTCACCAGTTATGGTCACAGGCAAAACAGACTCAAACTTGGAGAAGAAAAATCAATTTAATTCATTGCAAATCATTTGAGTAGACAAAACAACCACATCTTACAACACCTTCCCCCACTCCTCCCTTCTTCCCTGGCTCATATCACTTTGATCCCGATGTCTCTACCTTCCCCCTTACCAGTGGCACAGGGGACAGGGAATGGGGGTTCAGTCAGTTCACTTCTGCTGCTATTCCGGGCATGGAAGTTCAGGAACAAGATGTTCCAGACCAAGCTTCCCATGGAGTCACAGACCTCTTTGGGCTCAGCTCCCAGCTCCAGCATGGGGACATCCACAGGCTGCATGAGACTTTCCCTCCACTCTGGGGGTTCACCCCCGCTTTGGCAGCGAGTGAATCTTGGGGTCTCAATTCCAGTCACACTTGCCCTCAGGCTCAGCTTCTCTGCTCTAGCATGGAGTCCTCCATGGCCTACATGTGGGTTTCTGCTCTGCCATTGAATCTCCACGGACTGCAGGGGACTCCCTTTGTCTTCTCCTACTCCATGCAGTTGAACTGGGTGTGGATCTCTGTCTTTCCCTTTCCTCCTCTTTCCTCCTACAACGAAGCTCTCTGTCTATCTGTCCTTTGTTTTGGCCAATGGTCGTCTTTTGTTTAGGTCAACGACTGCTCCTCCAGGTTGTCTCCACATTCTTATTTTCAGGACAGTCCTTCCCCTCACAAATATGGATTTACAGAGGCGTTTCTCTAGTGATCATTGGCCCAGCCTGGGCTGGGGGGGTCTCCGCCTTGGAGCCAGGGGATCTCTGAAGCTTATCACAAGGTGGCCCTTCCCCCACTATCAAAAAAACCTGCTCCCCCCCACAAACAAACACAACACAGTCTGAGAGACTGAAGTTAATGCATAATAGACTCTACTACTATATAGTAAACCACTAATACTATACTATTAGGAAGAAATTCTTCACTGTCAAGGTGGTCAGACACTGGAACAGGTTGCCCAGAGAAGTTGTGGATGCTCCCTCCCTGGTAGTGTTTAAGGCCAGGTTGGATGAGGCTTTGAGCAACCTGATCTAGTGGAAGGTGTCTCTGCTCATGGCAAGGGGGTTGGAACTAGATGATCTTTAAGGTCCCTTCCAATCCTAACCATTCTATGATTCTATGATTCTATGATTCTATGATTCTATGATACTCCTAATCACTTAGTTTGTAGCTTTTATAATTGATGACATCTGCACATTGTATCCATTCTTATTTAGACATACCATTTATACTAATATGGATGTTAGATTAAACATGGGGAAAAAGGTTTCAAAACAACATATATGCAGAGAGTAGTAAAAATTATGTTTACCTACATGATTATAAAATGATGAAATTTAGTGAAAAAGCAGGCTTATTTTTCAGGTCATTTTTAAGGGATGTTAGGAGCAGCTTCTGCCTCCAGTGACTTCAGGCCCAGGACTTCCTTCTGCCTAGCCACTAGAGCCCAGCCCAGTTCACCAAGGGGTCTACTGCCTGTCTTGAAGGACACGGCTGCTTCTTCCCATTTGCAAGTTCAACCAGTAGTGAAGCTGAGCATGCAACTGTGGTGATTTTAACCTAGCCGGAAGTCAAACACCACACAGCTCCTCGCTCACCTTTCCCCGCCCCAGAGTTGAGGGAGTGTCTTGGGTTTGGGGGGGGGGGGTGGGGGTGGGCATTTTTGATAGTGGAGGAAGGGGCTATAGTGATAGCCACTTTGAGAAGCTTCACGATGCTCCCCTGGTTCCGAGATGGACCTGCCTCTAGACCAGGCTGAGGCAATTAGCAATAGAGAAACGCCTCTCTGAATCCATATTTTCTGTGAGGCAAAGACCCAGTTTGGCAAGGTAGGAGGGACCCATCAGGAGACCATGGGCCTGAACAAAAGACCATTGGCTTGAACAAAAAGAGTATCATTGACAGGAGGAAGGAGGAGGAGGGGAGGAGACAGAGAAACTCAGACATCTAGATCAGCATGGAGAAGAGTAGAGGGAGGTAAATGGAGTCCCCTACAACCATGGAGATTCAACGGTGGAGAAGATACCTGCGGTAGATGAAGAAATGATCAGCACTAAGATGCTAAGATGTCTTCAGGCATCAGGCATCAGCACTTTATTGAAACTTTGCATTACTTATATATCCTTGTTTTCTACAGCACGCCCCAAGTATGTGGCACTCTTTCACTTTTGATTCGTTACCCCTTATCACACACGCGCCTAAACAATTGACATGATTGGATAAATCCACCTGTACATAAGCCATTCTTTTACTTCTGACATTTACTAATTACAGCACACAATCATCCCTTATCTTGTCTCATACACATTCTTTCTTGTTTTTTTCCACTTTGTTTTATTTTTCACTCAAGGTCAGGAATTAATTGCTCAAGGCTGAGGCTGCCTGCAGCTTTGGCTCTTAAAGCACCAACAGACACCCACATGCAGTCCATGGAGGACTGCATGCCGGAGCAGGATGCTGTGCCTGAGGGCAGTTGTGACTACATGGAGAGCTCGTGATGAGAAAGAAGACCCCAGAGACACCCAATGCCAGATCAGGAGAGGAGGAGGTGTGCGGGACTGGAGACCCATCTGCAGCCTATGGAGGATCCCATGCTGGAGCCAGGAGCTGTACCCAAAGAGGTCTGTGAGTCCATGGGAAGCCCACATTGGAACACTTTGTTCCTGAACTCTTTTAGTCCGTGGAAGGGATCTCATGCTGGAAAGAGCAGCATAGATGAATTTACTCCAGCCACCATTCCCTGTCCCCTATGCTGCGGGGAGGGAGAAGGTAGAGAAATCGGGAGCAAAGTAATTTGAGCCTGGGAAGAAGGAAAGGGTGGGGGGAAGGTGCTGTAAGATGTGCTTGTTATGTCTCACTATCCTACTCTGATTGATTGGTATGGAATTAAATTGATTTTTCTTCCCCAAGTCGAGTCTGTTTTACCCGTGACCATAACTGGTGAGTGAGCCCTCCCTGTCCTTATATCAACCCACAAGTCTTTTGTTGTGTGTCTCTACCCATCTCACCAGGTGAGGGGGAGTGAGTGCAGGACCTCACGGCCTTAGCTGTGGCTGAAACCACCACAGGGAGAGAATCAGAAAGATAAAAGTGAGAAAACTCACGTACTGAGATAAAAACAATTTAATAATTAAAAAAATAATAACGCTAATAATAATGATAACAGTAATAATAGAATGATAGAATCAGAGAAAGGTTAGGGTTGGAAGGGACCTTAAAGATCATCTAGTTCCAACCCCCCTGCCATGAACAGGGACACCTTCCACTTGATCAGGTTGCTCAAAGCCTCATTCAACCTGGCCTTAAACACTTCCAGGGAGGGAGCAGCCACAACTTCCTTGGGTAACCTGTTCCAGTGTCTCACCACCCTCACAGTGAAGAATTTCTTCCTAATATCTAATCTAAACCTACCCTCTTCAGTTTTTTTAAAAAGTCCCTCCCCAGCTTTCTTGTAGGCCCACTTCAGGTATTGGAAGGCCGCTATGAGGTCTCCACAGAGCCTTCTCTTTTTTAGGATGAACAGCCCCAACTCTCTCAGCCTGTCCTCATAGGAGAGGTGCTTCAGCCCTCGGATCATCCTCGTGGCCCTCCTCTGGACTCGATCTAACAGGTTCATGTCTCTCTTGTGTTGGGGGCTCCAGAACTGGACACAGTACTACAGGTGGAGCCTTACAAGAGTGGAGTACAAGGGCAGAATCACCTCCCTCAACCTGCTGGCCACACTTCTCTTGATGCAGCCCAGGATACGATTGGCCTTCTGGGCTGCAAGAGCACATTGCCGACTCATGTTGAGATTCTCATCCACCACTACTCCCAAGTCTTCTCCTTGGAGCAGGTCTCAAGACATTCATCACCCAACCTGTATTTATGTTTGGGATTGTCCCAACCCAGATGCAGGACCTTGCATTTGGCCTTGTTGAACTTCATGAGGTTAGCACAGGCCCACCTCTCAAGCCTGTCAAGATCTCTCTGGATGGCATCCTGTCCTTCCAGCGTGTCATCGGCAAACTTGCTGAGGGTGCACTCAATCCCACTGTCAATATCTCCAACAAAGATGTTGAACAGTACCGGTCCCAATACCAAATCTTGAGGGACACCACTCATCACCAGTTTATACTTGGACTTTGAGCTGTTGACCACAACTCTTTGAGTGAGACCATCCAGCCAGTTCCTTATCCACCGAGTGGTCCATCCATCAAACCCACATATTTCCAATTTAGAGACAAGGATGTCATGTGGGACAGTGTCAAACGCCTTGAGTGAGTCCAGGTAGATGACAGTTGCTTTAGCCTTATCACCCAACGTTGTGACCCTCATCATAGAAGGCCACCAGATTGGTCAGGCATGATTTGCCCTAGGTGAAGCCATTTTGGTTGTCACCAATCATCTTCTCATTCTCCTTATGCCTTAACATAGCTTCCAGGAGTATCTGCTCCATGACCTTGCCTGACACTGAGGTGAGACTGATAGGCCTGTAGTTCCCCGGGTCTTCCTTGTTACCCTTTTTAAAAATGGGGGTTATGTTCCCCTTTTTCCATTCTGCAGGAACTTCACCAGACTGCCAGGACTTCTCAAATATTATGGATAATGACTTCGCAACTTTATCTGCCACTTCTCTCAGGACCCACGGATACATCCCATCAGGTCCCATCGACTTGTGCACCTTCAGGTTCCTTAGGTGGTTCCGAACCTGTTCTTCTCCTACACTGGGTGGCTTTTCATTCTCCTGGACCCTTCCTTGGATTTCTAGGACTTGGGCAGTGTGGCACGAGCCCTTGCTGGTGAAGACTGAGGCAAAAAAGTCATTGAGCACCTCATCCTTCTCAATGTCCTGAGTAGCCAGATCTCCCGTTGCTTTCCTAAGAAGGCCCACGTTATCCCTGGTTTTCCTTTCCTCCCCGACATACCTGTAGAAGCTTTTTTTGCTGCCTTTGACATCTCTGGACAAATTTAATTCTGTCAGGGCCTTGGCTTTCCTTACCTGATCCCTGGCCATTTGGGCAATTTCTCTGTATTCCTCCCAGGTAACTCATCCTTCCTTCCACCCTCTATAGGTTTCTTTTTTGATCTTAAGTTTGTTCAGGATCTTCCTGTCCATCCATGCAGGCCTCCTGCTTTTTTTGCCTGCTTTCGTCGTTGTTGGGATGCATCACTCCTGGGCTTGGAGGAAGAGATACTTGAGTATAAGCCAGCTGTCCCACGCCCCTCTTCCCTCCAGGAATTTATCCCATGGTACCTGAGCAAGCACATCCCTGAAGAGGTTAAAGTCTGCTCTCCTGAAATCCAGGGTGGTGAGCTTACAGTGCACGTTCCTCACTGCCCTAAGGATCTCGAATTCCATCATTTCATGGTCACTGTAGCCAAGACTGCCAGAGAACTTCACATTCCCCACCAGCCCCTCCTTGTTGGTGAGAACAAGGTCCAGCATGGCACCCCTCCTTGTCTGTTCCTCAACCACTTGGAGAAGGAAATTGTCTTCCACGCATTCCAGGAACCGCCTGGATTGTTTGTGGCCTGCTGTGTTGTCCCTCCAACAGATATCAGGGTGGTTGAAGTCCCCCATGAGGACCAGGGCTTTTGAACGTGAGGCTGCTCCTATCTGCCTATAGAGGGCCTCATCTGCTTGGTCTCCCTGGTCTGGCGGCCTGTATCAGACCCCCACTGTAATATCCCCTTTCCCTGCCTTCCCTTTAATCCTAACCCATAAACTCTCTGTTAGCTTCTCATCTGTCTCCAGATGGAGCTCCATACACTTCAGCTGGTTGTTGACATAGAGGGCAACACCCTCTCCTTGTCTCCCCTGCGTGTCCTTCCTGAAGAGCCTGTATCCTTCCATTCCAACACTCCAGTCATGGGAGCCACCCCACCATGTCTCCGTGATGCCAATCAGGTCATATCTCTGCAGGCAGGCGTACATCTCCAACTCTTCTTGTTTATTCCCCATGCTACGTGCATTAGCATAGAGGCATTTAAGCTGGGCCCCCAGTGAAGTTGACTTTGACTTGATGGCTGGAGCAGCTGGAATCCCAGTGCAGTGCTCTTCAGGCATGTACCTCCCAGAGTCATTACTATCAGTCCCAGTTATATCCCCTTCCCCCTTCCAATCTAGTTTAAAGCTCTGTCAATGAGCCCCACTAATTCTTGCCCCAGGACCCTTTTCCCCTTCTGAGACAGGTGTATCCCATCTTTTGCCAGTAGCCCTGGTGCCATGTAAACCTCCCCATGGTCAAAGAAACCAAAACTCTGCCTGTGGCACCAGCCTCTAAGCCATGTGTTGATCAGGTGTATCTTCCTGTTCCTCTCAGTAAATCTCCCTGCCACTGAAGGGATTGAGGAAAACACTAATTGTGCTCCTGATCCTGCAGCCATTCTCCCTAATGACCTGTAGCCCTTTTTAATCGCTTGTGGACTTTTCTCTGTAATCTCGTCACTACCAGCTTGAATGACCAAAAGCGGGTTGTAGTCTGAGAGCCACACCAGGCCAGGGAGGTTCTTACTAATACCCCTAACCCGGGCCCCAGGGAGGCAGCAGACTCACCTGTGGGAGGGATCTGGTCGACATATGGGGCTCTCAGTTCCCCTCAGAAGGGAATCACCTACCACAGTTACCTTTCTTTTTTCTTGGTTGAACTAGTCCTGAGGTGTGGGGGTTACTGACTCACTCTGGATGTCTTCTCAGGTGGACCTGCCTTTCCATCCTCACTTGCCTGGTTCTCAATTTCCAAAGCCCCATACCTGTTGTGCAGTGGTAACTGGGGAGGCAAGCGAGGCTGGCAGGAGATTTGCCTGCCTCCCCGAGGCGGGACCTGTTTCCATTCCCCACTGTCTTTTTGGTGCCCTCCTCTTACCTGGTGGCAAGAGGATAGGGGATCCTGTGCTTCATATGAAACCTGTTGCCTTTGGCTCAGGGATGGGAGGGCTTGAGTCCACCAGTCTATCTTCTCACATTCCCTTATAGTCCTCAGCCTTTCAACCTCCTCTTTCAGCTCAACCACCATGCTGAGCAGATCATTTACCTGCTCACAGTGAATACAGGTGCTGTCCCCGCACTTCTCCATTTCAAATGAAAGGCTCCAGCACTCTCTGCAGCCAGGGGCCTGGACAGCTGCATCTTTACGTGGGACCGCTGTCTGGGTCGCCACACTTCTTTTGCCTACAGCTTTTGGACAGATAACAACCGTGTATGTTCCTGCCTGCGTGACTAACAGCTCAAACTTCTGTGACACCTGAGCTTTTGTTGCTCTAACGAGCTGCCGCGGGAAGGGTTCGGCTCTGGAGGTTGATTGCAGTGCCTGATGGTAGCAGCGCCCTCCCCTGCTTGCCTTTCCTGCTCACCCTGCCGCGCAAACTGCTGTGCCACGCCCTTCTGATGTGCCATGCCCTGTTTGCCCATTCTAGTTGGTCGCGCTCCCTGGGGGCTGTTAAAATCGCCCGCGGTTGTTGCGACGGAGGGAAGACCCGGACGCTCAATATGAGTGATCAGCAAGCTCCGTTTCTTGATTACATACGTGCTCCTTATATACAGTGGTTAATTAAGCTCATGCATATTCTTAAAGACCCATACTGATTGGTTTATTAATTTTCCTGGGAAACTTTCTCCTTTGTGGTTAGCTCAGTTCTTCTTATCTCATGCCTGATTAACCACAGACATCCTGTTGTTTGCTTTGTTAAATGTCGAGGGCATCTTGACCCTGTCATATCAGCACCTACACCAGATGTGTGCAGTGTTCTGCCAGTTTCCCACAATTCCCCCGTTTTTATTATTTTGAGCTAAAAAGATGTTTTGGGTAAGTTGCTCCACATGTTTGGTTATACAAGAAAATAATATACGTGCTACAATACAAAGCAAAATTACAATACCAAGCCATCTAAGGCTTTCTTTGATAAGATTCAAAGCCCAACTATCAATATTACCAAATAAACCTATAAACCACATGCAAGCTAAATACATACAGCAATTGGTTAAACACTCTTAAGCATGAGCTCTAAATTTGTTACAACAGGTGGCTTTGCTCTATTCACGCCCCAAGACATCAACAGGTTACTCCTACTTTGCGGTTACCAGCTAAAGCTACTCCCTTCTTTTTCCCAGCTTAGTTTTGCTAAAGTTGTTTGTCTGAAGTCTCAAGGACAAGTATCCTGGAGACTTCTGCTACTTTACCCTGACTTATGTCAAGGGCCTAAGCTGGCTACTGTGGCCTGAGCCATTTCATACCCTCGCTGCTTCTGCTAAGCCTCTGATTGTACAACATCTCTAGTGATCTGCAACAATTCCCCCTTTTTCTTTTTGTACAATCAGGGCTGTAGCAGTGACACTCCGTACTCCTTTCATTATACATCCATAAGCAATTTTTACTATAATTAGAACTAAGAATATAATGCCTAAAAAGCGTACACCCTCTTTAATTAAAGCTAAAGTCTAAGGCGACAGATGGCCAAAAAGAAATGTTAACCATGCATCAAACGGGTTTATGTTCTTGACAATCTTCTGAGTGTGGTCTTTTAACCACTGCAATTTTGCATGTATAGATTCTCCGTGATCTGACAAATTAAAACAACACATTCCTCTTTTTTTTTTTTTTTGGCAAAAATAATGGAGGAGGAGGGGGGGAAGAGGCCCCCTCCTTGGACTGACCGGAGAGCTTCCTTCTCCTGGTGGCTCCGGCAAGAAACGGAGCTCTGTCGATATTTGCCCTCCCCGGTGGCAGTGGGGCTGGGGGTCCCCTCGAGGGGGGTGCCGGGGGGGGGTGCCAGGAGGGGAGTGCCCGCCCCAGGGTCCTTCTGGCTGCGGAGCTGGCTCGAGTTGCCAATCCCGGCGCTGACCACGCCCATTAGCGCGTGGTCCTGCGCCATGCCCCCCCGGGCGCGCATCTCCCGCCGCCTCCGCCCCCGGGCCCTCGCAGCCGCCGTCGCCGCGGAGGGGGAAAGGGGGAAAAGCGAAAAACGCGATGGGCCGCTGCGATGGGAGCTCGGCAGACGTTTGATCCTCCGTAGCAGTTGTAGAAGGTGGGGGTGGTGAAAAACTCAGCCGCTCCGACACGTCTGTCTCCCTGAGCCAGCGCCGCTGATGTCGCAATCGGCACGGACGCTTTTGTACTGGCAAGTTCAGGCTGCAACGTCTCAAAAATGTTGGGAGTCATTACCACCGCAGCATTCACTACCCCAGAAGTCAACCGGAGCCTCTGAGTGGCCACAGCAGTTAAGTCCTGCTCCATTTTATATTTCTTAATAGCATTCACTGTTTCCCTCCATGGCACTTGGAGTGCCTTGGCAGATTTGTCCTCATCTATAACAACGTCCCAAAGTTCATTTCCAAAACTTCGCCACTCATCCTCAGCAAAATACTTATCAGGAGTTTGAAAAAACCCATTAGCGAAACCATAAGCACACAGTCCAGTTAAATGCTTCAGGTTAAACGCCACACCTCGCTTTTCCAAAAAGCATTTAAGCAATGAGAGGGCTACCTCCTTATCCATGGTCGATACCACTGCAGTTGCCTGCGTTCCTGCCTGGCTGTTCTGAGCCGGCTGAAATGTCGTTCACCCTCTCTCAGCACCGGCTGCAAGTTTGCCCGCTTGTGCCGCAAGTCCTTAAGTCCAGGGAGTTCCTTCTTACAGTCAATCCCTGGGGTGCTCCGCTTTTCTAAAAAGCATTTGAGCAAATCATACACCGCTTGTCTTGTAGTCGTCAGCGCGCTGTTGCAGCCTTTGCAAGACCTCGGCGGTGCGTGATCGGCAGGACCCTCTATAGGTGCTCCAGGGCTCGGAGGTACCAGCCTCTTATAGCCTCCCTCGCTGCAAAGGGACCGATGTAGAACTCCGTGCGTCGTGGCCGCAGGATGCCCTCTATAGGGTCCAATCCTCGCCCTCTTTAGGGTTCCAGTTCGAGTGCCATTTGTCACGACGGAGGGAAGACCCGGACGCTCAATATGAGTGATCAGCAAGCTCCGTTTCTTGATTACATACGTGCTCCTTATATACAGTGGTTAATTAAGCTCATGCATATTCTTAAAGACCCATACTGATTGGTTTATTAATTTTCCTGGGAAACTTTCTCCTTTGTGGTTAGCTCAGCTCTTCTTATCTCATGCCTGATTAACCACAGACATCCTGTTGTTTGCTTTGTTAAATGTCGAGGGCATCTTGACCCTGTCATATCAGCACCTACACCAGATGTGTGCAGTGTTCTGCCAGTTTCCCACACACGGTTGTCCCTGGCAACGCCCCCGTGGTGTCAGCCCAGCTTGCGAGATCGGCCGCTCCTGACAGGACTCGGCATCATGTCCGCTGCTTTCCCTCACTCTGGGACTTCCCCTTCCTCCTCAGCATGCGCTCAGCTGCGCAACTTACCGTTGCTGCCACTGTGCTCCTCATTGACTGAATATATGTATATGGAATATACATATGAGGGATGTACAGTGTAATTGCTCACCACCTGCTGACTGATTCCCAGCCATCCAAGAGCAGAGACAATCCCAAAACCTAAATCACAGTCCTGGAAGAGAGAGAGAGAGTGTTGCGTGAAAAGGGTGGCAAAGCAATTTGGCAGGAAATAAACCCCCTTGCATTCCAGCTTATTCTCAGATATTAGAGGAGCTGGGAGTGGTTAGGCTTAGATCCTGAGTGATGCCCAATTCAGCACTATGGGTCCGACAACAGCGGATTCACTCAATAGTGTGCTGCACTCCTGTACCCACTATTTATGGACTCACACAGCTAAACGTGCAGAATTTAGCGGCATTCTGTGGAGGAGTCGGGGGGCCTCTGGTGTGGCTAGTTACAGACAGACACAGTTCGATGTGGCACTACAAGTTTGGGTGTGTTAATTCCATATTCATTTGATAGTGCCCTGCACCTTCCGTCCAGTCATGATCTATGGACTTTCATGGCCTATCAGGCGGCAGCCCAGTGAGAAATTGTGCAGCAATTCAATAAGCAAATAAGGCACTTTAATAAAGCAACAGGGATAATACAGATTTGTGTGGATTGCTCATGATAATTTACTGTGTGCAGAAGTATAACAAGCATTAAGGTTACAAATTACTGAAAAGCGCTAAGTTAAAAAAGCAATTATATAGAGATTTCTAAGTCTCCGAGAAAGTCCTTGGGAAAGTATAAATCTTACCCAAAGGTGTCTCTGTGGGGGGAAGAGAGGCTCAGCCTGTTGGCTGGTCCCAGAGACCAGAGGTCTGTGATGGTATCTTCCCTGACTTATCCATGACAGTATCTTCCCTAACATTCCCCTTTCTTTGGGCTACTTTTATATTATTTTTTACCTTCAAGGTGGAGCTTGAGTGACTCTAGTCATACTTTTACCGTGATTGGTAAAGATGCTTCTATTTCCCTTTTAAGGTAGAAGTTACCAAAACTTAGAGTGTATGCTCAGTAAGGGGAGGGGGGGGGGAGGGGTGGTCAGTGAACCAGGGGTATGTTTTGTGGGCCAGATGGTCAGTCCAGGGTCACAAACAGATAGTATATCAGCTCCTTGGCGCCCGTGTGTCTCTTCTGCAGTGATTACAGGGCTTGTTTAAGAGTCTTCACTCCTTACGTCCCCTGTATTGATCATCATGTTCAGTATATTAACCAGGGTTGACCAGAAGACGGGGGTATTCTTTAAGGGATCACTTGGGCAGTTTCAGTTTCAGGACTGTCTCTGCTCCAGAATCACTGTCTGAGGACAGGCTGGGCATCGGTTGGTGAGTGGTGAGCAATTGCACTGTGTATCACTCATTTGTATATTCTGTTATTACTCTTATTATCGTTATTATCTTATTTCACAGAATCACAGAATCACAGAATGGTAAGGGTTGGAAGGGACCTCAGGAGACCATCTAGTCCAACCTCCCTGCAAAAGCAGGTTCACCTACAGAAGGTTGCACAGGACTGCATCCAGGCGGGTTTTGAACATCTCCAGAGAAGGAGACTCCACAACCTCTCTGGGTTGCCTGTTCAAGTGCTCTGTCACCCTCACAGTAAAGAAGTTTTTCCTCATGTTTCAGTGGAACCTCCTGTGTTCCAGCTTTTGCCCATTGCCCCTTGCCCTATAGCTAGCCACCACTGAGAAGAGTCTGTCCCCATTCTCTTGACACCCACCCTTTAGATACTTATAAACATGAATACGGTACCCACTCAGTCTTCTCTTCTCTTCTCTAGGCTAAACAGGCCCAGCTCTCTCAGTCTTTCCTCATAAGAAAGATGCTCCAGCCCCTTAATCATCTTTGTAGCCCTCTGCTGGACTCTCTCCAGAAGTTCCCTATCACTCTTGAACTGGGGAGCCCAGAACTGGACACAATACTCCAGATGTGGCTTCACCAGGGCAGAGGAGTAGAGGGGGAGGATCACCTCCCTTGACCTGCTGGTCACGTTCTTCTTAATGCGTCCCAGAATACCATTGGCCTTTGTCCTGTTTTCCTGTTTTTTTAGCTGAAATAGAGCAGTTTTCTGGGTTGGTTTTTTGGGGGGGTTTTTTTAGTAGCTAGAATTGTGCTGCGTTTTGCTTCCAGCTTGGGACTCGCTGTGAGACAGACACTGAGAACATACCAGTGTTTACATTTTTGTCACTGGAAGTGAAGGACTTTGTGTTGTTAGTCCACAAGCACAAGATTTAAGGGGGAAGAAGAATATTTAAATTAATAAACTTAATTGACAGTTAGATATGCCAATGGGGTATTCCATATCATATCACGTCATGCCCAGTATATTAGTGAGGGTTTCTTCCTCTCTTGCTCTCTCTGGCTTTCTCTCAGGCTCTCGTTCTTCTAGGACTGCGGTTTCGGTTCAGGATTGTCGCTCCTTCGGGATCGTTATCTGGGAACAGGCTGGTCTCAGTCAGGAGGGAGGTGAGCTATAACATTGGGTGTCATTCACTTGCATATTTTGTTACTGTTATCATTATCACTACTATTTTAATATTAGTATTATTTTAAGTTTTCTTTCTATTATTAAACTGTTCTTATCTCAACCTACAAGCCTCCTTGTCCTTGCCCCCCAATCCTCTCCCCTATCCCCTGGGGGTGGGGGGCAAGTGGGTGAACGGCTGTGTTGGCTGCTAGCCAAGTGCTAGCCAAGTGAAGCTATCACAGCCTTCTTGGCCACAAGGGCACATCGTTGGCTCATGGTTAATTGGTCATCCACCAGTACTCCCAGGTCCTTGTCTGCAAGGCTGCTTTCCAGAAGGTCAATCCCCAACCTGTATTGGTGCCTGGGGTTATTCCTCCCCAGGTGCAGGATCCTACAATTGCCCTTATTGAACCTCATCAGGTTACTCTCTGCCCAACTCTTCAGCCTATCCAGATCTTGCTGAATGGCAGCACAGCCTTCTGGTGTATCAGCCATTCCTCCCAGTTCAGTGTCATCAGCAACTTTGCTAAGGGTATGCTCAGACCCTTCATCCAAGTCACTGATGAATATATTGAATAGGACTGAACCCAGTATTGACCCTTGGGGAACAACACTAACCACTCTATCACTCCCCCTCTTCAACTGGGCAGGAGGAGAAAAATATAACGAAAGATTTATGGGTGGAGATAAGGACGGAGAGAGATCACTCACCAATTACTGGCACAGGCAAAAAGGACTTAACTTGGGGAAAAAAACAAACTTTAATTTATTACCAATAAGACAATAGGATGAGAAATAAAACAAAATCTTAAAACACCTCCCCCCACCCTTACTTTCTTCCTGAGCTTAACTTCTCTCCCGATTTCTACCTCTTCCCTCAAGCAGCACAGGGGAACAGGGAATGGGAGTCGGGGTCAGTTCATCACATGTTGTTTCTGCCGCTCCTTCCTCCTCAGGGGGAGGACTCCTTCCCCCGCACCAACATGGGGTCCCTCTCACAGGAGACAGTCCTCCATGAACTTCTCCAACGTGAGTCCTTCCCGTGAACGACAGTTCTTCACAAACTGCTCCAGCATGGGTCCTTTCCATGGTGTACAGTCCTTCAGGAACAAACTGTTCCAGCACGGATCTCCCACAGGGCCCCAAGTCCTGCCAGCAAACCTGCTCCAGCGTAGGCTCCTCTCTCCACGGGGACCACAGGTCCTGACAGGAACCTACTTCAGTGCGGTCTTCTCACAGAGTCACAGCCTCCCAAAGGCATCCAACTCTTCCAGCGTAGGGTCTTCCACGGGCTACAGGTGGATATCTGCTCCACCATGGACCTCCATGTACTGCAGGGGGACAGCCTGCCTTACCATGGTCTTCACCACAAGTTGTGGGGAAATCTGCTCCAGTGCCTGGAGCATCTCCTCCCCCTCCTTCTTCACTGCCCTTGGTGTGTTCAAGGGTTGTTTCTCTCACATCTTCTCACTCCTCTCTTGCTGCAAAGTGAGCAACTTTTTTTCTTTTCCCCTTTTTTTTTCTTAGTTATGTTATCACAGAGGCATTACTGATTGGCTTGGCCTTGTCCAGTGGTGAATCCATCTTGAAACTGGCTGGCATTGGCTGTGTCGAACATAGGGGAAGCTTCTGGCAGCTTCTCTCACAGAAGCTACCCCTATGCCCCCACCCTGCTACCAAAACCTTGCCACGCAAACCCAATACAGGGATGGTGTTTTTTAGTATGATAAAATCATGGGTAGTGGGACAAATTTTGTATCTGTATGCAGTGGTGGCAGGTGGTACAGAGAAGCCAGCTCCATTCCTGCATTTTGGGAGCTGTCTAGTGGGCGTCATCACCAATTACAACTTTTCCTGGGACAACCAATACAAGGAGGGGACATCTGTCTTCATTTTCCCCTTCTCCTCCAAATCATTTATAAATGCTCTTGAGAGTTTTGAATATCCTTGGGATGCTCAAACTACCATCAACCTGTTGCTGAATGTGTGTCAGGGTGAGATTTTGCTTAGATCTGCTACTGGTGCTCGGTGCAGATGTCAGTGTTGTGCTGCCACTCCAGCTCCTGCAACAGACACTGCAGCCACTCTACCCCCTGCTATCAACACTGCAGCCACTCCACTTACTGCAACAGGCACCACTACAGTTACTCCACCTCCAGCGGCTGCTAAGGTTACTCAAACCTCAGTGAAAAGCAGCACAGACAAACCAGACAACAAACCTATGCCAGTATCAGTTGCCCCTGTACAAAAGAGGAAATACACAAAGAAATCAGTTCGCATAACAAAGGGTGAAGAGGAAGTGGGGCCATCACGAGAACTGGAGTGTAGCCTGTGACGGAGTCTATCACGTATTCTCATAGAGATAGAGTGAATGCTCTGTCTTTATTTGGTACAGGTTCCTTTTATACACTTTGCCACACAACATGTGATGCATGCCAGCAACTAATTGGTTAAGACCCCACCCACGTGATACAGTCAATAAGGTTCACACACAGCACAAAAGTCTCTGTTGCTGAATAAAAGTCACCCACACCTTAGCTCCCCACAGCATGTTTCTCTACATTTCCCCCTTTTTCTTTTGTATAAGGAGTGGCCTGTGTTCTAGAAAAATGTCTTTATAATCAAATTTTGCAAGCAGCTAATCAAACAGGGCAACAAAATATTACCAATAAAATTATGCCTCCAATGCCAATTAAATACATCACTATGGTTTTCAGCCATGGTCCCAATCCAAGTGAGGAAAGTCAAACGTTAACAGGGAACAGGGTACTCCTACTTTGTGGTTCCCAGCTAAAGCTACTCCTGATACAAAATTGTCAAGTTTCTTCTGACTTGGTTCCGCAAACGTGTCCAATTACTACTGGTTAATAGCACTAATCATACGTTGATCTCTCAGTCTCACTGGTTCGTTCTCATCTTGGTTCAGGTTCACTTTCTCGTCGTAAATTTCCAGCTGGCGTCCATCTTGTCAATAGTTGTTTATTACTTTCACACGTAGTCAATTTCCTTTCTCTCAGCTTGTCTCTTTTGTCACGCAGTCGGGGCTCAGCTAGTATTACAGTCCTGCAACATGGCCAGGTCCCCAACATCTTCTCCTTTTTCTTTTAAAACAAACAAGGCTGTAGCAGTGACACTCTATATTCCTTTCATTACACATCTATAAGCAATTTTTACTATAATTAGAACTAAAAATTTTAATGCCTAAAAAAGCATACACTCTCTTTAATTAAAGTTGAAAGCTAAAGCGATAGGTTGCCAAAAGAAATGTATTTCTGCTGTGAAGAGACACCAACATGGAAATGGCTACCATTTCCCATCCAGTCTCCTAAACAATCTGAGATGGTCAGATCTCCGACCCAGCATGAAAACAAGTCAGCCTAAAGTCCACATCAAACCAGCCTGACTCCACTCCATACACAAATCAGTACCAATCCAACCTGGAGAAGCACTCAACACTCTGACCCTTCAAAGCTGACCCTAACATATCAGCAGCCACACTAGATGTGTACGGTGCTCTACGTGGTGCTCTGCCAACAGTTTCCTACACTCTTCCCCGTTTTTATCAATTTGAGCTAAAAGAACACCTAGGGCAAGTTGTTCCACACGTTTGGCCATACAAGAAAACGATATATGCGCTACAATGCAAAGCAGAATTTACTTATCTTGTTTCTCTATTCTGGTGTTTTAAAAGTCAGGAATTAATTGCCAAGGCCAAAACTGCCTGCATCTTGGGCTCTTAAGGAGCCAACAATTTATATTTTTTGTTTTTATACCACAAAGGCGTTGTCCACCATCTTCTGCAGGGCCCTTGCAGACACGATAGCAAACAAGGCACTAATAACAGGATTACCAAATTACAAGTAGCATCTTAAATCCTGACTTTAATAGTGAAAAGACTCATTCGTGTAAAAACTACTCGCTTAACCAATTATCACTATTTACCCTCAACTGTTTGACATTTTCCCTTAACCTTCTAATGGCCATATGAATTGAGTCTGAGTGGTCTGATAGAATCATACAGCACATGCCTTCAGATTCCTCACAAACATGTCCCTTGTGCTAACAAATAGAAATCAATTGCTACTCTATTTTGCAGTGTTGCATGTCTAATGCTATCAATGTTTAGTAACATCTATGTAAGCAAAGTTATACAAAGCACTCTACAAGATAGGTTCTAAAAGGATTCTCGGGCATAGACAGTGAAAGCCATAGTGATTC
Source organism: Caprimulgus europaeus (assembly GCA_907165065.1). The sequence continues at coordinate 13,309,754 of OU015537.1, forward strand.
TTACTTCCTTACATTAACAAAAGTTATCCACATGTTTTATCTAGGTACTACAACTTAAGGTCTTAAAACAATGCTAATTAACAAAATCTTAATGCAGTAATAACTATAAGCTTAGGACTCTTTCCTCCTCTCTCTCTTTTTTTTTTTTTTTTACCAAACAGAATTTAACAATAAGTTGCTTGAAGAAAAATCCCACGGTGGTCAAGAATCTGTAACGACAAGCATAGCCTCCACACAAAGTTAGTAGTTGTCTGGGACTTTCTCATACAGTAGTGATGACTTTATATTTATCTCTGATCCTTTAAACTGTTTAAAGTCTCGTATGGTGTCTGTGCAGTTCCTATTTCATTTTAGTGTACACATTAAACAATCACAAAGGAAAATTACCTTTACAACATTGAATTCTAACCATTCATTCATTTCACACAGACGGAAGGTACCTCCACTTTACCCACACACTCATTCCATAAAACATGCCAGGTTCTTGTGCAATACAAATCATAAATCATTGTATAACTTAAACCATAATTTTAGAAGGTCTGAAATGCAAGTTGGGCACTTTAAGAAACCGCAGCCAGTCTAGGCGGCGTTATCTCAGTCCTGGTATGTTATCTCAGTCCTGGTATGTCATTGCTATGGAAACCACCGTTTGTCGTCTCTGGCTTGCTGCTAAAAATAGTCCAAAAAGGTTAATTATCAAGAAACAACAAATGCCTGTACATAGGGAAACTGCAGTCAATGATCTCTTCTTGTTTTTTCTGTCCTCTTTTACAACTTGTTCTTCTGGTCTCTTTTATTAGTCCTCAATATTTATGTTCCCTCGGAGGGTGGGGTGGGTGGAGCCAGGCGGGGAGGGGGAGGGGAGTGGGTGGTGCCAGGTGGGGAGAGTGCCTCCCCCCCGGGTCCTTCAGCTCGCAGCTCAGCACCGCCTCCCAGCATCGTCGTCCAAGGGGAGGGGGAGGAGGGGGGGGAAAGGAGAGGGGGGGCAGGCGCCATCTTGGTCAGCAACCTACGCAGTTTATTTTCTAAAACTTCTCCGCATATTCTCATCAAAATACTTCTCAGGAGTTTGAAAAAATACTATATCTCGCTTTTCTAAAAAGCATGTAAGTAATGAGAGGGTTAACGAGAGGGTTAACTCTTATTTCTGGCCGATATCAGTAACCTGAGTCTCATGCATTCTTCGCATTCCTTTGCAGGGTGAATTTGCAGTTCAGTCTCTTCTGCGAACTGGAGAAGATTTTTACGACCGCTATTCGGATTCTGCTTTCGCATTCCCCAGTCTTCCCCGCCAACCCGAGAAGACTTTTACGACCGCTATTCGGGATTCCGCTCCACTCTCCAAGGTGCCATGAGCTCCCTGACTGTCTCGTCTTTATCTGTCGCCATTTCTCCCATTCGAACCGGGGGGGGGGGGGGGGGGGGAAGAATCCTTGCTTCTAGCCCAGGATTCCAGCTTATGAAAAAGCTTCCCAGAGACTCCTCCCTTCTCTTAGAGAAGATAATGAGGGGCTCCACGCAGTAAATTCTGCTTCCATTATACATGCCGGCCGGTATTTACCGCACTAGGCTAAACGTCAGCTCAGCCTTACCTGAAACAATAAGGTCGGGGAGCTCCATGGTTCAATGCTTCGCACGTCTCTACCACAAATGCCTTCAACATTTCGTCTATACGGCCGGGGGGGGGGGGGGGTCCGCTCAACGTGTCGCACAGCGTTTCGTCTTTTGCGGCAATAAATCAGGGTAACGACCTCCACTCAACGTTTCGCCCAGCGTTTCGTGTCTTGTGAAGAGCCAGGGTAATCAGTGGCGTTCGGGCGCCATCTGTAGCCTGAGTCTATCACGTATTCTCATAGAGATAGAGTGAATGCTCTGTCTTTATTTGGTACAGGTTCCTTTTATACACTTTGCCACACAACATGTGATGCATGCCAGCAACTAATTGGTTAAGACCCCACCCACGTGATACAGTCAATAAGGTTCACACACAGCACAAAAGTCTCTGTTGCTGAATAAAAGTCACCCACGCCTTAGCTCCCCACAGCATGTTTCTCTACACTGGAGGAAGAGCAAGAGCCAGAGGTAATCACCCGATCCCTATCCCTCAGTGAGTTATGAGACATCCGAAAGGATCTCAGCCATCATCCAGGCGAACACGTTGCCACCTGGATGCTCCAATGCTGGGACAATGGGGTCAACAGCTTGGAACTGGATGATAGGGAAGCCAAACAGTTGGGATCCATTGCTAGAGAAAGTGGTATTGACAAAGCAATTGGGAGAGAGCCACGGACTCTCAACCTCTGGAAGAGACTCCTGTCGAGTGTGAAGGAAAGGTTCGCCTTTAAAGATGATATTTTGTGTAACCTAAACAAGTGGGACACCATAGAAAAAGGTATCCAGTGCTTGAGAGAATTAGCTGTGCTGGAAGTGATTTATAGTAACCTGAATGACAAGCAGTTACCCAAAGATCCAGATGAAGTCCTGTGCACACAAGGCATGTGGCAGAAGATTCTACAAAACGCACCAGCATCGTATGCCAAGTCACTGGCAGTAATGAACTTCAAACCTGGAGAGGAGCCAAAAGTGGATGAAACAGCTTGCTATCTCCAAACATAAGGAGACACTCTCTCCTTTCTCAACTTGACTGTACAGAAAAATATCCAACAGCTCTGGGAATTCATGTCCTATTCCTCTGCACGTACCAAGGTCTCAGCTGATAAGAACAAGCGTTCCTCTGCCCAAGAGAAACAGTACACACCATGGGGCACACTGTGGTTTGAATTGCGTGACCATGGAGAGGACACGAGAAAGTGGGATGGGAAACCTACCTCAGTCCTAGACGCATGTGTACGTCAGTTGCGAAGAAAACCAAACACAAAAGGGAGTTCTTACAAGAAAGTTGCTCCAGTTTCCAGTAGACAGCTCTCCAGACAGCGTAGATGGGCTTTCGATCCCTATCTACAAGACATGAATGAAGAGACTGGGGGTCCAGCCCACGCAAGCTGCTCGAACTCATATGTTGATAACAGGTAGAAGGATCAAGATTAGAAAGGCTCTGCCTCCAGCCAGGTGGAGGAGATGGACAATCGTGTTTACTGGACTGTGTGGATTCATTGTCCTGGCACATCTGACCCACAAGAGTATAAGGCTCTAGTGGACACTGGTGCCCAATGCACCCTGATGCCATCAAACTTTAAAGGAGCAGAATCCATCTGTATTTCTGGAGTCACAGGGGGGTTCCAACAGCTGACTGTGTTGGAGGCTGAAATGAGCCTGACTGGGAATGAGTGGCAAAAACACCCCATTGTGACTGGCCCAGATGCTCTATGCATCCTTTGGATAGATTACCTGAAGAGAGAGTATTTCAAGGACCCAAAAGGGTACCGGTGGGCTTTTGGCATAGCTGCCTTGGAGATAGAGGAAATAAAAAAGATGTCCATCTTGACTGGTCTCTCAGAGGACCCTTCTGTTGTTGGACTGCTAAGGGTTGAAGAACAACAGGTACCAATTGCTACTACAGCAATGCACTGTCGGCAATATCACACCAACCAAGACTCCATAATTCCTGTCCATAAACTGATTAGTCAGCTGGAGAGCCGAGGAGTGATCAGCAGGACTTGCTCTCCCTTAAAAGCCCTATTTGGTCAGTGCAGAAGTCTAATGGGGAGTGGAGACTGACAGTGGACTATCGTGGCCTGAATGAAGTGACACCACTGACTGCTGTCGTGCTGGACGTTAGAACTCCAATATGAACTGGAGTCAAAGGCAGCCAAATGGTATGCCACCATAAACATTGCTAATGCTTTTTTCTCCATTCCTTTGGCACCTGGAGGAGTGTCCAGTACACCTGAAATCAACTGCCCCAGGGGGTAGAAACATAGCCCCACCATTTGCCATGCACTGATCCAGAATGCACTGGAACAGGGTGGAGCTCCAGAACACCTGCAATACATTGATGACATCATCACGTGGGGCGATACTGAAGAAGTTTGTGAGAAAGGGAAGGAGATAATCCAAATCCTTCTGAAAGCTGATTTTACCATAAAACGAAGCAAGATCAGGGGACCTGCACCAGAGATCAAATTTTTAGGAATAAAATGGTAGGATGGACATCGTCAGATCCTAATGGATGTGTTTAATAAAATAACTAACAAAAAGGGAGCACAAGCCTTCTTAGGCATTGTGGGTTTCTGGAGAATGCGCATTCTCCAGAATGTGCATTCTGGAGAGGAGGAGGTCAAGACAGTGAGGATCATTAGGGAATGTGAGAGATTGACTGGTGTGCCAGTCAGAAACACCCCATGAGGATACCCCCCAAAAGGTGATGAAACCCCCACCCTGTTGGGCAGAGGAGGGGGACCTGAGGCAGCCCCTGCCCTGTTGCTGTCGGGCAGAGGCAAGGGACCAAAAAGATGAGGAGGGTTGGAAGAAAGTCCCAGTTTGGTGTCATGAGTGACCTCCCTCCCTACCTGCTTTGCCCCCTCAGGTGCCCCTCTGTAACAGGTTTGAGGCCCTGTCTCTTGAAGGAGAGGTAGGTGAGGATATGGTGCAAGGCCCACCTACAAGGTCACATAGGAAGAGGCGGTTGACTCTGCCTCTCAAGACTGCCTCTGATAGGAAAGAAAGAAGAGTAATGGTAGTAGGTGATTCCCTTCTGAGAGGGACAGAGGGCCCAATATGCAGGGTTGACCCTGAACATAGGGAAGTATGCAGTCTTTCTGGAGCCTGGATCAGGGATATCACCAGGGCACTCCCCAACCTGGTGCGCCTGACAGACTACTACCCGCTGCTGATCTTACAGACAGGTGGGGAGGAAGCTGCACCCCGTAGTCTGAGGGAAATGAAGAAAGATTTCAAGGCCTTGGGACTGTTGGTGAAAGGGTCTGGGGCACAAGTGATTTTCTCTTCCCCCCTTCCACTTTCGGGTGCTGACATGGGATGGAATAGAAGAATTAAGGCTATAAACAATTTGCTACAAGTCTGGTGCTACAGGCAGGGTTTTGTATTCTTTGATAATGGCTGGTTTTATAAGACACCAGTCCAGACAGTCATACGTGGGGAAGGTTTATCTAACAGGGGCAAAAGGAGGCTGGGGCAGGAATTAGCAGGGCTCATTTGGAGAGCTTTAAATTAGATTTGAAAGGGTAAGGGGTTACAGCTGGGCTTGTGCCAGTGGGGCAGAAGTCTAGTATTGATGAAGACCGGGAGGCCTCCCACACCCCTAGGCTGAAATTGGTGTACTCGGCTCGCTCCCTGCAATGCCTGTACACCAATGCATGCAGCATGGGGAATAAGCAGGAGGAGTTAGAAACCCGTGCTCGGTCAGGGGATTATGATCTGGTGGCAATTATAGAGACATGGTGGGACAGCTCACATGACTGGAATGTGGTCATGGATGGCTATGTCCTTCTCAGGAAAGACAGGACAGCAAGGCGAGGTGGTGGAGTTGCTCTTTACGTGAGAGAGCAACTGCAATGTATTGAGTTCTGTCCAGGGGCGGATGAGGAGCGAGTTGAGAGTCTGTGGGTAAAAATTAAGGGGCAGGCTGGTATGGGTGATACTGTTGTGGGTGTCTACTACAGGCCACCAGATCAGGGTGAGGAAGTTGATGAGGTCTTCTACAGGAAGCTGAGAGCAGCCTCACAGTCACAGGCCCTGGTTGTCATGGGGGATTTTAACTACCCTGATGTTTGCTGGAGGGACTACTGGCTGTACTTCCTTTCAGCAAGACCTAGACAGGCTGGAGAGTTGGGCAGAGAAAAATTTAATGAAATATAATAAGGGCAAGTGTAGGGTGCTGCATCTGGGCAGGAACAACCCCAAGCTCCAGTATAAGTTGGGGAATGATCTACTAGACACCAATGTAGGGGAAAGGGATCTGGGATTCCTGGTGGACAACAAGGCTGGCCATGAGCCAGCACTGTGCCCTTGTGGCCAGGAAGGCCAATGGCATCCTGGGGTGCATTAGAAGGGGTGTGGTTAGTAGTTTGAGAGAGGTTCTCCTCCCCCTCTACTCTGCCCTGGTGAGGCTGCATCTGGAATATTGTGTCCAGTTCTGGTTCAGGAAGGACAGGGAACTGCTTGAGAGAGTCCAGCACAGAGCCACCAAGATGATTAAGAGAGTGGAGCATCTCCCTTATGAGGAAAGGCTGAGGGAGCTGGGCCTCTTTAGCTTGGAGGAGACTGAGGGGTGACCTTATTAATGTTTATAAATATGTAAAGGGCGAATGTCAGGAGGATGGAGCCAGGCTCTTCTCAGTGATGTCCAATGGTAGGACAAGGGGCAGTGGGTGTAAGCTGGAGCATTGGAGGTTCTGCTTGGATTTGAGGAGGAACTTCATTACTGTGAGGGTGACAGAGCACTGGAACAGGCTGCCCAGGGAGGTTGTGGAGTCTCCTTCTCTGGAGAAATTCAAGACCCGCCTGGACGCCTTCCTGTGTGAACTCATCTAGGTGTTCCTGCTCCAGCAGGGGGATTGGACTAGATGATCTTTCGAGGTCCCTTCCAATCCCTAACATTCTGTGATTCTGTGATTCCAAATTACAGTGAGATTGTGAGCCCTCTTTACTAAGTGACCCGAAAGAATGATTTTATGTGGGGTCCTGTTTTGCCATTTGACAGGGCTGGCAAAAAGGACATAGACACAAACAGACTACTAGAAATGAACTTATTTTATTCCATTTTAAAATGGGGAAAAAAGAAGAATAAGCAAGGTACAGAGCTAAACAGGGTGATGTACCTAATCATTACTACAGAAGGGAAAGCATAGTGATTAAGAAAGAAACATCACCAATTGCCTAAATACTTATCATCATCCAGATCCCATACATCAGCTGGGGAGCCCCATCACAGTGAAGGATTTGGAGAGCCTTTCCTGGTAATAGGGAAGTCCTACAGAGTGTGTCCACTCATAGGTGAGGTCTCCATTTTTGCTGTGAGAGGATCCTGCTTTTATACAATCTAACAAACAAATTACGTAGACAGAAAGCCACAGTAACATCTGGTGGGTAAGTTTCACTTCACACGGGCACATCCCAGATTTGGCCAGGATCCAAGGTATGTCTGAGAAGCTTCTAGTTTGGTATTCTGCACTTGGCTTTGTATTGTAGGAGAAAAAGTCTCACGGACTTATTTCATGCTGATGGGAAACAGGTAAGGGAAAGAATCTCACAGTCACATTTCATGCTATTATAGTGCAGGTTGGGAAGTTCACTCAAAAGTCAACTTTAATTTAAGGCTTATAATTTAAGCCTTTGTATATCAGGTCCTGAACAACGACAAACCTTTGAACTAATCAAACAGGAGATAGTCCATGAAGTAGCCCTTGGGCCAGTCCGGGAAGGACAAGATGTTAAAAATGTGCTCTACACTGCAGCCGGGAAGAATGGCCCAACTTGGGAGTCTCTGGCAGAAAGCACCAGGGGAGACTCAAGGCCAACTCTTAGGGTTTGGGAGTTGGGGATTCAGAGGATCAGAGGACAAATATACTCCAAAGGAAAAAGAGATATTGGCAGCGTATCAGGGAGTTCAAGCTGCTTCAGAAGTGATCAGCACTGAAGCACAGCTCCTCCTGGCACCTCTATTGCCTGTGCTGGGCTGGATGTTCAAAGGGAGCATTCCTTCTACACACCATGCAACTGATTCCACATGGAGTAAGTGGGTCACACTAATCACACAACAGGCCCAGATAGGAAGCCCTGGTCGCCTGAGAATTCTAGAAGTCATGAACTGACTAGAAAGCAAAGATTTCAGAATGTCACCTGAGGAGGAGGTGACACGAGCTGATGAGGCTCCACTGTACAATGAACTACCAGATGATGAAAAACAGTTTTCTCTGTTTATTGATGGGTCCTGTCATATTATAGGAAGACACTGAAAGTGGAAAGTTGCTGTGTGGAGTCCCACACGACAAGTCACAGAGGCTACCGAAGGAAAAGATGAATCGAGTCAGTTTGCAGAGGTAAAAGCCATCCAGATGGCCTTGGACATTGCTGAAAGAGAAAAATGGCCAGTGCTCTACCTCTATACTGACTCATGGATGGTGGCAAATGCCCTGTGGGGGTGATTACAGCAATGGAAACAGAAACACTGGCAGCATAGAGGCAAACCCGTCTGGGCTGCTGAATTATGGCAAGACATTGCTGCTCGGCTGGAGAGACTGGTTGTAAAGACACGTCATGGAGATGCTCATGTGCCCAAAGGTCAAGCTACTGAAGAACATCAAAACAACCAACAGGTGGATCAAGGCTGCTAAGATCAAAGTGTCTCAAGAAGACCTGGACTGGCAATAGAAGGGTGAAAAATTTTTAGCCCACTGGGCCCATGATGCCTCAGGCCATCAAGGAAGAGATGCAACATATAGATGGGCTCATGATTGAGGGGTGGACTTAACCATGGACACTACTGCTTGGGTTATTCACGAATGTGAAACGTGCTGTGATCAAGCAAGCCAAGAGGTTAAAATGTCTCTGGTATGGAGGACGATGGTTAAAATATAAATATGGAGAGGCCTTTGCAGACTGACTATATTACACTCCCACAAACCCGTAATGGTAAGCGCTACTTGATCACAATGGTGGAAGCAACCACCGGGTGGTTGTAGACATATGCTGTGCCCTGTGCCACTGCCCAGAACACTATTCTAGGCCTTGAAAAGCAGGTCTTGTGGTGACATGGCACCCCAGACAGAATTGAGTTGGACAATGGGACTCATTTCTGAAATAATATCATAGACACTTGGGCCAAAGAACATGACATCGAGTAGATATATCAAATCCCCTATCATGCACCAGCTTCCAGGAAAGTCGAACGATGCAATGGGCTGCTAAAAACAACACTGAGAGCAATGGGTGGTGGAAATTTCAAACACTGGGACACAAATTTAACAAAGGCAACCTGGTTAGTCAACACCAGAGGATCTGCCAACCAAACTGATCCTGCTCAATCAAGACTACTATGTACTGTGGAAGGGGACAAAGTCCCTGTGGTTCGCATTTAAAATATGCTTGGGAAAACAGTCTGGGTTATTCCTGCCTTGGGTAAAGGTAAACCAGTTTATGGGATTGCTTTTTCTCAGAGACCTTTATGCAATTGGTGGGTAATGCAGAAAGATGGGGAATTCTGATGTGTATCTCACGGAGATTTGATTTTGGGTAAAAACAGCCTATGAATTGCATATCATCATTGCTATGGTTGTTGTGTATTATACTAACAGCTTTATATTGAGAATTTCCCCAGGTTAATGCAGAATGAAATCTAATGGAACCAGAGTTGGCACCCAACAACTTCTTCGAGATCAACTTCTTCAACCTGCAGACCCTGTGTCGCATCCCACCGCTCAGGCGACAGGAGAGTGTAAATCCCTTTGGGCTAAATTAAGGTGAAATGACACCAAACGATTAGTTAAACACTTTATTTCTAATTAAAAAAAAAACAAAAACAAAACAACCAAAACCCAAAAAACTTTAAAATCTTAAACTTGGAAACTAGCGACGATAGTCTACTGTCAGTCTCCACTCTCCATTTGGCTTTTGCAATGGCCATATGGGGCTGTTAAAGGGAGAGCAAGTCCTGCTGATCACTCCTTGGCTCTCCAGCTGACAAATCAGTTTATGGATAGGAATTACGGAGTCTTGGTTGGTGCAATATTGCTGCCAATTCACTGATGTAGTAGCAATTAGTAAGTGTTGTTCTTCAACCCTTAGCAGTCCAACAAAAGAAGGGTCTTCTGAGAGACCAGGCAAAGCAGATAGCTGTTTGATTTCCTCTGTCTCCAAGGCAGCTATGCCAAAAGCCCACCAGTACCCTTTTGGGTCCTTGAAATACCCTCTCCTGATGTAATCTATGCAGAGAATGCACGGAGCATCTGGGCCAGTCACAATGGGGTGTTTTTGCCACTCATTCCCAGTCAGGCTCATTTCAGTCTCCAACACTGTCAGCTGTTGGGATCCTCCTGTGACTCCAGAAATACAGATGGATTCTGCTCCTTTAAAGTTTGATCGCATTAGTGTGCATTGTGCACTCGTTTCCACTAGAGCCTTATACTATTGTGGGTCAGATGTGCCAGGCCTACCAAATTTACACAGTCCAGTAAACTCAGTTGTCCTTTTACTCCACCTAGCTGGAGGCAGGGCCCCTCTAATAGTGGTCATCATATTCATCACTCAGTTCTGCTGAAATATGATCAAAAGGATTAGGATCAAGGAAAGGAATGAGAGTAGCATCAGCCCTCCTATTCTGTCTGGGGAATTGTCCACTGGAGATCGGAGCAGCATTTTTCCTAGAAGGAACAGAAGTATCCCTATTTGTACTTGTTTTTCTTTACAGCTCATGTACTTGTGCCTGTGTGATAGTTTCACTGGGCTAGTGAATAGGGGATAGGGGAGAGGATTGGGGGGCAAGGATAAGGAGGCTTGTAGGTAGAGATAAGAACAATTTAATAATAGAAAGAAAAACTTAAAATATTACTAATATTAAAATAGTAGTGTTAATGATAACAGTAACAAAATATGCAAATGAGTGACACCCAATGCTATTGCTCACCCCCCTGCTGACTGAGCCCAGCCTGTTCCCAGATAACGATCCTGAAGGAGCGGCAATCCTGAACCGAAACCGCAGTCCCGGAAGAACGAGAGCCCGAGCGAAAACCAGAGAGAGCTAAAAGAGGAAGAGACCCTCACTAATATACTGGACATGATGTGATATGATATGGAATATCCCATTGGCATATCTAAATGTCAATTTAGTTTATTAATTTAAATATTCTTCTTCCCCCTTAAATCTTGTGCTTGTGGACTAACAACACAAAGTCCTTCACTTCCAGTGACAAAAATGCAAACACTGGTATGTTATCAGTGTCTCTCTCATAACAATTCCCAGGCTGAAAAGCAAAACACAGCACTATTCTAGCTACTGAAAAAGAAAATCAGCTTTGTTTCAGCTAAAAACCAGGACAGCCTGCAGGATCAAGGTAGGATTCCCATCCCACTTTCTCATGCTTCTTCATGGTCATGCAAGTAAAACCACAGTGTGCCCCCTGGTGTATACCATCTCTCTTGAGCAGGGCAACGCTTGCTCCTAACAGCTGAGACATAGGTCCTAATGGGTGGAGGGTGGAGCCTGTTCTCAAATCGCTGGAAGTCTTGGGACAGTTTCTCCACTTGTTTCTCCAGGACTTCTGGCAGTTTTTCCACAGCCGAGACACAGGCTCGTATAGAGGCAGAGAGACTGTCTTCAAATCCCTGGAGCTGGATAGCCACTTTGTTTACAGTTGGTGCCTTCTCATTGTCTTTTACTTCTACTGCTGCCAATGAGTTGGCATATGATGCTGGTGCACTCCATAAGACATTTCGCCACACAGGTATCGTGCACGGGACTTCATCGGGGTCTTCAATTAACTTCTTGTCCCTCGTGTCATAGTAAATCAGCTCCTGCACAGGTAGTTCCATTAGGTACTGAATCCCTCTCTCCATGCTGACCCGGTTGCCTGGATTGCATGTAATATCGTCCTTGAAGGGATACCTTTCCTTCACACCTGCCAAGAGCAACCTCCAAAGGCTATGGGTTGGTTTCCCTCTTGCAATTGCTTTATCAATGCCCACTTCCTTAGAGAGGGATCCCAGCTGCTTGGCTTCTTTCCCCTCTAACTCCCAGCTACTGGGCCTGTTATCCCAGCATGTGAGCAGCCAAGTAATGAGGTTCTCACCTTGGTAACGCATGAAATCTTTTCATATATCTTGCAGCTCACTCACGATTGGAGATCAGGTGGTTATCATTCTGTCTCCGTTTCCATCTCCCCTTTCTTCTTCCTCTTTCACCTTAGGAAAATCATGATCTTCTTCATCCCTTTGTAAACATACTGACTCCCATGTCTTCTTCTTTTTCCATACAGGGGAAACTGATACTGGCATGGGTTGTTTCTCTAGTTCACCTGCAGCACTTCTTGACAGGACTGGAGTAGCTGCAATAACTGTTGCAGAGGTTGAGGTTAGAGTAGCTGTAGTATCTGTTGCAGGGATTGGAGTAGCTACATTGCTACCCCATTACATGGGGTTGGAGAGGCCACAATGTTTATGGTCGAGTTTAAAGCAACTGTAGCAGTCTCTGGGGTTAGAGTAGCTGCAGTATCTTTTGTAGAGGCTGAGGTAACAACAGCATCAGATGGAGTGATCATCCTAAGTAGTCTGACTTGCATTAAAACCTGACATACATTCAGGAGAACTAGCAGCATAATTATGCTGATTTGACTATCCCAAGATGTGGTGGGTTGACCCTGGCTAGAGGCCGGATGCCCACCAAAGCCCACTCTATCACTCCCCCTCCCCAAATGGGCAGGGGGAGAAAAGTATAACGAAAAGCTCGTGGGTGGAGATAAGGACAGAGAGAGATCACTCACCAATTACTGGCACGGGCAAAACAGACTCGACTTGGGGGAAAAAACAAATTTACTTTATTACCAATCAAAATTAGAGGAGAATGAAAAGTAAAACCAAATCTTAAAACACCTCCCCCATCCCTCCCTTCTTCCCGGGCTTAATCTCTTTCCCGATTTTCCACCTCCTCCCCCCAGCAGCACAGGGGGACAGGGAATGGGGTTGGGGTCAGTTTCATCACACGTTGTTTCTACCGCTGCTTCCTCCTCAGAGGGAGGACTCCTTCCCCCACACCAGAGTGGGGTCCCTCTCACGGGAGACAGTCCTCCACCAACTTCTCCAACGTGAGTCTTTCCCATGACTGACAGCTCTTCACAAACTGCTTTGGCATGGGTCCATTCCATGGTGTGCAGTCCTTCAGGAAGGGACTGCTCCAGCGCAAGTCCCCCACGGGGTCACAAGTCCTGCCAGCAAACCTGCTCTAGCGCGGGCTTCCCGCCGGGTCACAGCCTCCTTCGGGCATCCACCTGCTCCGGCGTGGGGTCCTCCACGGGCTACAGGTGGTCATCTGCTCCACCATGGACCTCCAGGGGCTGCAGGGGGACAACCTGTCTCACCCTGGTCTTCATCACAGGCTGCGGGGGAATCTCTGCTCCGGCGCCTGGAGCATTCCCTCCCCCTCCTTCTTCACTGACCTTGGTGTCTGCAGAGTTGTTTTCTCTTACATCTTCTCACTCCTCTCTCCAGCTGCAAAGTCTGCAGCTTTTTTTTCTCCCTTCCTTTTTTTTTTCTTAATTATGTTATCACAGAGGCGTTACTGATTGGCTCGGCCTTGGCCAGCGGCGAGTCCCTTCTTGTAGCCGGCTGGCATTGGCTGTGTCGGGTCGGACATGGGGGAAGCTTCTGGCAGCTTCTCTCACAGAAGCCACCCCATGTCCCCCCCTCCCCCACTGCTACCAAAACCTTGCCATGCAAACCCAATACACAAGAATATTCAAAATTCTCAAAAACTATTGTAAAACTGGTCTAGAGAAGAAGGGGAAATTGAATGATGGTTTTCCCCCAATATATTGTCTCAAAGATAAAAAAAACACTGGTGTAATTGATAACAACATCCATCAGATGGTTCCTGCAATACGGAGATGAGGCTAGCTCTGCCACTTTGCTCTGTGTGCCACCTGCTACCACCGAATCCAGGTACAAAATCGATCTCACTACCCATTTTTTTATCATGCTAACAACCATCACTGTACCACACAGCAAAACAGTATCCTTAACCCCAAACCAATACCTAGAGATGGCAAACAACATAAAGGATACGTAAGACGCCACCTCAGAGAACTCATAGCGGCTCGCATGCCCCCTTCCCCTGCCCCCACCCAGGGAATAAGGGAGAGAATTGGAAGGGTAAAGGTAAGGGGACTTGTAGGTTGAGATAAGAACAGTTCAATCAGTGGAGTGAAATAAACTTAAAATGGCAATGATAATAATAAAGGTAATTAAAAAAAAAAAATATATATATATATATATATAAAAATGAGTGATGCACATTACAATTGCTCACCACTTGCCAATAGCGATCTTAGAGGAGTGAAAAGGGACCCTGAACCTGCAGCTGCAATCCCGGAAGAGCGAGCCCAAGCAATCCCCGAGATAATCCCCCCAATTTCCTGGTCAAGCCTCGTTAATATACTGAACATGACATAATATGATGTGGAATATCTTATTAGCATATCCAAATGCAAATTCTGGGTTTTGCTAATTACTATGCTTCTCCCTCCCAGTCCTTTGCACTTGCAAACTACCCAAACATGATGTCCTTATACGTTATCAACATTCTTCTCTCATAACAAATCCCACACTGAACCCAAAACATAGTGCTTTCTAGCTACTAAGAATAAAATTAACCCTATCCTAGCAAAACCAGGACAAATGAATAATTTACTATGTGTGTAAAAGAATAAAGACTTTGGTAAAAAGATTGATGAACTTTAAATTTTTAGAGGTATAGAGTTCATACCCTCCCACAGCAGAAAACTAATATTTTTTAAGTATGATAAACATGTTCCCCTCCTCTCCATTTGTAGAAGAAAACAAAAATTCCAGTATAAATATATCACACTGATCTAGAAAAGCAATCCCCCTCTGACTGTTTTCAATTTTACAGCGAAATACTGCTTAGACATGATGACACAGATAAGGTAGAGTACAAAAATCAGCAAGTTCTAAGTTGATACCAGTTTTTTACTTGTTGCTAGAATGTCGGCGGCGACGGGAGAAATGCCCATTCTGTAATGTCGGCAAGTCTCTCTTTTATTATTAGAAAGCTGCGTGTTATATACACTTTTACTTCCGTACACGTATTCAGACACTACGAAGCTAATTACCATTGGCTAATAACATCAATCACATATGACCTCTCAGTCCAAGTGGTCCACTTTTATCTCGGTTCGGGTTCACTTCCTCGGTGTAACTTCCTGATCCTTCCCAGCTGGGATCCATCTTCCTTACTTGATGTTTATTACTTTCACAAGTCCTTCACATACCTTTGTTATCTTCATTAGCACACAGCCGAAAGAGGCCTAGCTAATATTACAGCCTTGAAGAATACAGACATGCAGAAGATCCTATTTTCCCTTATATTCTAACATAGCTAGATTTTCTCATAACCCTTATTTTATAGACAATTTTCGATAAAGTTGCCCACACTAGAATAATAAAATTGATACACAAAGTAATCTTCTTCGTCCTCTCATATTCCTCTCATCACCTTTGCAATAGGGCACAGGAAAGAAAATAACAAGAATCAAGTCTATTTTGATCAGCAGCTGCCCACAGTCTAGACACTGTATTTTATTTAGAAAACACCAAGTTTTGATTCATTTGCATGCATACAAGTGTCCATAAAGCTCATTGTCCTGGTTTTTACCTTGGAAAGAGCTAGGATTCCTTTTAGTAGCTGGAATAGTGCTGTGTTTTGCTTTCAGCCTGGGATTTGTTATGAGAGAAACACTGATAACATACCAGTGTTTGCATTTTTGTCACTGGAAGTGAAGGACTTCGTGTTCTGTTAGTCTAAAAGTACAAGATCTAAGGGGATGAGGAATAATTAAATTAATAAGCTAAATTGGTGTTTGAGTATCCCAATGGGATATTCCATATCATGTCATATCATGTCCAGTATATTAGCAAGGGTCTCTTCCTCTTTTAGCTCTCTC
Source organism: Caprimulgus europaeus (assembly GCA_907165065.1). Next base: position 13,325,344 of record OU015537.1, read on the forward strand.
TGACTTTCACTCGGGCTCTCGCTCTTCTGGGATTGCAGTTTCGATTCCAGATTGTCACTCCTCCAGGATCATTATCTGGGAACAGACCAGGCTTGGTCAGTGGGTGGTGAGAAATTGCACTGTGTATCACTCATTTGAATATTTTATTACTATTACTCTTATTATAATTATTATTTCAATATCAATATTTTTTTAAGTAAGTTTTATTTTATTTCTATTATTAAATTGTTCTTATCTCAACCTACTAGTCTCCTTACCCTTGCCCCCAATTCTCTCCCCTATCCTCTTTGGGGTGAGGAGGGAGTGAGTGAATGGCTGTGTTTGGCTGCTAGCCAAGTACTAGCCAAGTGAAACCATCACACTCATTTAACAAAGGACACCAAAGAACAATGACATAATTTCTAGTGTCAACCTGGATTCAAAAAAACACTCCAAATGCAAAAGGCTCCATTAACAATTCTCGTGTCATTTATTTTTTCATAAGATAATTTCAGATTCAACACCCCTCAAATCAAAATGGAAGGTTTTTTTCAAGCAGAAAATTGTTTTATAGAAGTTCCATTTACCTATCACTAGAACAGTCACATGTAAACATTTTGCGATGAAAGTTATAGAGGACAGAGAACTGATTCAAGTTTATATCCGCAGGTTCTAGCCATGATCAGCTTCAGCATACACAATGACTGTCCTTGGCAAGACAGATAAGGGTATAATGACAAGACTGCAACTTCTAAGCTCCACATTTTATTTCAAAATATTACGTGCCTGAGCTTAAGTGACAGTGTAAATAACAAAGATAATAAAGATAATAAAGAGATAGTGTATCTAAATGTTTACCTATCTTCCTGAAATTGTTCATTATCTGTATTAAAATGCTCAGGACTGGACTATTTACCCCCATTCAACTGTCAAAATGAATGTTACTTGGAATATTGATACAGTAGACAATTTTTTAAGCACCTATTTAGTAATAAACAAACAGGCATTGGCATTTTCTATGTTCTCCTCATTCTTAGGAAACCACTGTTTCACGGTGGAAAATTATATGCTATATTGAGGTACTTTTTAGGCTTAATTCTACATTGTCTTCAATTTCTACCAACATGAGATTTAAGAACACCCACAGATGCTCTGTATTTGAAATAAGATCTAATAAACAGAACTCACTACAAAAGGGTAAGCAACACAAAAAAAACCTTGAAAAACTAATATTTCGTTTTTCCTATTGAAATTCTAGAGAAAAACAGAAAGGACAACATTTATGAAAGGAGAGATTGATGTAAAGTGAAATGTTTTCATTGTGAAATTAAAAATAAATTCACGAGGCAGATTCTTTCATATCTGATGCATCACTTAAGGAAAAAAAGTTTCAGCAGATCTGATCCATACAAACTTTCAGCACTGCTCATTAAAGTAAGAGTTAAGAAGGGCTTCTCAAAATTAAACACACTGGCACAGTCTCTTAAAATCACAAACTATTGTTTAATAATAGTTTTCTACAGAACACCAAATAAAAAGCTATTTGCTATCATATGCATGCAAGCAGTGGTTCTGTCTCACAAGCCACTTAAAGATAAAACTCTATGCTCAGGACAGCCACATAATCAGATTCAAGAGGAATTGAGCAAATATATCTGAATATTTAGGGTCAAGTTTGCTTTAACTGGCAATCTGGTGAATCTTTAATGGCAGTCTGGTGAAGTTCCTGCAGAATGGAAAAAGGGGAGCATAACCCCCATTTTTAAAGAGAGTAACAAGGAAGACCCGGGGAACTACAGGCCTATCAGTCTCACCTCAGTGTCAGGCAAGATCATGGAGCAGATAACTCCTGGAAACTATGCTAAGGCACATGGAGAATTAGAAGGTGATTGGTGACAACCCAGCATGGCTTCACCAAGGGCAAATCGTGCCTGACCAATCTAGTGGCCTTTTATGATGAGGGTCACAACGTTGGTGGATAAGGCTAAAGCAATTGATGTCACCTACCTGAACTTGTACAAGGCATTTGACACTGTCCTGCATGACATCCTTGTCTCTAAATTGGAAACATGTGGGTTTGATGAATGGACAACTCGGTGGATAAGGAACTGGATGGATGGTGTCACTCAAAGAGTTGTGGTCAACAGCTCAAAGTCTGAGTGGAAACCAGTGACAAGGGGTGTCTCTCAAGGGTTTGTATTGGAAACGGTGCTCTTCAACATCTTTGTCGGAGATATGGACTGAGTGCACCCTCAGCAAATTTGCCAACAACAACAAGCTCCGTGGTGCGGTTGACACACTAGAGGGACAGTACGCTATCCAGAGGAACCTTGACAAGCTTGAGAGATGGGCCTGTGCTAACCTCATGAAGTTCAACAAGGCCAAATGGAAGGTCCTGAACCTGGGTCAGGGCAATCCCAAGCACAAATACAGGCTGGGCGATGAGTAACTTGAGACCAGCTCTGAAGAGAAGGACTTGGGAGTGGTGGTAGACGAGAATCTCAACATGAGCCGGCAATGTGCTCTTGCAGCCCAGAAGGCCAATCATATCCTGGGCTGCATCAAGAGAAGCGTGGCCAGCAGGTTGAGGGAGGTGATTCTGCCCTTGTACTCTGCTCTTGTAAGGCCCCACCTGTAGTACTGCATCCAGTTCTGGAGCCCCCAACACAAGAGAGACATGAACCTGCTAGAACGAGTCCAGAGGAGGGCCACGGGGATGATCCGAGGGCTGGAGCACCTCTCCTATGAGGACAGGCTGAGAGAGTTGGGGCTGTTCATCCTGGAAAAGAGAAGGCTCTGGGGAGATCTCATAGAGGCCTTCCAGTAGCTGAAGGGGGCCTACAAGAAAGCCGGGGAGGGACGTTTTTACAAGGGCAGTTAGTTATAGGATGAGGGGTAATGGCTTTAAGCTGAAAGAGGGTAGGTTTAGATTAGATATTAGGAAGAAATTCTTCACTGTGAGGGTGGTGAGACACTGGAACAGGTTGCCCAAGGAAGTTGTGGCTGCCCCCTCCTTGGAAGTGTTTAAGGCCAGGTTGGATGAGGCTTTGAGCAACTTAGTCTAGTGGAGGGTGTCCCTGCTAATGGTAGGTGGGTTGGAACTAGATGATCTTTAAGGTCCCTTCCAACTCTAACTATTCTACGATTACGTGATTCTATAATTCTGTGTAATTTTTTTCCAGATGCTATTTTACTTCATTCTTTCTGGCATGGGAAATATTGCCAAACTACAGTTAAAGTTGAAAAACTTTTCAAAGCATCATGTATCATTCTACCACATGCAACGGCTCTGTACAAAAACACTAAGTATTACTAAGGCTCTCCCTGTTCTCTGGCAGAGGCAGTGCATTCCCTCATCCGCAAGAAAATAAGTTTATAGCCTCCTTTTTTAGCTTTTTTTAGTGTGCTGAGCTTGGACTTTAAAAGGAGTCACCTTTATTCAGCTGGAAGATAGGTGATGCTATACTTTATTGGTTTTACAAGGTTCTGTTAGTTGGGGGCAGGGGGTGGGGGGGTGGTCACAGGGGTGGCTTCTGTGAGAACATGTCAGAAGCTGCCCTATGTTGGACAGAAACAGTTTTAGCCGGCTCCAGTACTGACCCATCACTAACCAAAGCTGAGCCAATCAATGACATTGGTAGTGCCTTTGTGATAACATATTGAAGAAAGGGTAAAAAAAGATGCACAGCAGCTGTGAGAGAGAGGAATAAGAACGTGAAAGAAACACCCATTAAGATGATTCTCAGTCCCACTTCTGTGACAGTGTGTAGTTCAATAATAACTAGATGACATAGGTGGAGCTTGTCACTGATTCTGTCTAAAGGCATCCAGATTCCAAACTCAAAAATTAAAAACAAAACAAAAAGCCTAAACAAAAACCCACTCACAAAATGCCTGATAGATACTTCTCCATCTCACTTTCCTTAAAACTTATCATAGAATCATTAAGTTTGGAAAAGATCTCTAAGATCATCAAGTGCAACCGTCAACCCAACACCACCAGGCCTACTAAACCATATCCTGAAGTGCCATGTCTACACATTTTTTTAACACCTACAGGGATGGTGACTCCACCACTTCCCTGGGCAGCCTGTTCCAATGCTTGACCACTCTTTCCGTAAATAAGTTATTCTTATATCCAATCTAAACCTCCCCTGGCACAACTTTAGGCCATTTCCTCTCATCCTATCACTAGTTAATTGAGAAAAGAGACCAACACCCACATCCCTACAACCTCCTTTCAGGTAGTTGTAGAGAGCAATAAGGTCTCCGCTCAGCCTTCTTTTCTCCAGGCTAAACAATCACAGTTGCCTCAGTCACTCCTCATAAGACTTGTTCTCCAGACCCTTCAACAGCTTCGTTACTCTTCTTTGGACATCCTCCAGCAACTCAATGTCCTTCTTGTAGTGAGGGGCCCAAAACTGAACATAATATTCGAGGTGTGGCCTCACCAGTGCTGAGTACAGGGGTAAGATAACTTCCCTGGTCCTGGTGGTCACATTATTCCTGATACAAGCCAGGATACTGTTAGCCTTCTTGGTCACCTGGGCATACTGCTGGCTCATGTTCTGTCAGCTGTTGACCAACACCCACAAGTCCTTTTCTACTAGGCAACCCTCCAGCCACTCTTCCCCAAGTCTGTACAGTTGCATGGGGTTGTTGTGACCGAAGTGCAGGACCTGGCACTTGGCCTTGTTAAACCTTTTACAATTTACCTTGGCCCATCCATCCAGTCTGTCCAGATGCCTCTGCAGAGCCTTCCTATCCTCAAGCAGATCAACACTCCCACCCAGCTTGCTGTCATCTGCAAACTGACTTAGAGTGCACTCAATCCCCTCATCCAGATCATTGATAAAGATATTAAACAAGACTGGCCCCAAAACTGAGCTCTGGGGAACACCATTCGTAAACAGTCATCAGCTGGATTTAACTCCCTTCACCATAACTCTCTGGGCTTAGCCATACAGCCAGTTTTTAACCCAGCAAAGAGATCCAAGCCGTGAGCTGTCAGTTTCTCCAAGAGAATTCTATGGGAGACCGTGTCGAAGGCTTTACTAAACTCTAGATATACTACATCCACAGCCTTTCCCTCATCCACTAGGCAGGTCACTTGGTCATAGAAGGAGATCAGGTTGGTCAAGCAGGACCTGCCTTTCATGAACCCATTCTGGCTAGGCCTGTTTCCCCGGTTGCTGTGTGATCACACTCAAGATGATCTGCTCCATACCTTTTTCTGCTATTGAGATCAGGTTGACAGGCCTGTATTTCCCCAGATCCTCCTTCAAACCCTTCTTGTAGATGGGCATCACATTGGCAATTCTTCAGTCATCTGAGACCTACCCAGTTGTCCAGGACTGTTGATAAATGATGGAGAGTAGCTTGGCAAGCTCCTCCACCAGCTCCCTCTGTACTCTCGGATAGATCCCGTCTGGCCCCATAGACTTGTGAGTGTCCAGGAGGTATAGCAGGTCATTAACTGCTTCCTCCTGGATTATAGGGGGTTTATTCTGTTCTCCATCCCTGTCTTCCAATTCAGGGGGATGAATCACATTATCACAGAATCACAGAATTGGAAGGGACCTCGAAAGATCTTCTAATCCAATCTCCCTGACGGAGCAGGAACACCTAGATGAGATCACACAGGAAGGCATCCAGGCAGGTCTTGAATGTCTCCAGAGAAGGAGACTCCACAACCTCCCTGGGCAGCCTGTTCCAGTGCTCTACTACTCTCACAGTAAAGAAGTTTCTTCTGAAGTTTAAGCGGAACCTCCAATGCTCCAGCTTACACCCATTGCCCCTTGTCCTATCATTGGACACCAATGTGAAGAGCCTGGCCTCATCCACCTGACACTCACCCTTCATATATTTATAAACATTAATAAGGTCACCCCTCAGTCTCCTCTTCTCCAAGCTAAAGAGGCCCAGCTCCCTCAGCCTTTCCTCATAAGGGAGATGCTTCACTCCCTTAATCATCTTGGTGGCTCTGTGCTGGACTCTCTCAAGCAGTTCCCTGTCCTTGAACTGGTCTGGCTATTAAAGACTGAGGCAAAGAAGGCATTAAGTACCTCAGCCTTTTCCTCATCCTTGGTGGCAGTGTTCCACCCCCCCCCATCAATCCAATAGAGGATGAATATTCTCATTGGCTCTCTTTTTGCTGTGGATGTTTTTATAAAAACATTTTTTGTTATCTCTCACGACAGCAGCCAGATTGAGTTCAAGATGGGCTTTTGCCTTTCTAATTTTCTCTCTGCATAACCTAACGAGATTCCTGTACTCTTCTTGAGTTGCCCGCCCCTTCTTTCAAAGATGGTAAACTCTTATTTTTTTCCCTGAGTCCCAGCAAAAGCTCCCTGTTCAACCAGGCTGATCATCTTCCCCACCAGTTTGTCTTGCAGTACATGGGGACAATCTGCTTCAGTGCCTTTAAGACTTCCTTTGTGAATAATGTCTAGCCTTTCTGGACCCCTTTGCCCTTCAGGACTTGTTTTGTGAAAGGGTTGGTAAAGCAATTTAGCAGGAAATAAACCCCCTTGCATTCCAACTCACCCTCAGATAACTGGAGGAGCTGGGGGCAGCTAGGCTTAGATCCTGAGGGATGCCCAATTGAGCACTATCAGTCCGACAGCTGCGGATGCACCGAATAGTGCACTGCACTCCCGTGCCCACGATTTATGGACTTACATGGCTAAACCTGCAGAATTTAGCAGCGTTCCGCTGAGCACGGGTCAGTTGGGGTGGCTGGTTACAGACGGACACAGTTCGACGAGACACCACAAGTCTGAGCATGTCAGTGCCAGATCCACTTGATAGTGTCCCACACCCATCAGCCAGTCACAAGCTATGGACTCTCATGGCCTTACCAGGCAGCAGCCCAGCAAGAAATGGACTACCACAGCCTTATCAGGCAGCAGCTCAGCAAGAAATTGTGCAGCAAGTCTGTAAGCAAATGAAAGCACCTTTACTAGAGCAACAGGATTAATACAGATTCGTATGGATTGCCGGTGATAAACCACTATCTGCAGAAATAAATGCTTATACAAATTACTAAAACCATTAATGGTAGCAGGATGTTAGGTTAAAATAATTCTCTAGAGATTTTCTAAGTGTCCAAGAGAGGAGTTCTCAGCTGAGTCTAAGTCTAGATCTAAGTCTTTGGGTAAGACATCCCAATGTGGGGGAAGAAAGGCTCAGCCGTCGGCTGGTCCCAGGAGTCAGAGGTCTGAGATGGTGTCGTCCTTGACTGGTCCACGATGATGTCTTCTCTAATTCCCTCCTTTCTTTGGGATACTTTTATATTCTTTTTCTACTTGCAAGGTGGAGCTTGAGTGACTCAAGTCATACCTTTACGGTGATTGGCAAAAGACACTTCCATTCCTCTTTTATGGTAGAAATTACCAAAACTTAGAGATGCTATCTATGAGGGGGAAAGAGGGGGGTCAGTGGTATGGAGTTATGGTTTTGTCAAGGTCCACAAAGGGAAGTAGTTGTCAAAAGGGGCACCAGCTGTCGATCCAGAATCACAGATAGACCATACATCAAGTCTTGTGGAGTCAAAGCGGTGTCTGGCATGGGGAGTTGGAGAAGGAGCCGCTGTTGTCAGGAAAAGTGAGAGACAAACGCGTATTCTCATAGAGATAAAGTGAATGCTCCGTGTTTATTTGGTACAGGTTCCTTTTATACACTTTGCCACACAACATGTGATACATGCCAGCAACTAATTGGTTAAGACCCCACCCACGTGATACAGTCAATAAGGTTCACACACAGCACAAAAGTCTCTGTTGCTGAATAAAAGTCACCCACACCTTAGCTCCCCACAGCATGTTTCTCTACACTTCCCCCTTTTTCTTTTGTATAAGGAGTGGCCTGTGTTCTAGAAAAATGTCTTTATAATCAAATTTTGCAAGCAGCTAATCAAACAGGGCAACAAAATATTACCAATAAAATTATGCCTCCAATGCCAATTAAATACATCACTATGGTTTTCAGCCATGGTCCCAATCCAAGTGAGGAAAGTCAAACGTTAACAGGGAACAGGGTACTCCTACTTTGTGGTTCCCAGCTAAAGCTACTCCTGATACAAAATTGTCAAGTTTCTTCTGACTTGGTTCCGCAAACGTGTCCAATTACTACTGGTTAATAGCACTAATCATACGTTGATCTCTCAGTCTCACTGGTTCGTTCTCATCTTGGTTCAGGTTCACTTCCTCGTCGTAAATTTCCAGCTGGCGTCCATCTTGTCCTGTAGCAGTGACACTCTGTACCCTTTTCATTACACATCTATAAGCAACTTTTACTATAATTAAAACTAAAAATTTTAATGCCTGAAAAAGCATACACTCTCTTTAACTAAAGTTGAAAGCTAAAGCGACAGGTTGTCAAAAGAAATGCATTTCTGTTAAGAGACACCAACATGGAAATGGCTACCATTTCCCATCCAGTCTCCTAAACAATCTGAGATGGCCAGATCTCCGACCCAGCATGAAAACAAATCAACCCAAAGTCCACACCAAACCAGCTTGACTCCACTCCATACCCAAATCAATACCAATCCGACCTAGAGAAGCACTCAATATTCTGATTTTTCAAAGCTGATCCTAACATATCACTCTTCCCCGTTTTTATCAATTTAAGCTAAAAGGATACCTAGGGCAAGTTGATCCACACGTTTGGCCATACAAGAAAACGATATATGCGCTACAATGCAAAGCAAGATTATAATACCGAGCCATCTAAGGCCTTCTTTTTACTTCTGACCAATTGTAGTAGAATTTACTTATCTTGTTTCTCTATTCTGGTGTTTTAAAAGTCAGGAGTTAATTGCCAAGGCCAAAACTGCCTGTATTTTGGGCTCTTAAGGAGCCAACAATTTATCTTTTTTGTTTTTATACCACAAAGGCGTTGTCCACCATCTTCTGCAGGGCCCTTGCAGACACGATAGCAAACAAGGCACTAATAACAGGATTACCAAATTACAAGTAGCATCTTAAATCCTGACTTTAATAGTGAAAAGACTCATTCGTGTAAAAACTACTCGCTTAACCAATTATCACTATTTACCCTCAACTGTTTGACATTTTCCCTTAACCTTCTAATGGCCATATGAATTGAGTCTGAGTGGTCTGATAGAATCATACAGCACATGCCTTCAGATTCCTCACAAACATGTCGCTTGAGCTAACAAATAAAAATCAATTGCTGCTCTATTCTGTAGTACTGCATGTCTAATGCTATCAATGTCTACTAACATCTATGTAAGCAAAGTTATACAAAGCACTCTACAAGATAGGTCCTAAAAGGTTTCTCAGGCATAGGTAGTGAAAGCCATAGTGATTCTTACTTCCTTACATTAGCCAAAGTTATCCACATGTTTTATCTAGGTACTACAACTTAAGGTCTTAAAACAAATGCTAATCAACAAAATTCTTAATGCAGTTATAACTATAAACTTAAGACTCTCTTTTTTTTTTTTTTTTTTTTTAAAGCACTAATTTACCAGATGTATGAATGCTATGTAGTACTAATCACGGTTTACTGACATTGCAATCTGTTTCCAAGTAGTTACTCTGCCCAGGTGTTGAACATCACAGTACTGTATAGCCCCATCTGGATGTAGTGTACTTATGACTAAAAGTTACTACAACTATTACAATGATTTCTATTACAATATATACATCAATATAAAATACTACTCAAAACACTTTCACATTTCAAACAATTTAACCACGTCAACCAAAAATGTATCTGCAGAGTTAAAGAAAAATCCAAATTAATGATGATTGCAAGTTAGAGCAGTTCAAGGATTCCCAGTTTGTCAGTATCTACCCTAACCAGTGCTACCCAAATACAGTATAAGCCATTTAGTGTGTCTAACAATGAGAAAAAAACATTCAAATATCAAAGCTATGACAAACACACAAAAACAAGGAAAGAAAATTTGCTCTGAACTCATCAACCGAAATAGAATCAACTCTGAATTTCCTTGCTGTTGTGGTTTTACATCAGAACATTCAAGTTATAACAACCTAATGTCTTTTTAGGAATTCATAATGAAATTGTAAAAATGCTACTAAAAATCCCTATCTTAGATGCAATCTTCTGCTTTAAGAGCTACTGTGTCATTGTACAACATAAGTGGCTTATTAATCACTGAATTGTTGGTGTAGCAGAATGTATTTATCATTGTGAATGTGTTTTGAAAAATTGGTATTTTAAAACCTGCCTTTATTCCATGACAAGCTACAAATTTGTGTATTTCAAGCACTAATATCCTTGCCCAAAGTACTAAATGTACATTGTGAGTAACCTACCATGGATGTCTTTGGGCCCCGACTTTAATATCAACTGCCCAATTGCATCGGCCCAAGTAGTAATTGTGGCCTTAAAGGTAGAACTATGGAATACTCACTCTATTAATCGCATAGGGGCGCTGTCAGAGAACTGAACAATCAATGAAACAACTCCTTTCTCTCGATTATGGATAACTAAGGAAAAAAGACAATATTCCAATCTATGATCTATGGCTGAGTGTCTAAAAAAAAAAATTATTTTTTTTTTTGTAATGTCATCCAGTGCTTTCGTAGCCTCCACAGTAAATGATCTAGGGTCAGAAAGGGAACTACTATTCCGTAGATGGTCAATCAAAGGAGAAAGGTCTGTGTTAGCAATTCCACAGAAAGTTCGAAGCCACTGCAGATCACCTACCAATTTTTGAACATCATTAACAGTCTTAATGTCTGGGTGCGAAATAATTTTCTGAGGTATGAGTCTAATTTCTGTAATTTGCATGCCCAAGTAAATCCAAGGAGAATATTTTGAACCTTTTCAGGTGCAATGACTAGACCAAAATTCTGCAAGCACTTTACAAGTTCTTTCTGTTTTTGTTCAGGAAGGGGTGTAGGACTAGCTACCAATAAGTCATCCATATAATGGTATGTAAGCAAGTCAGGCTTTTCCCTTCGCCAAGGTCTTAAGGCTAAATCCACAAACCACTGACAATTGGTAGGAGAGTTTTTTCATACTCTGTGGCAGTACCTATTGATGAAAGGCACAGAAAATGCAAACTTGTCACCATCATCCTCGTGTAAAGGAATTGTGAAAAAACAATCCTTAAGATCTAGTATTAACAAATTCCATTTTTCTGGCAACATGACTGAAGATGGTAACTCAGGTTGCAAGGCTCCCATGTCCTCCATGCAATTGTTTACAGTTCTCAAATCATGTAATAGTCTCCATTTCCCAGATTTTTTCCTGAATGGTAAAAATAGGAGTGTTCTATGGGCGAACAGAGGGTTTAATATGACCCAATTATAATTGTTCCTATACAAGTTCCTCAACATGTTGCAGCTTCTCTTTTGATAGAGGCCATTGATCAACCCAAACAGGGTTTTCTGTTTTCCATTTAAGTGTCAGGCAAGCGCTGCAGTCAGTGGCCCAAATCAAAAATCAGTAGATAACTTCAGTACTAAATGTACAGTTATAGTGGCCAATTTAAAATCTCTGCTTCTGCTGCTTTAATTTTCAAAATAAGACTTGGTTCAGAGTTTTTATTCTTTACATTACCCTCAAACAGAACTATTTCTGAAACATAAAAAAAAATTCATAACACTAACAATAGTAATAATGATACTAATATGGGGTTGGTCTTGCTTTGCTGATTGATTTCTGATTTGAAATATAATCCGTGTCACAAAACAAACAAACAAACAAAAAATGTCTCTCCAGGAGAAGTCCCTGCTAGTTGAGATTGTTTTTCAAAATCAAATTTCATACTTACAGTATCTTTATAGTCATGCTATACACCCTTGAAAATAAATGCTCACATTGAAAATGATGACAGGGCCTTAATTATAAAGGTGATAACTGGTAACACTATTTGTCATCAAAAAAGAAAATTAAAAGTTAAAAACCTCATAAGAATTCATAGCTTATACTGAAAACTTGATCCATGCTCATTCTGTCAATTTAAAAATACTCTTTGGAAACTGTGTAAACTCCTGCAGAAAACTTAGTGATACATCTTTATCTGTTAAAATAAGGGTAAGTCATATTCACATCTACCCTATGTTATTTTCCATTCCTAATATACACTTCATTACTTACTTATGTTACTATCTAATACATATCTTTACATCTTTATATTCTTCTACATACAGTGTATACAGTGTTCAGGGCTTTCTCTTTTTTTTTTCTTTTGCCATTTTTTTTTTTTCAAACAGAATTTGAACCCACGGCGTTCCAGAATCTGTAACGATATAAACATAGCTTCTCCCCAGAGTTAGTAGTGCTGTGGGACTCTCTCATACAATAGTGATGACTTCATATTTATCTATGATCCTTTAAACTTTTTAAATTCTCGTATCGTGTTCGTCCAATTCCTATGTCATTTTTGTTTCCACATTAAACAATCACAAAGAAAAATTACCTTTATAAACTCTCACAATCAAACAGGACAATCAATTATGACAATCAATCATAACGATCAATCATGACGGCCATCACTTACTCACTCACATATACAACTCCCGTGCAAGTGGAAACTATAAACCATTGTATAACTTAAACTACAATTTTAGAAGGTATGAAATGCTGCTCTGATCACTTTAAGAAACCGCAGCCAGCGGGCGAGGAACGCAGCCATGGTGTTATCTCATCCTGGAATGTTGTTATCAGCGTCGTCATGGAAACCGCCGTACGTCGGTGGGGGGGGTGGGTGGGATCAGCTCGCAGCTCAGCACCGCCTTCTAACATCGTCATCCCTAGGCGCAGATCGTTTCCCGGGGGGGAAGAAGCGGGGGAGGAGGGGGGAAGAAGGGACCCGGAGCCATCTTGCCCAGAAACTGACGCACTTCTTTTTTGGGGGCTGGGGCTATCTTGTTAGGAAGTGGGGGGATCTTGCCTACACTACGCAGTTCATTTTCCAAAACTTCTCCGCTTATTCTCATTAAAATACTTCTCAGGAGTTTGAAAAAACTCATTCGTAAAACCTTAAACATAAAGTCCAGCTAAATGCCTCATATCTCGCCTTTCTAAAAAGCACCAAAGCAATGAGAGGGTTAACGAAAAGGGTTAACTGTTATTTCTGGCTGATATCAGTAACTTGAGTCTCGCATTCTTCGCATTCCTTAGCGCGGTGAATTTACAGTTCAGTCTCTTTTGCGAACTGGAGAAGATTTTTACGACCACGGGATTCTGCTTTCTGCTTTCTTTCCAAGGTGCCCCGAGCCTGCGGTCAGTGTTTTTTTGCTAGCTTAAGAAGATTTTTACGAGCGCTATTAGGAATTCTGGTTTCACATTCCCCAGTCTTCCCCGCCAACCCTAGAAGACTTTTACAACCCCTATTCGGGGACTCCGCTCCACTCTCCAAGGTGCCACGAGCTCCCTGACTGTCTCGTCTTTATCTGTCGCCATTTCTCCCATTCGAACAAGAGGGGGGGGGGAAGAATCCTTGCTTCTAGCCCAAGATTCCAGCTTATGAAAAAGCCTATCAGAGACTGGCTCCCCTCTCTCAGAGAGGATATACGGAGCAGCCGTTTCTCGTGCAGCAAATCTGCTTCCATTATACATGCTGGCCGGCAAAATATCTGCGCTCGGCCAGTGGGTCAGTCTCACCTGAATGATAAGAACGAGGGGTCCTGCTGGTCAACGCTTGTTACGTCTCTCCCGGCAGGTAGGGGTCCCGGCAGTCAACGCTTGGTACGTCTCTTCCGCCAGGTAGGGGTCCCGGGTCCCGCTGGTCAACGCTTGATACGTGTCTCCCGGCTATTCGTGGTATTCGGGCGCCAAATGATGTCAGGAAAAGTGAGAGACAAACGCGTATTCTCATAGAGATAAAACGAATGCTCCGTGTTTATTTGGTACAGGTTCCTTTTATACACTTTGCCACACAACATGTGATACATGCCAGCAACTAATTGGTTAAGATTCCATTCATGTGACACAGGCAATGAGGTTCATACACAGCACAAAAGTCTAGCTCCTTAGTAATTAAAAGTCACCCAGCTCCTTAGTGACTAAAAGTCACCCATGCCTTAGTTTCTCACAGCATGTTTCTCTACAAGCCGCCACTCTTTCCCATCTCCTGTACAGTAAACACTCGGAACCAAGGCAGTGTTATTGAATTCCCGGCATACCAGCTACTCTTTTTCCCCGAGATCTTCTTCAACACTGTACTTTCCCTTAGTGTGTGAACACAGCCATTTTCTGATTTTTAGTTACCTCCAGCAATTACTCCACGGGACTGTTTCCCAAGGGACTCTCTCAACTAGTGTCCTGAACAGGCCAAAGTTTGCCTTCTGGAAGTCCATGGTAGTAGTTTTGCTCACTCCCCTCCTTACTTCACCAAGAACTGAGAACTCTATCATTTCATGGTCGCTAAGTCTAAGATGGCCTCCGACCACCACATTACCCACCAAAAATTCAGACATACATTACTAGAAAGTTTTACATTCCCTTCTATCTTCTCACATTGTATTTCAGGAATTTGCCCCAGATCCTAAACTAATCTAAGGATCTGATGAGTAACTATTAACATCATATTATCACAAGCTGCAGTTACCAAAATAATTTCCTGGGAGCTAATCAGCTTTCTTCCTCTTTTCTCAGATCAGATGGGAATGTCCTTGAAACAAATATATCATTGTAGAAAACAATTAAGGAAAAGGGCAAAAGGAAAGAAAGAATGGCTTATGTAATTAAAATAAAACACTCTCTAAGTGACCTTGTGGCTGGCATTAAAGAATATGCAATGGACTAAGGACTAAATTTTCAGATCTAACCTCTTCTCTGGTAGCAGTGCTGGAGAAGCATGAGGCAGACCAGTGCTTGGACTTTAGCAGAAAGAAGGAGAAAACAGATATGGCATGAGGGTAACTTCTCAAATCAACTGAGGCATGAGTTACCAGCTATTCATAATTCTGTGCATCAGAAAATCTTAAGGCTGAAGAATTCAGGCTAGCCTAAAAATAGTCAACAATTCCAAGAGTCATAAGATCATATATGGGACATATGCTATCCTCCTTGAAAAAACAGGAATATGGAATGTGGAAAATTATTTGACAGTTGGTATTCAACAGCTCAGAAGAAGAAAAATGGAGCAAGTAGGTTATAATAATAAGAATACTACTGAGCTAATGCAAACTTTTATAATAGTAAGCAAAAAGCTAATAACACACAAATGGGATTCTATTACTTCAGAGAGAAAAGAATAAGATTAATGCCAGTGAACATAGGGGAAGTAGGTGCCTTTAGATTAATCTAATTTTATTCTGTAAGAGAGGAGTGAAATGTCTCAGCAATCTGCCAATGGAGAATGTTGGGGAATTGTTACTGCACCACCTGAGGTGAATCATAGAATGATAGAATGGTTAGGGTTGGAAGGGACCTTAAAGATCATCTAGTTCCAACACCCCTGCCATCAGCAGGGACACTAGACCAGGTTGCTCAAAGCCTCATCCAACCTGGCCTTAAACACTTCCAAGGAGGGGGCAGCCACAACTTCCTTGGGCAACCTTTTCCAATGTCTGACCACCCTCACAGTGAAGAATTTCTTCCTAATATCTAATCTAAACCTACCCTCTTTCAGCTTACAGCCATTACCCCTCATCCTATAACTAACTGCCCTTGTAAAAACGTCCCTCCCCGGCTTTCTTGTAGGCCCCCTTCAGCTACTGGAAGGCCTCTATAAGATTTCCCCAGAGCCTTCTCTTCTCTAGGATGAACAGCCCCAACTCTCTCAGCCTGTCCTCATAGGAGAGGTGCTCCAGCCCTCGGATCATCCCCGTGGCCCTCCTCTGGACTCGTTCTAACAGGTTCATGTCTCTCTTGTGTTGGGGGCTCCAGAACTGGATGCAGTACTACAGGTGGGGCCTTACAAGAGCGGAGTACAAGGGCAAAATCACCTCCTTCAACCTGCTGCCCTCACTTCTCTTGATGCAGCCCAGGATACGGTTGGCCTTCTGGGCTGCAAGCACACATTGCCGGCTCATGTTGAGATTCTTGTCTACCACCACTCCCAAGTCCTTCTCTTCACAGCCGGCCTCAAGCCACTCATTGCTCAGCCTGTATTTGTGCTTGGGGTTGCCCCGACCCAGATGCAGGACCTTGCATTTGGCCTTGTTGAACTTCATGAGGTTAGCACAGGCCCACCTCTCAAGCCTGTCACGGTCCCTCTGAATGGCATCCCATCTCTCCAGCGTGTCAACTGCACCACATGTTTGTGCTGAAATATATTAAAAAAAAAAAATAAACAATGCATTGGACAATGGTTCTACATAAGTGGTTCTACAAAAGTCTGCAAAGGTGCAGTAGGAGCAGATTCCTTATTTACACTTGCACCAGCACCAATCCTGTGAACATCAACATTAGGGCCCCAGCCTGGCATTGGGTCCATCTCCTAGCCCAGCTCTGCTGCCCAAAAGTGGCCCCTGAGCACTTGCATTTCAGGTTGACTACGAGACAATGCTTCATGCTGTTTCATATCTCGTCACCCAGGGAAACTTCATTCCCTTACAGGCAGTTGTTCTGTCTCTGGCATTCCTGCTTCCAGACAGTTTAACCCCTTCTGCAGTTGGGCCTTCTTGCCCTTCATACCATATCATTCCTTGTTCAGATGTATTTGCACGGTGGATCTGCAAGGCCATATACACAACTACTTGCTCATGGGAAGGGAAACTTACCACAGCAATCTACACAGAGTCACCTCCTTTACTGAGGCTCATCATCCAACTAAGTATGAAGAAGGTCCATAGTTGTCTCTCCAGAGCTTGCACAACACAATACATTTTCTGAAGAAAACAGTGAAGTCCAGGGGATCACCTCCAGGACACCCAGGAAAGTTCTTTGTAAGTAAAAACCACCATGGCTAAAATAAACATGAAGGCAGTGGAATTCAGGGACACTGTCTCAGCAATAGTCATCAGGAGAAAACTTGCTAAAAGTCAGGAAAGGCAGATGAGACTGGGGAATTAAAAATGAAAAATGATTCATCTAAACTATAATCTCCATCTCTCATAGAAACTCATCTAAAGGTGGTTTAAATAAAGAATAGCATCTTGTACAGACCACTGAGTAGAAACAGATTCCTAGAAACATGTATATCTGGTAAAAAGATGTCTGATCTACATTTTGGTCCAAACTCAGGTTTCTTTTTCTTTTACAGTTAACTTTTTACTTTTCATCATTTTGTCTCTCTGTTACAGCTGTGAAACACTAAGTACTGCCTTTATGAAAGCAGAGTACTGATCATATCTGTAAAGAACTATGAAAAACAATTCAAAGTGACTAGGCACACCTATTCTTACAGTCATGATAATGTGATGTGGCCTGACAGACCATCCTCCCAGTTATCCTATACCAATCTCTCTAAAATTATGTTTCTAATATTGTAAAATCATGTGCTATTTCTCCACTGTGGAAGAGCATCCAAAAACTGATGAGTGCAGTCATTTTGTCTATACATGCTATAGAGACCTCAGAACAGTTTACTTGCATCTAGCCACTATATTTTGAAAGATACAAAAACTGAATCTACAGTTAGATTACTAGAGGAGTTCAGTCACTTTCTTGTTTATGCAATTGTACTTCAGAATATTTTTAAGAAAGAGGAAATTAATTAAAATGTCCAAATGTTAGCTTTTTTTCAACTGTTCCATGACCTTTTAAAACAGAAAATTGTCATAACACTGCCAAGATACAGTGGTATGAACAATATAAATAGGTGAAATATATAAAACAATCACAAAATTATAGAGCTTTGCAGGAACTCAACAATGGACTCTGCCACAGGATCAATATGATCAAGCAAGAAGCCATTTATTTGTTCTAATACAGTAATATTTATACCCCAAAACTAATGAAATCACCCACACCCGTTAACATGTTATTGGCTATTCACTCGCAGCACGAGCAGTTCACATGCCCCTAATTGGCTGATGGACTTTGCGTGCATCCCTTCCTGTGTGCTTGCCAGGGGACATCTTTTGGATACATTCCAAGGTTCCTTTCTCATAACTTGTCAACGCAGGTGCTTCTCGTATCTCCAGACATGTATCCCTTCAGTTCCCACAGTTCTCTCAGGGTATGCCAATACGTGTTCTCACACTCCTCACAGAGCTTCTCTATAAGTTGATGTAGAGCACCAGGCTCTATATAGTTTTACCCCCAGTAGAGTGCCATTGCAGCTTCTACATTACAAAAAGTTTATACCAGTCGACAGTTTCATAAGAGGAAAATGTACATAGTCACATTTGCTTTAAATTAATATATTTATTGCAAGAATGTAAGTGGCTTTTTGTTACATGGAATACTGCAGTATAACCCACACCAAGCAATTCCTTTAAATAGATTATAAAGCACTGAATCACTGAAGCGAAATGTGACAGAAAAACCCCCCAAAACCCCCAAACAACACACATTTAATTCAAAAGAAATGTCACTCCACCATCACAACTAATGGACAGACCTACCCAAGTCCTCACATTTAAACTCCAAACTCAAAAGTAAACTTAAAACCACAAAAAAAAACCCACCTAAAACCAAAAGGCATACAAACGTGCACCTATCACTTTTTAAAAAACTGCACTAGTATCAGCTAAATCTGACCTCTTCAATCCTTCCATCTTTCTCCCCACCTTTAAAATGGCCAATCTCTCCACTGGGGTATACTGAGTGGGTGTTAGTGTGGACATGGGCATCACATGCCTATGATGAACTTGCTTGAGGACTGAAACCCTACAAACAGCTCATCAGTAAAGAAATATGTTGCCTAGATTTTAAAGTGACCCAGTATTAAAATGTCTGACTAAAGAAAAAAAAAAATAGTGTTTGGGCTAAAAACATTGCTTTTACTCTTTTACTCACTCTGCTTCACAGAACAGCATGCAACAACCTCTGTCTTCTACTACTAAATGTAGGCCTCTACAGAAAAAAATGAGAGGCAAAGAACAAGCTTCTTACCAAAAAGAACCCAGAATCTCTTGGATCATGAATGAAACAGATGGAACAGGAAGAGACGTGGTCCTTGCAGAGGATCAAGCAAGGATTTGAAAGATATTTAAATGATACAGGATTAATCATCCTTTCTGGACATCTCCAGTAATAACTGAACACAAGGTTGAAATCCTTGAACTTTGTCTGCTGTATTACATGGTCAAAAAAACCCATACTATCAAATAGAGACTCCTGAAACCACAGCTTTTAAAACTCACTTCGTTTAAGAATACCTCTTTTAAACTACAAAAAGTTATAAATTTAATAAATTATAAATCAACAATCATATTTTTTAAAACATAGCCTTTCTTTCCACTTTTTTGAGGAAAAAGGGGAAAGACAAATCATATATTTTCTGTGTGCCCTTTCTCCACACTTAAGAAACTGGTCAGCAAATTTAAATGTTACAGAAAGCTTCCCATTGTCTGAGAAGGAATCAAATCTTGACTAGACCTTGTTGTCAATCCCATTCCATTAATAAGGCTTAAATTTCCTTAAGAAAGCTATACTTCCCTTTGTACTGTATATTCTTCAGATTTCATCCAGCATTCTGATTTCACTTAAACATTTTGCCTTCTCAGGCAATAACTTCAGACTTTTACTTTTCTACTACAAATTGACATGAACTCAAAACCTGCCCTTTAATTATTCAAGGGCATGTAAACAAACAAAAAACTGTCCTCTAAAGCAGATTGGTTGTGGTATTTGAATGTTGCACATTCCTTCAGTTAACTGAATATTATATCTCTGCTTTTCAAAGGTTCAATAAACAAAGGGTTTGGCAAAAAGACGTGAAGAAATAAGCCAGATGATATACCTATTTCAAATATAGCTTATTTGAAGTATACCATTAATATATATGTTGTTATGCAACAGAATTAGTGATGTTGGAAAATCGATATCCTCCTTCAAAAGAAAAGGAAGGAGGGTAAAAAGGAAGAAAAAATCCCAACAGAAAAACCCAAGAAGTAGGGCACTACCAAAATGTGAGAACTTTGGAGTGAGCCAAAATGAAGATCCACATATATAGCTTTATTAACCACAGTGAATCATAGAATCATAGAATGGTTTGGGTTGGAAGGGACCTTAAAGATCATCTAGTTCCAACCCACCTGCCATGAGCAGGGACGCCCTCCACTAGATCAGGTTGCTCAAAGCCTCATCCAGCCTGGCCTTAAACACTTCCAGGGAGGGGGCATCCACAACTTCCTTGGGCAACCTGTTCTAGTGTCTGACCACCCTCACAGTGAAGAATTTCTTCCTAATATCTAATCTAAACCTACCCTCTTTCAGCTTAAAGCCATTTGCCCTTGTTCTATCACTAACTACCCTTAAGAAAAGTCCCTCCCCAGCTTTCTTGTAGGCCCCCTTCAGGTATTGGAAGGCTGCTATAAGATTTCCCCGGAGCCTTCTCTTCTCTAGGATGAACAGCCCCAACTCTCTCAGCCTGTCCTCATAGGAGAGGTGCTCCAGCCCTTGGACCATCCCCGTGGCCCTCCTCTGGACTCGTTCTAACAGGTTCATGTCTCTCTTGTGTTGGGGGCTCCAGAACTGGACACAGTACTCCAGGTGGGGCCTTACAAGAGCAGAGTACAAGGGCAGAATCACCTCCCTCGACCTGCTGGCCACACTTCTCTTGATGCAGCCCAGGATACAGTTGGCCTTCTGGGCTGCAAGCGCACATTGCCGGCTCATGTTCAGCTTCTCGTCTACCACCACTCCCAAGTCCTTCTCTTCGGAGCTGGTCTCTAGCCACTCATTGCTCAGCCTGTATTTGTGCTTGGGATCGCCCTGACCCAGGTTCAGGACCTTCCATTTGGCCTTGTTGAACTTCATGAGGTTAGCACAGGCCCATCTCTCAAGCTTGTCAAGGTCCTTCTGGATGGCATCCTGTCCTTCCAGCGTGTCAACCACACCACTCAGCTTGGTCTCGTCGGCAAACTTGCTGAGGGTGCACTCAATCCCACTGTCCATGTCTCCGACAAAGATGTTGAAGAGCACCAGTCCCAATACAAACCCTTGAGGGACACCACTTGTCACTGGTTTCCACTCAGACTTTGAGCTGTTGACCACAACTCTTTGAGTGCCACCATCCAGCCAGTTCCTTATCCACTGAGTGGTCCATCCATCAAACCCACATATTTCTAATTTAGAGATAAAGACGTCATGTGTGACAGGTAGAAGAGGTAGAAGAACCAGGAACAAAGTTGAGCCCAGGAAGAAGGAAGGATTGGGGGGAAGATGTTTTTAGATCTGACCTTATTGCTCATTATCTTGTTCTGATTGTCAAAGTGATTTTACTGGGCTAGCCCTTGGCTAGCAGCCAACACAGCTGTTCATCCACTTCCACCCCACCCCCAGGGGATAGGGGAGAGGATTGGGGGAAAGGATTAGGAGGCTTGTAGTTTAAGATAAAAACAGTTTAATAATAGAAATAAAAGCAAACTTATAAAAAACCCCCCTAAATAACTAATATTAAAATAGTAGTGATAATGATAACAGTAGTAAGATATGCAAATGAGTGACAATCCAGTGCAACTGCTTACCACCCACTGATAAGCCCGGCCCTTTCCTGGATAACAGTCCCAGGGGAGCAACAATTCCAAACTGAAACCGCGATCCTGAAAGAGTGAGAGCCCGAGAGAAAACCCATGCAAATCCACTCCCCCTTTCCGGTCAGCCCCGGATAATATACCAAACATGACAGATATGATATGGAATATTTCATCAGCACATCCAAATGACAGTTTTGGGTTTTGCTATTCACTGCGTTTCTCTCTCCCTGTCTAGTGCAGCTATGAACCAGCCAAACACGGTGGCCTTGAGCTCCAGCAGTAACTAATAACATTAGTACTTTTATCAATGATGTTCTCATAGCAAGTCTGAACTGAAACCAAAACAGGGCTCTTCTAACTACTGAGAAGAAAATTAACTCTATCCTAGAAAAACCAGGACAAATGATAACAGTAATAAAATATACAAATGAGTGATACGCAGTGCAACTGCTCACCACTCATCGACCAAGCCTGGCCCGTTCCAAGATAACGATCCCGGAGGAGTGTCAAACCCGAACCGAAAACGCAATCCTGGAAGAGCGAGAGCCCGAGCAAAAGTCAGAGCGAGCCAAAAGAGGAGACCCTCAGTAATATACTAGACATGACGTGATATGATATGGAATATCCCATTGGCATATCCAATCACCAGTTTAGCTTATTAATTTAAATATTCTTCACCCCCCTTAGATCTTGTGCTTGTAGACTAACAGAACACAAAGTCCTTCATTCCCAGCGACAAAAATGCAAACACTGGTGTGTTATCAGTGTTTCTCTCATAACAAATCCCAGGTTGAAAGCAAAACGCAGCACTATTCTAACTACTAAAAAGAAACCCAGCTGTTTTCCAGCAAAAAAAAACCCAGGACAGTCAATAAATTAAATTATTTTCCCCAAGTTAAGTCAGGTTTGCCTGTGACAAAAACAGATGAGTGATCTCCGTCTTTATATTGATGCACAAGCTTTTTGTTGTATTTTCTTCCCCATCTTTTTGATGGAAGGAGAGTGATAGGACGGCTTGGTGGGCACCTGGCGGCCATCCAATGTCAACCCACTACAGTGAATCATCACAAAATTAAGACAGAATTTAATTTAAAAAAACCCAACAACATACGACTGCACACCTGCAGCTGTTTGCAACTTTTCCACAGCACTGGTTTGGGGATATTTCTGAACCTCTACCTATATTATTATTATTTATTTACCTAGGCACACTTACCTGGAAAATTACCACGTTGTCATCCAGGTCCTGGTTGTCACCATTGCCAGTAGGAGCACCAAGGGAATCTGTTTTTCTATTGTCCTGTAAGGAAGCACAGAGCTGGCCTCAGCTTTGAAACCAGGCTCCAAGGTTAAACGTCAGGGGTTATCTACTGCACACTAATACGGTGGGGTTTTCTGCTCCCATCCAGGGCTTCCCAGGCATATAAGCCTCTGGATTTTGCCAGGGTCATGGGTACAATGTCAATGAAGGGTAGTTTCACCATTAAAGGCTGGCCCACTGTCCCGATCCGATGTCGGGATCATTCAAATATCCCGATCCGATGTCGGGGAAAGGTTTCGATATGATCCCAAGAGCGAGATTAAGACACAAACGAGGTCAAATGCCACATTCCCGAAACATCATTTATTACCAAAGAAAAAGTAATAAGGAGAGTAGCGATAGGACAGAAATGGAAAGAAAGATGGAAATGAAGCAAGGAGTCGGGATAGGGCAGCAAGAATAGTCACCACCACGGGTCCAGCGGCGAGGCGACGGTGAAGGGGCGGGTGAGGAGGTCTCGGTTGCTTGTTCCACGTGGTGCAGCGCAGCGTGGTGCGGGCAGGCAGTCAGGTGGTCGTCCTCTCTGTCCCTCTTCTTCTCTCTCTTTCTTCCCTGCTTGCTGTTGCCCATGCAGGTCTTCCTTAAGTACCCCTTCGAGGGCTGCGGTTACCATAGCAATGGCACGTCTCTTTGTGGCCCCCAGCACTGGGGCAGGGACATGTCCGGGCGGAAGACCTCCTGCGGGCAGGGCATTTCACAGGTGGGCAGGGCATCTTCAAACAATCTTTGAGACAAGACAATAGTGCCGTTCCTCACATCACCCCGTGGCTCAAAGACTGTCTTGCGGGCAGGGCGCCTTCACAAGTTGGGGTTTCCAGTACCCAGTCTTGTGACCGTCCTTGCAAACAATCTTTGAGACAGTGCAGTTCCTCACATCACCCCGTGGCTCAAAGATTTAAATTATAGATAGGTTCTCGAGCACCACTAACCCACTCATTGGGATTCCAGGTGGCAGGTCCATAATGCTGTATAATACGTTGAGGGGTCCATTCATCTGTTCTCCAGGCTTGACTGCTTCCACTGGCTATAGAAGTATCAATGGATCACCGATACCGGTTAAGATCATCATACACTTTAATACTTACTTCATTACTCTCATTACCAGGGAGCAGAAAAAACACAGGACGAATTGCCCCCACGTAACACACTCCGGTCCAATTTGGTGGTAGTAGTTTATAGGCATGGTGGCCACACACCATGCAAAGGTGGCCACCTCCAGGCAAAGGACTGAGGCACAAGTTGAATGAGGCTATAAATGCGTGGGCAGTTGGAGAAAAGATCCAGCAGCACTTTTCAAGCCTGGCTCCTTTTGTCTATGAGCAGGCAGCGTTCGTTTGCAATTCCAGAGCCCTCCTAAGGTATCTCGGCATTTTGTTGTCTGGTGAATACAAATGGTCTTGGTGAGCCAGGCATAAGACTGAGGCCCAAGTTGTTTGGTGCTATAAATATGATTGCAGATGGAGGAAAGATCCAGCAGCAGCTTTCAAGCCTGGCTCCTTTTGCCTTTGAGCAGGCAGCGTTCGTTTGCAGTTTCAGAGCCCTACTGGGCTCTCTGGGCATTTTGGTTCCCGGTGAATACAAATGCTCCTGGCAAGTCAGTCAAAGGACTGAGACCCAAGCTGAATGGGGCTATAAATGTGATTGCATATGGAGAAAAGATCCAGCAGCAGCTTTCAAGCCTGGCTCCTTTTGCCTTTGAGCAGGCAGCGTTCGTTTCCAGTTTCAGAGCCCTCCTGAGGTATCTCGGCATTTTGGTTCCCGGGTGAATAAAAATGCTCTTGGCAGGCCAGGCAAAGGACTGAGGCCCAATTTGAATGAGGCTATAAATGTGATTGCAGATGGAGAAATGATCCAGCAGCCGCTTTCAAGCCTGCCTCCTTTTGCCTTTGAGCAGGCAGCGTTCGTTTGCAGTTTCAGAGCCCTACTGGGCTCTCTCGGCATTTTGGTTCCCGGTGAATACAAATGCTCCTGGCGAGCCAGGCAAAGGATTGAGGTACAAGGTGAATGAGGCTATAAATGCGTGGGCAGTTGGAGAAAAGCTCCAGCAGCAGCTTTCAAGCCTGGCTCCTTTTGCCTTTGAGCAGGCAGCTTTCGTTTGCAGTTTCAGAGCCCTACTGGGCTCTCTCGGCATTTTGGTTCCCGGTGAATACAAATGCTCCTGGCGAGCCAGGCAAAGGACTGAGGCCCAAGTTGAATGAGGCTATAAATGTGATTTCAGATGGAGAAAAGATCCAGCAGCAGCTTTCAAGCCTGGCTCCTTTTGCCTTTGAGCAGGCAGCGTTCGTTTGCAGTTTCAGAGCCCTACTGAGGTATCTCGGCATTTTGGTTCCCGGTGAATACAAATGCTCCTGGCGAGCCAGGCAAAGGACTGAGGCACAAGTTGAATGAGGCTATAAATGCGTGGGTAGTTGGAGAAAAGATACAGCACCAGCTTTCCATCCTGGCTCCTTTTGCCTTTGAGCCGGCAGCGTTCTTTTGCAGTTTCAGAGCCCTACTGGGCTCTCTCGCCATTTTGGTTCCCGGTGAATACAAATGGTCCTGGCAAGCCAGTCAAAGGTCGGAGGCTCAAGTTGAATGGGGCTATAAACGTGATTGCAGATGGAGAAAAGATCCAGCAGCAGCTTTCAAGCCTGGCTCCTTTTGCCTTTCAGCAGGCATCCTTCGTTTGCAGTTTCAGAGCACTACTGGTCTCACTCGACATTTTGGTTTCCGGTGAATACAAATGCTCCTGGCGAGGCAGGTAAAGGACTGAGGCCCAAGTTGAATGAGGCTATAAATGGGATTACAGATGGAGAAAAGATCCAGCAGCACTCTTCTAGCCTGGATGCTTTTGCCTATGAGTAGGCAGCGTTCGTTTGCAGTTTCAGAGCCGTACTGTACGCTCTGGGCATTTTGGTTCCCAGTGAATACAAATGCTCCTGGCGAGCCAGTCAAAGGACGGAGGCCCACGTTTAATGGGGCTATAAATATGATTGCAGGTGGAGGAAAGATCCAGCACCAGCTTTCAAGCCTGGCTCCTTTTGCCTTTGAGGAGGCAGCGTTCGTTTGCAGTTTCAGAGCCCTCCTGAGGTATCTCGGCATTTTGGTTTCCGGTGAATACAAACGCTCCTGGCGAGCCAGTAAAAGGACAGAGGCCCAAGTTGAATGGGGCTATAAATGTGATTGCAGATGGTGAAAAGATCCAGCAGCAGCTTTCAACCCTGGCTCCTTTTGCCTTTGAGCAGGCAGCGTTCTTTTGCAGTTTCAGAGCCCTACTGGGCTCTCTCGCATTTTGTTGTCTGGTGAATACAAATGCTCCTGGCGAGCCAGGCAAAGGACTGAGGCACAAGTTGAATGAGTCTATAAATGCGTGGGCAGTTGGAGAAAAGATCCAGCACCAGCTTTCAACCCTGGCTCCTTTTGCCTTTGAGCAGGCAGCGTTCGTTTGCAGTTTCAGAGCCCTCCTGAAGTATCTCGGCATTTTGGTTCCCGGTGAATACAAATGCTCCTGGCGAGCCAGGCAAAGGACTGAGGCACAAGTTGAATGGGGCTATAAACGTGATTTGAGATGGAGAAAAGATCCAGCAACAGCTTTCAAGCCTGGCTCCTTTTGCCTTTGAGCAGGCAGCGTTCTTTTGCAGTTTCAGAGCCCTACTAGGCTCTCTTGCCATTTTGGTTCCCGGTGAATACAAATGCTCCTGGCAAGCCAGGCAAAGGACTGAGGCCCAAGATTAATGAGGCTATAAATGTGATTACAGATGGAGAAAAGATCCAGCAGCAGCTTTCAAGCCTGGCTCCTTTTGCTTTTGAGCAGGCAGCGTTCTTTTGCAGTTTCAGAGCCCTACTGGGCTCTCTCGGCAGTTTGGTTCCCGGTGAATACAAATGCTCTTGGCAAGCCAGGGAAAGGACTGAGGAGCAAGTTGAATGGGGATATAAATGTGATTACAGATGGAGAAAAGATCCAGCAGCAGCTTTCAAGCCTGGCTGCTTTTGCCTTTGAGCAGGCAGCGTTCGTTTGCAGTTTCAGAGCCTTACTGGGCTCTCTTGGCAGTTTGGTTCCGGGTGAATAAAAATGCTCCTGGCGAGCCAGTCAAAGGACTGAGGCTCAAGTTGAATGGGGCTATAAACGTGATTTCAGATGGAGAAAAGATACAGCAGCAGCTTTCAAGCCTGGCTCCTTTTCCTTTTGAGCAGGCAGCGTTCTTTTTCAGTTTCAGAGCGCTATTAGCCTCTCTTGCCATTTTGGTTCCCGGTGAATACAAATGCTCTTGGCAAGCCAGGCAAAGGACTGAGGCCCAAGATTAATAAGGCTATAAATGTGATTACAGATGGAGAAAAGATCCAGCAGCAGCTTTCAATCCTGGCTCCTTTTGCTTTTGAGCAGGCAGCGTTCTTTTGCAGTTTCAGAGCCCTCCTGAGTTATCTCGGCATTTTGGTTCCCGGTGAATACAAATGCTCCTGGCAAGTCAGGCAAAGGACTGAGGCAGAAGTTGAAGGAGGCTATAAATGAATGGGCAGTTGGAGAAAAAATCCAGTAGCACTTTTCAAGCCTGGCTCCTTTTGCCGATGAGCAGGTAGCTTTCGTTTGCAGTTTCAGAGCCTTACTGGGCTCTCTGGGCATTTTGGTTCTTGCTGAATACAAATGCTCCTGGCAAGTCAGTCAAAGGGCTGACACCCAGGCTGAAAGGGGCTATAAATGTGATTGCAGAAGGAGAAAAGATCCAGCAGCAGCTTTCAAGGCTGGCTCCTTTTGCCTTTGAACAGGCAGCGTTCGTTTGCAATTTCAGAGCCCTCCTGAGGTATCCCGGCATTTTGGTTCCTGGTGAATACAAATGCTCATGGCGAGCCAGTCAAAGGACAGAGGCCGATGTTGAATGAGGCTAAAAATGTGATTACAGATGGAGAAAAGATACAGCAGCAGCTTTCAAGCCTGGCTCCTTTTGCCTTTGAGCAGGCAGCGTTCGTTTACAATTTTAGAGCCCTTTTGTGCTCTCTCGGTATTTTTTTGTCTGGTGAATACAAATGGTCTTGGTGAGCCAGGCATAAGACTGAGGTCCAAGTTGTTGGGGGCTATAAATATGATTGCAGATGGAGAAAAGATCCAGCAGCAGCTTTCAAGCCTGGCTCCTTTTGCCTTTGAGCAGGCAGCGTTCTTTTGCAGTTTCAGAGCCCTACGGGGCTTTCTCGGCAGTTTGGTTCCCGTTGAATAAAAATGCTCTAGGCAAGCCAGGGAAAGGACTGAGACCCAAGTTGAATGGGGCTATAAATGTGATTACAGATGGAGAAAAGATCCAGCAGCAGCTTTCAAGCCTGGCTCCTTTTGCCTTTGAGCAGGCAGCGTTCGTTTGCAGTTTCAGAGCCCTCCTGAGGTATCTCGGCATTTTGGTTCCCGGTGAATACAAATGCTCCTGGCAAGTCAGGCAAAGGACTGAGGCACAAGTTGAATGAGGCTATAAATGCGTGGGCAGTTGGAGAAAAGATCCAGCAGCACTTTTCAAGCCTGGCTCCTTTTGCCTATGAGCAAGCAGCGTTCGTTTGCAGTTTCAGAGCCCTACTGGGCTCTTTCGCATTTTGTTGACTGGTGAATACAAATGCTCCTGGCGAGCCAGGCAAAGGATTGAGGTACAAGGTGAATGAGGCTATAAATGTGTGGGCAGTTGGAGAAAAGATCCAGCAGCACTTTTCAAGACTGGCTCCTTTTGCCTAGGAGTAGGCAGCTGTCGTTTGCAGTTTCAGATTCCTACTGGGCTCTCTCGGCAGTTTGGTTCCCGGTGAATACAAATGGTCCTGGCGAGCCAGGAAAAGGACTGAGGCACAAGTTGAATGAGGCTATAAATGTGATTACAGATGGAGAAAAGATCCAGTACCGGCTTTCAATCCTGGCTCCTTTTGCCTTTGAGTAGGCAGCGTTCGTTTGCAGTTTCAGAGCCCTACTGGACGCTCTGGGCATTTTGGTTCCAGGTGAATACCAATGGTCCTGGCGAGCCAGAAAAGGACTGAGACCCAAGTTGAATGGGGCTATAAATGTGATTGCAGATGGAGAAAAGATCCAGCACCAGCTTTCAAGTCTGGCTCATTTTGCCTTTGAGCAGGGAGCGTTCGTTTGCAGTTTCAGAGCCCTACTGGGCTCTCTTGCCATTTTGGTTCCCGGTGAATACAAATGGTCCTGGCGAGGCAGGAAAAGGACTGAGGCCTAAGTTGAATGGGGCTATAAATGCGTGGGCAGTTGGAAAAAAGATCCATCAGCAGCTTTCAATCCTGGCTCCTTTTGCCTTTGAGCAGGCAGCGTTCGTTTGCAGTTTCCGAGCCTTCCTGAGGTATCTTGGCATTTTGGTTCCCGGTGAATACAAATGTTCCTGGCGAGCCAGGCAAAGGACGGATTGCCAAGCTGAATGAGGCTATAAATGCGTGGGCAGTTGGAAAAAAGATCCAGCAGCAGCTTTCAATCCTGGCTCCTTTTGCCTTTGAGCAGGCAGCGTTCGTTTGCAGTTTCAGAGCCCTACTGGGCTCTCTGGGCATTTTGGTTCCCGGTGAATAGAAATGCTCCTGGCAAGCCAGTCAAAGGACTGAGGCCCAAGTTGAATGGGGCTATAAATGTGATTGCAGATGGAGAAAAGATCCAGCACGAGCTTTCAAGCCTGGCTCCTTTTGCCTTTGAGCAGGCAGCGTTCCTTTGCAGTTTCAGAGCCCTACTGGTCTCTCAGCATTTTGGTTCCCGGTGAATACAAATGTTCCTGGCGAGCCAGGCAAAGGACGGATTGCCAAGTTGAATGAGGCTATAAATGCGTGGGCAGTTGGAGAAAAGATCCAGCTGCAGCTTTCAAGCCTGGCTCCTTTTGCCTTTGAGCAGGCAGCGTTCGTTTGCAGTTTCAGAGCCCTACTGGGCTCTCTGTGCATTTTGTTTCCAGGTGAATACAAATGCTCCTGGCGAGCCAGGCAAAGGACTGAGGCCAAGTTGAATGGGGCTATAAATGTGATTGCAGATGGAGAAAAGATCCGGCAGCAGCTTTCAAGCCTGGCTCCTTTTGCCTTTGAGCAGGCAGCCTTCTTTTGCAGTTTCAGAGCCGTACTGGGCTCTCTGGGCATTTTGGTTCCAGGTGAATACAAATGCTCCTGGCGAGCCAGGCAAAGGACTGAGGCCAAGTTGAATGAGGCTATAAATGTGATTACAGATGGAGAAAAGTTCCAGCAGCAGCTTTCAAGCCTGGCTCCTTTTGCCTTTGAGCAGGCAACGTTCGTTTGCAGTTTCAGAGCCCTACTGGACACTCTGGGCATTTTGGTTCCCGGTGAATACAAATGGTCCTGGCGAGCCAGGAAAAGGACTGAGACCCAAGTTGAATGGGGCTATAAATGTGATTGCAGATGGAGAAAAGATCCAGCAGCAGCTTTCAAGCCTGGCTCCTTTTGCCTTTGAGCAGGCAGCCTTCTTTTGCAGTTTCAGAGCCCTACTGGGCTCTCTCGGCCATTTTGGTTCCCGGTGAATACAAATGCTCCTGGCGAGCCAGGCAAAGGACTGAGGCCCAAGTTGAATGGGGCTATAAATGTGATTGCAGATGGAGAAAAGATCCAGCAGCAGCTTTCAAGCCTGGCTCCTTTTGCCTTTGAGCAGGCAGCGTTCGTTTGCAGTTTCAGAGCCCTCCTGAGGTATCTCGGCATTTTGGTTCCCGGTGAATACAAATGTTCCTGGCGAGCCAGGCAAAGGACAGATTCCAAAGTTGAATGAGGCTATAAATGTGTGGGCAGTTGGAGAAAAGATCCAGCACCAGCTTTCAAGCCTGGCTCCTTTTGCCTTTGAGCAGGCAGCGTTCGTTTGCAGTTTCAGAGCCCTACTGAGGTATCTCGGCATTTTGGTTCCCGGTGAATACAAATGTTCCTGGCGAGCCAGTCAAAGGACTGAGGCCCAAGTTGAATGGGGCTATAAATGTGATTGCAGATGGAGAAAAGATCCAGCAGCAGCTTTCAAGCCTGGCTCCTTTTGCCTTTGAGCAGGCAGCGTTCGTTTGCAGTTTCAGAGCCCTACTGGTCTCTCAGCATTTTGGTTCCCGGTGAATACAAATGTTCCTGGCGAGCCAGGCAAAGGACGGATTGCCAAGTTGAATGAGGCTATAAATGCGTGGGCAGTTGGAGAAAAGATCCAGCTGCAGCTTTCAAGCCTGGCTCCTTTTGCCTTTGAGCAGGCAGCGTTCGTTTGCAGTTTCAGAGCCCTACTGGGCTCTCTGGGCATTTTGGTTCCCGGTGAATAGAAATGCTCCTGGCAAGCCAGTCAAAGGACTGAGGCCCAAGTTGAATGGGGCTATAAATGTGATTGCAGATGGAGAAAAGATCCATCAGCAGCTTTCAAGCCTGGCTCCTTTTGCCTTTGAGCAGGCAGCGTTCGTGTGCAGTTTCAGAGCCCTACTGGACGCCCTGGGCCTTTTGGTTCCCAGTGAATACAAATGGTCCTGGAGAGCCAGGAAAAGGACTGAGACTCAAGTTGAATGGGGTTATAAATGTGATTGCAGATGGAGAAAAGATCCAGCACCAGCTTTCAAACCTGGCTCATTTTGCCTTTGAGCAGGCAGCGTTCGTTTGCAGTTTAAGAGCCCTCCTGAGGTATCTCTGTATTTTGGTTCCCGGTGAATACAAATGTTCCTGGAGAGCCAGGGAAAGGACGTATTGCCAAGTTTAAAGAGACTATAAATGCGTGGGCAGTTGGAGAAAAGATCCAGCAGCAGCTTTCAAGCCTGGCTCCTTTTGCCTTTGAGCAGGCAGCGTTCTTTTGCAGTTTCAGAGCCCTACGGGGCTTTCTCGGCAGTTTGGTTCCCGTTGAATACAAATGCTCTTGGCAAGCCAGGCAAAGGACTGAGGCCCAAGATTAATAAGGCTATAAATGTGATTACAGATGGAGAAAAGATCCAGCAGCAGCTTTCAAGCCTGGCTCCTTTTGCTTTTGAGCAGGCAGCGTTCTTTTGCAGTTTCAGAGCCCTCCTGAGTTATCTCGGCATTTTGGTTCCCGGTGAATACAAATGCTCCTGGCAAGTCAGGCAAAGGACTGAGGCACAAGTTGAAGGAGGCTATAAATGAATGGGCAGTTGGAGAAAAAATCCAGTAGCAGCTTTCAAGCCTGGCTCCTTTTGCCTATGAGCAGGCAGCTTTCGTTTGCAGTTTCAGAGCCCTACTGGGCTCTCTGGGCATTTTGGTTCTTGCTGAATACAAATGCTCCTGGCAAGTCAGTCAAAGGGCTGACACCCAGGCTGAACGGGGCTATAAATGTGATTGCAGAAGGAGAAAAGATCCAGCAGCAGCTTTCAAGGCTGGCTCCTTTTGCCTTTGAACAGGCAGCGTTCGTTTGCAATTTCAGAGCCCTCCTGAGGTATCTCGGCATTTTGGTTCCTGGTGAATACAAATGTTCATGGCGAGCCAGTCAAAGGACAGAGGCCCAAGTTGAATGGGGCTATAAATGAGATTGCAGATGGAGAAAAGATCCAGCAACAGCTTTCAAGCCTGGCTCCTTTTGCTTTTTAGCAATCAGCGTTCTTTAGCAGTTTCAGAGCCCTTCTAGGCTCTCTTGCCATTTTGCTTCCCGGTGAATACAAATGCTCTTGGCAAGCCAGGCAAAGGACTGAGGCCGATGTTGAATGAGGCTAAAAATGTGATTACAGATGGAGAAAAGATACAGCAGCAGCTTTCAAGCCTGGCTCCTTTTGCCTTTGAGCAGGCCTCGTTCGTTTGCAATTTCCGAGCCCTTTTGTGCTCTCTCGGTATTTTTTTGTCTGGTGAATACAAATGGTCTTGGTGAGCCAGGCATAAGACTGAGGTCCAAGTTGTTGGGGGCTATAAATATGATTGCAGTTGCAGAAAAGATCCAG
The DNA here is from genome assembly GCA_907165065.1 of Caprimulgus europaeus. The sequence goes on from OU015537.1 coordinate 13,358,013, forward strand.
CACCAGCTTTCAAGCCTGGCTCCTTTTGCCTTTGAGCAGGCAGCGTTCGTTTGCAGTTTCAGAGCCCTACTGGGCTCTCTGGGCATTTTGGTTCCCGGTGAATACAAATGGTCCTGGCGAGTCAGGCAAAGGACGGATTGCCAAGTTGAATGGGGCTATAAATGTGATTGCAGATGGAGAAAAGATCCAGCTGCAGCTTTCAAGCCTGGCTCCTTTTGCCTTTGAGCAGGCAGCCTTCTTTTGCAGTTTCAGAGCCCTACTGGGCTCTCTCGGCATTTTGGTTCCCGGTGAATACAAATGCTTCTGGCGAGCCAGGCAAAGGACTGAGGCCCAAGTTGAATGGGGCTATAAATGTGATTGCAGATGGAGAAAAGATCCAGCAGCAGCTTTCAAGCCTGGCTCCTTTTGCCTTTGAGCAGGCAGCGTTCCTTTGCAGTTTCAGAGCCCTCCTGAGGTATCTCGGCATTTTGGTTCCCGGTGAATACAAATGTTCCTGGCGAGCCAGGCAAAGGACGGATTCCAAAGTTGAATGAGGCTATAAATGCGTGGGCAGTTGGAGAAAAGATCCAGCACCAGCTTTCAAGCCTGGCTCCTTTTGCCTTTGAGCAGGCAGCGTTCGTTTGCAGTTTCAGAGCCCTACTGAGGTATCTCGGCATTTTGGTTCCCGGTGAATACAAACGGTCCTGGCGAGCCAGTCAAAGGACTGAGGCCCAAGTTGAATGGGGCTATAAATGTGATTGCAGATGGAGAAAAGATCCAGCACCAGCTTTCAAGCCTGGCTCCTTTTGCCTTTGAGCAGGCAGCGTTCGTTTGCAGTTTCAGAGCCCTACTGGGCTCTCTGGGCATTTTGGTTCCCGGTGAATAGAAATGCTCCTGGCAAGCCAGTCAAAGGACTGAGGCCCAAGTTGAATGGGGCTATAAATGTGATTGCAGATGGAGAAAAGATACAGCAGCAGCTTTCAAGCCTGGCTCCTTTTGCCTTTGAGCAGGCAGCGTTCGTTTGCAGTTTCAGAGCCCTACTGGACGCTCTGGACCTTTTGGTTCCCGGTGAATACAAATGGTCCTGGCGAGCCAGGCAAAGGACTGATAGCCAAGTTGAATGGGGCTATAAATGTGATTGCAGATGGAGAAAAGATCCAGCACCAGCTTTCAAGCCTAGCTCCTTTTGCCTTTGAGCAGGCAGCGTTCGTTTGCAGTTTCAGAGCCCTACTGAGGTATCTCTGTATTTTGGTTCCCGGTGAATACAAATGTTCCTGGCGAGCCAGGCAAAGGACGGATTGCCAAGTTGAATGAGGCTATAAATGCGTGGGCAGTTGGAGAAAAGATCCAGCAGCAGCTTTCAAGCCTGGCTCCTTTTGCCTTTGAGCAGGCAGCGTTCATTTGCAGTTTCAGAGCCCTACTGGGTTCTCTGGGCATTTTGGTTCCCAGTGAATACAAATGCTCCTGGCGAGCCAGGCAAAGGACTGAGGCCCAAGTTGAATAAGGCTATAAATGTGATTGCAGATGGAGAAAAGATCCAGCAGCAGCTTTCAAGCCTGGCTCCTTTTGTTTTTGAGCAGGCAGCGTTCTTTTGCAGTTTCAGAGCCCTACGGGGCTTTCTCGGCAGTTTGGTTCCCGTTGAATACAAATGCTCTTGGCAAGCCAGGCAAAGGACTGAGGCCCAAGATTAATAAGGCTATAAATGTGATTACAGATGGAGAAAAGATCCAGCAGCAGCTTTCAAGCCTGGCTCCTTTTGCTTTTGAGCAGGCAGCGTTCTTTTGCAGCTTCAGAGCCCTCCTGAGTTATCTCGGCATTCTGGTTCCCGGTGAAGAAAAATGCTCCTTGCAAGTCAGGCAAAGGACTGAGGCACAGGTTGAAGGAGGCTATAAATGAATGGGCAGTTGGAATAAAAATCCAGTAGCACTTTTCAAGCCTGGCTCCTTTTGCCTGTGAGCAGGCAGCTTTCGTTTGCAGTTTCAGAGCCCTACTGGGCTCTCTGGGCATTTTGGTTCTTGCTGAATACAAATGCTCCTGTCAAGTCAGTCAAAGGGCTTACACCCAGGCTGAACGGGGCTATAAATGTGATTGCAGATGGAGAAAAGATCCAGCAGCAGCTTTCAAGGCTGGCTCCTTTTGCCTTTGAGCAGGCAGCGTTCGTTTGCAGTTTCAGAGCCCTACTGGGCTCTCTCGGCATTTTGGTTCCCGGTGAATACAAATGGTCCTGGCGAGCCAGGCAAAGGACTGAGGCCAAGTTGAATGGGGCTATAAATGTGATTGCAGATGGAGAAAAGATCCAGCAGCAGCTTTCAAGCCTGGCTCCTTTTGCCTTTGAGCAGGCAGCGTTCGTTTGCAGTTTCAGAGCCCTACTGGGCTCTCTCGGCAGTTTGGTTCCCGGTGAATACAAATGCTCCTGGCGAGCGAGGCAAAGGACTGAGGCCCAAGTTGAATGAGGCTATAAATGTGATTGCAGATGGAGAAAAGATCCAGCAGCAGCTTTCAAGCCTGGCTCCTTTTGCCTTTGAGCAGGCAACGTTCGTTTGCAGTTTCAGAGCCCTACTGGGCTCTCTGTGCATTTTGGTTCCCGGTGAATACAAATGGTCCTGGCGAGCCAGGCAAAGGACTGAGACCCAAGCTGAATGGGGCTATAAATGTGATTGCAGATGGAGAAAAGATCCAGCAGCAGCTTTCAAGCCTGGCTCCTTTTGCCTTTGAGCAGGCAGCGTTCGTTTGCAGTTTCAGAGCCCTACTGGGCTCTCTGGGCATTTTGGTTCCCGGTGAATACAAATGGTCCTGGCGAGCCAGGAAAGGACTGAGGCCCAAGTTGAATGGGGCTATAAATGTGATTGCAGATGGAGAAAAGATCCAGCTGCAGCTTTCAAGCCTGGCTCCTTTTGCCTTTGAGCAGGCAGCGTTCATTTGCAGTTTCAGAGCCCTACTGGGCTCTCTCGTCAGTTTGGTTCCCCGTGAATACAAATGTTCCTGGCGAGCCAGGCAAAGGACGGATTCCAAATTTGAATGAGGCTATAAATGCGTGGGCAGTTGGAGAAAAGATCCAGCAGCAGCTTTCAAGCCTGACTCCTCTTGCCTAATGAGCAGGCAGCGTTCGTGTGCAGTTTCAGAGCCCTACTGGGCTCTCTGGGCATTTTTTGTTTCAGTGAATACAAACGGTCCTGGCGAGACAGGAAAAGGACTGAGGCCCAAGTTGAATGAGGCTATAAATGTGATTGAAGATAGAGAAAAGATCCAGCAGCAGCTTTCAGGCCTAGCTTCTTTTGCCTTTGAGCAGGCAGCGTTCTTTTGCAGTTTCAGAGCCCTAGTGGGCTCTCTGGGCATTTTGGTTCTTGATGAATACAAATGCTCCTGGCGAGCCAGGCAAAGGACAGAGGCCCAAGTTGAATGGGGTTATAAATGTGATTGCAGATGGAAAAAAAGAGTTCCAGTAGCAGCATTCAGGCCTGGCTCCTTTTGCCATTGAGCAGGCAACATTCGTTTGCAGTTTCAGAGCCCTACGGGGCTCTCTGGGCATTTTGATTCTTGATGAATAGAAATGGTCCTGGCGAGCCAGGAAAAGGACTGAGGCCCAAGTTGAATGGGGCTATAAATGTGATTGCAGATGGAAAAAAAAAGATCCAGCACCAGCTTTCAAGCCTGGCTCCTTTTGCCTTTGAGCAGGCAGCGTTCGTTTGCAGTTTCAGAGCCCTACTGGGCTCTCTCAGCATTTTGGTTCCCGGTGAATACAAATGCTTCTGGAGAGCCAGGCAAAAGACTGATTGCCAAGTTGAATGAGGCTATAAATGTGATTGCAGATGAAGAAAAATTCGAGGAGCACTTTTCAAGCCTGGCTCCTTTTGCCTTTGAGCAGGCAGCGTTCGTTTGCAGTTTCAGAGCCCTACTGGGCTCTCTGGTAATTTTGGTTCCCGGTGAATACAAATGCTCCTGGAGAGCCAGGCAAAGGACTGATAGCCAAGTTGAATGGGGCTATAAATGTGATTGCAGATGGAGAAAAGATCCAGCACCAGCTTTCAAGCCTGGCTCCTTTTGCCTTTGAGCAGGCAGCGTTCGTTTGCAGTTTCAGAATCCTACTGGGCTCTCTCGGCATTTTGGTTCTTGGTAATTACAAATGAGGCCAAAGTTGAATTTGTTATAAATGTGATTGCAGTTGGAGAAAAGATCCAGCACCGGCTTTAAAGCCTGGCTCCTTTTGCCTTTGAGCAGGCAGCGTTCGTTTGTACTTTCA